>JAJAQA010000009.1:41761351-41881351 GCA_021464565.1 Rutilus rutilus | reverse complement strand
AGATTCTTTCAAAAACATTTTTAATTTTTCATAATTTCAAACGTGTGTGTAACAAACACTTCTTGTGCAGTTGTGTCAGCCCTTGATGTTCAACGTAAAAACTGTCCAATGTAAAACCACATGGTGCAAATCAGCAGTTAAAATCCCAACATGAACGACACTCGCTTTATCAGTCGATGAATGTCTACATCAGATCTCTCACAGGAGTGACGGACACGACCAGCAGAAATGATGCATTCGCAGTCAGAGACGTTCAATAAATGAGTGTCACCGCAACACATTTCATGCAGCACAACAATAAATCCTCCTTTCATTAATATTGAACAGACTGGTCCATCTCTGACACGAGCGCATCTCCTCATGCTGTGTGTGTGTGTGTGTGTGTGTGTGTGTGGATTTATTGTGCGTTTGGACCTGATCTGAGCCCGTCTCCTCCATCAGCCCGCAGCGCTGAACTCAATTAAACGCACATTCTTCTTCTGTTAGGTCAGACGGCGCATTCTTAAAGCTTGGGACGTTTTCTGACTTGTCGTGATTTTAATACAGTGCCTGAGGAGCGGTTCACCGCCACAGAAGAGAAATGTGCACTAAAAGTCATCATCAAAACATTATCAATGATGACAACTACGAGCCCCAGAGCGACGACAACACGCGCGCAATTATCAGACGCGTCGCGGAGGGAAGAGTAAAGCACACTGGACTATAATGAAACAGAGCCAACAACAGGTGAGGGAACACTACATCACGCCGAGGACGTGCAACTACATCAGGGCTGCACGATTTGGGGAAAAACTGACATTTGCCATTTTTACTTTTTCTGTGATATATAAATATAGCGATATGAAGTAGTACAGGAATGATCTATGACTTGAATAGATCTATTTGGAAATCATGAATCATTCTAGAAAGAGTAGTGTAATTATTTGCGGGAGTGCAAAATAAAAATAATTAATACGCTGGGAAATAATTTTTTACTAATGACATATTTTTTGAGTGTAAACATTTGAGATTTTTATTTTTATTCTTTTAAAGGGTGATGGATTTTTTTTTTTTTTTCGTAATATGTTCCTTGAGGTTCACTTATAATGTTAATAAAGTGTTAATAAACTATTATACTATAATAAAGTGTTAATAAACTAACTATTCTGAGCCTCTGTCTGAAATGGTCAGTTTTTAAGGCGCCGCTCCTTTAAGGCTTGTCAGTAAACGCCCACTGTAAAGGGGGTCGCACACCGGACAAGAAGCGCAGCGCCACGTCTTTAAAATTCGAACACATTATTCTCCATGAGTGTCCACACACCTGCGCCGCCATTCGGCGTCTGTCCGCGGCGCCCAGCAACGGCTCAGGACCTTGTTCAAAATCCTGCCGCGCCATTTACATTTTTGTCTCATATTTGTCTCAAATCACTGTTAATGTATATACTGACTTCACCCTGTCCTGCAATATGCATTTAGGTTTACCTTCATTTACAGAAATCAGTTGCGTGGATGAAAACTGCTGATGTTATCGGATTTTCAGGTGATATTCTCAATTCATTCACTTAACGGACGCTCTGAGGTAAAGTGTTCAGACTGCAGACTTTGCAACGATTGTATTTAATTGTACAGTACAATCATAACATAGTACGGACATTAACTTAATTCCATAATGTTCTTAAACATAAGAATATTGCTGGCCATAAACTGAGAAAATGCGCGTCCGGTGTGCGATACCTCGAGTTGTCCGGTGTGCGACCCCCCTTTATGATTCGCTAACATCATTGCATAGGAAACAGTATCACTGAACACTCACTCTTGAAAACATTATCCATATAAAACCGTCAAGTTTTTGGGGTCATAAAGGTTTATTTTTCTAGGATCATGTGACACTGAAAACTGGAGTAATGATGCTGAAAATGTATCTTTGATCACAGGAATAAATTACACTTTAAAACACATTACAGTAAAAAAAACTGTGATTTTAAATTGCAATATCAAATGCATATAGTGCATATAATGTAATCAAATGTAAAAGTGAATCTGCATAGTCATTACTGTATGAATTAAATATACATTGATTGTTATTATTATTAAAGCTAATGAAGTTACTCAGTCAAGATCAGCGAGTGATTTTCTTTTAGTCTGTTTTTGTTTGATTAACATTAATGACACAGACAGAAGCAGGAATATTAGGCTGCTGTCACTTTAAGAGCGAATGCACGGATCCAATACACTGACACACATGCAATTTCTTTCCCAACATTTTACTGAGCATAATCATTTAACCTCGATTATTGCATTTCATAATCACTGAAAACCAAAATCATATAGAAACTAAAACAGCCGTTTCTGCTAGAAATTATGCTTTATAAATAGGGTTGGGTACCAAAACCCAGTTCCAATAGGGAACCGGTTCCGACGTAAGCGGTAGTAACGAGACCGAATAAGAACGAAACTTTCGGTGCCTGACTTTTTTTACCGCCCCCCATAAAACAACTCGCGGCACGAATGTTCCAATAATAAAACATCTCCAGTTAACCAGCAGAGCATTCATTTTGTTCGTTTGTTAAATAAGAGATGATCTAGCGCTGAAATGTGTTTTTTAAATCAAGTGATCAAAGTGCTCGTTGCCGTTGCGATCAGTGGCGCGGATACAGTGTTTTCTCTTGTGGCTCGCGCACGCCGCACTGTCTTCACTCGGACGCGCGCTTCAATACGTTGCGGAGACTCTATTCGTTCTGGTGAAAACACAAAACATAATGCACACAAACGTGTCCCTGCTTGATATACAACCACTGATGAGCATAATCGGTAAAAAAAAAACTGTACGAATGCGGATTAGAACCCAAAACCTCTGACACGCCTGACGAAAGTTCAGGTTCAGCTGCCAGTGTCGTGGTGGACATGGTAAGTCTAGTATTTTAATGCCAACTGCAAAACTGCAAATCTTGCATATCAAGTATGAAGTATATCAAGTATATTTATATGAGGCTATACTGTGTGTGTTAAATATTTCTGCTCAGTGTCAGATATTTCTCTGTTTTAAAGTAAAAGTCATAATATGAGAAGACAAAATTTTGATCTTAACTTAAGTGTTTTAGGCTACATCAGTAGCCTATTAAACGGCGCAATATTTCATTTAATCAGAACTCAGGAAATCTTTAAAGATTTAAGTTAATATTGTGTCCAGTTTGGACACACACACACACAGAGAGGTATTCTTTTTTTGATAAACTGTGTGCGGTTTCGTTTTCTTAAGTACCGGTTCAAGAACCGTTTAAGCACCGGAACCGTTTAAAAAATACCGAGTAGGTACTGGTATCGGATAAAACCCAACCAATACCCAACCCTATTTATAAAGTAATCATATACTATTTTTTGATAATCCAGTAAATGAAATCCTGATTCACATGTAAATGAGGTAAAACAGCCCCGATTACTGATATAAGCCCATCACAGTAAAATGAGCATCACACTGCCAGAATCTGTCATGTTGATAAATGAAAATATCTGCCCCCCCGCATGGAGATCAGGCGAGGTATTCTAGATTAATGCAGACGAATGCAAACGGATCACCTTGACCTAAATAAACCTCCATCACAGTCTTAGATTCACAGAGCTGTTATCCAGCAGACGAAACAGAACAGCTTCAATCTAGAGTCTATGAGAACATCGTTTATTGCTGCAGTACATATACGTGCGTGTGTGTATTTATATAAACACACGTACATGCATATGCACATAATTATATACACATTAAAGCTTCCTGTTTCCATGGTAACAGAGTCTCCTCTGATTGGTGGATCTCTCTGTTGGATTATGATTGCGTTTCTCTACTAATGAAGACACTCGAGTCTCTACAGAAGCAGATTTCACAGCTCTATTCAGAGTGTGAATGTGATTTTAACTTCAGGAACCCGACTGATGTGCTCGGCTAAGAGAACACAAACACAAACGCACCTGTTCATTAATGAGCTTCTGCTGTGGTTCTCCAGCCGAAGCCTCGCGTTTAATTAACGAGACTGTTAATTCAACACTTCATTACAACCTGTTGACTCGTTTAATCGAGAGTTATACTGGCTCTTATACATGACGTTAGACTATTTTCCTGACAAGTTCCTCAGAGAATCATCGAGCGCACACAACACGTACAAGCCAATCTCATCCAGACAATGTGTTTCTTTTGTCTGTTCAAGTGAGAGCGGTGGATTAGCATTGAGCGGGTCACTCATCTTCATGATATCAGCGTCTAAAGAGAGAATGAAGGGTTGGTACAGGACCAACAGGAGAGCTGATTCATTCATTTACTCAACCTTGAGTTGTTCCATTCCTGTTTGACTGACTTTCTTTAAACACAAAAATGGCAAGTTGGCTGGTAACATTTTCATAAAGTCAAACAATGCATGAACGTGAATAAACGAGAAAGATGCTCGGGACAGTTGACGGACCAGCGCTTCATCGTCATGAAAGTTTGACAATCGACAATTTAAATATTCAAGCGCAAGTAGACGCGAAAGGAGCTCATCCCGTTACTCGCCCAGAACGAACACTAAACCGAGCTCTCTTTCCCGTCGTCTTGCACTTGAGCGGACAAATTCACCCAACATTATTCATAAAAAATAAAGAGTATCCTAGTAAACATAGTCGGTTATCTCTTTTAAACGTACAATATGTACGTTTTTTCGCCGCTAGGGGTCGCTAACCTCTTACAATAACAAAGGCGTAGTTTGATGACGCAACATTTGCTAAGAATTATGGATCTTGTCGTCAACGTCAAGCCGACCGATCTAATAATGTTTATGGATGAGTGAATACATCGATGTTTTTATCATGACTGTGATATGAAGCAGGTCGGGATTGCTAAGAGACAGCGATCAGCTCCACATGCAACGCGAGTCCCGCGGATATAAAAGGAATATGGACATTTCATTCTACCGAACTACACGTGCAGAATTACTACTCACAGGTCAGTTTATTAGACAAATTAAACTTGTGAGGTAACGCAGCGCTGTTTCACTTGGTCTAACATTACACTATCACACTAAACTGCATTTAAATGTGTTGAAATGTATGTGTTAGTTTGTCTGTATGAGACTAGCAGTAAGCTAGATCAACATTAGAATAACATACAGATCATATTCTAACATTTTATCATTGTTGAACTATATAACATTGATTAGTTTTATGTACATGTGCTCACCTGTTTAATAAAGTACATGTAGGAGCGGTCGAAGTCTCGGCATCTCGAAAACACCGTGCTGATATTGATTCTCCTTTTAGTTCTCCTTTTTTATCCAAAGTCTGCTTGCCATGGTCCATAATGTTTGAACGAAACAACAACAGCGTGCAGATAGACATTGCGACCTACACAGTTGTCCACGTCTGTCGCCTTGGTTACTATCAGAGGGCTCTGGTTCATAGCCCTGGTTGCTATGGCAGTACGAGCGGAAACCAGGGACAACGCGGATATGACGCCATTGACGGCGACAAAACGGAAATAAAGAAACGGGACGTATCTTCGAATTAAATTACAAATTTCTCTTGGTTTGAAAGTTGCTGGAAACAGTCGGGATAATGTAAGTACACAACTTAAAAAAATATATAACATAGATAATGTGATTTTTGCTATTTTTAAAGCAAAAAATTGCATATTGTACTTTTAAGTGAACCGAATGTAAACACTTGAGAAAGTAAACGCACGTGTAACAGTATCAGTGTATTGGATCGGTGCATTCACTCTTAAAGTGACAGCAGCCTAATACTCCTGCTAATACTAATACTCCTGCTAATACTAATACTCCTGCTAATACTCCTGCTAATACTCCTGCTAATACTCCTGCTAATACTCCTGCTAATACTCCTGCTAATACTCCTGCTAATACTCCTGCTAATACTCCTGCTAATACTAATACTCCTGCTAATACTAATACTCCTGCTAATACTCCTGCTAATACTCCTGCTAATACTCCTGCTAATACTCCTGCTAATACTCCTGCTAATACTCCTGCTAATACTCCTGCTAATACTCCTGCTATCTGTGTTTTTAATGTTAATCAAAAGACAAAGAAAAACATCACTCACTGCTCTTGACTGAATACATTTTGTAACTTTAATAAGGATTAATTAATACGGATGTTTAATTTATACAGTCAAGACTGCAGTTATTTTTCATTTGCTTGCTTTATTAAATTCCTGTACATGAAAACTACTGTCAGACCGGAAAAACCTGAAAAGCACGGTTTATTTCATTTGTATCTTTGTTATATTGTATTTAAGGGCGACCACCCGTCCCGCTTTGCGTTGTACCGCACAGCATTTTCACCCCTTGTCCTGCGCGTCACATATTGAGAAAATGTCCCGCATTTTCATCGGTCTATTGGTTTTTAATTATCATATTAAGAAAACGTTCTTTTGCCTTTTTAAGAAAGCATTTTATTTATTCTTTTTGCGGTGTAGGTTTTCACCTATATTTAACAGCGCTTCATCAGAAGTACAAATACAACAGCCGTTTTTTAAAATCCTATCCAATGGTTGAAAATAAAGGAGTAAACACGGTCACTAGTGGGATGTGACGGCTGTCGATCAAAGGAGCGGTGATTCGTTCATGCGTTCCCTGTCGGAAAACAAAATTAACAGAATTTATCAGCTTGTTGCCTGATGTGGTTGTTTTAATTCACATCCTCTCTAAAAATGTGAAAGTTTTTGGTTTAATATATTCTTGATATATAAGACTGTCAATGAACTAATTTCATGTTGTTTTATATTTTATTTGTTCATTATTAATTTTGTTGGATTTGAGTTGGACTTGGTCAGAACTGTTTATAAAATAGTGATCTGCATGATGCCGCTGCCTTTGGGCTCAGTGATGTTGAATTTAAAGGGTTAGTTCACCCAAAAATTAAAATTCTGTCAGTAATTACTCACCCTCATGTTGTTCCAACCGCGTAAGACCTTCGTTCATCTTCGGAACACAAATTAAGATATTTTTGATGAAATCTGAGCCATGTTTCACTCCTCCATAGGCTTCCAGTGTGACCGAAACTTGCTGGCCCAGAAAAGTTATTAAAGAGATCGTTAATATAGTCCAAGTGACTCCAGTGGCTCAATCTTAAGTATATCAAGCGACGAGAATACTTTTTTGTGCGCAAAAACAAACAAAAATAACGACTTTATTCCACTATTCTTTTCCTTCTCTCTGGACCTCTAGTTGGTTCGCGTAGTGTTTTTGCGCAGCGCGTCTGTGTTACACGTCACCACGTAGGCTCACTATTGGCCGACGCTGGTCATGTGTGTGTTGCGTGATGACGTGCAACACAGACGCGCAGCGCAAACACACTACGAGGCCCAGAGAGAAGGAAATGAAAAGTGGAATAAAGTCGTTATTTTTGTTTGTTTTTGTGCACAAAAAGTATTCTCGTCGCATGATAAACTTAATGTAGTGCCACTGTAGTTATTTGGACTATTTTAACGATGTTTTAATAACTATTCTGGGCCGGTGAGTTTCGGTCACACTGGAAGCCTATGGAGGAGTCAAAATTCTGTCAGATTTCATCAAAAATATCTTAATTTGTGTTCCGAAGATGAACGAAAGACTTACGCGGTTGGAACAACATGAGGGTGAGTAATTACTGACAGAATTTTCATTTTTGGGTGAACTAACCCTTTAAATGACATGTAAAATAAAGACATGTTATGTTACATTGTGATGTTGCCTAATGGTGTTTTCTGGAAGAGACTAAAGAACAAAGTAGAATGCAGAATACAAATGTTTTTATTAAGTTAAATAGACATATAACAGTTTCAGGTTATGTTTTAGTGTTGGTAACATGTCCCACATTGTCCCACACAAACTTAGCAATCGTCCCACATTTGGTTTGTTTGATGGTGGTCACCCTATTGTATTTATTTATGCTTTTGCTTGTAATTTGATTTTGTTCTTATTTAACACTGACTGTTTACTTATCTTTTATAATGTTTTAAATGTATATTAGGTAGGCTAGTAGTTTTAGCTGTGGTATCGAAATTGGAAAAGAGAATTGTGAATTTCCACTGGTATCTAAAATCGTGGTGTCATTACCGGTAAAGAATATTTATGGCCGGTACATTATCTTAAGTCACCGGCCATTGCCAACAGAAAATCACCAAGGTTTGGAACAAAGTAACTACGAGAATCGTAATCATTAGAGAGCTGTTGCACGGCCTCATGGGTAATATGAGCAGTAATCTACTACACTGAATGCTGTTACTTCACTGAAGGATCTCGTTTTGCTGGTCTTTTCTTCCTGAAGTTCTGCAGCACTGAAACATCCTTCAGTCTCCAGCGGTGGCTTTCAGGAGAATCGATAACCTGTCACTTCCAACAAAACCCAGAGGATTGACTAGCCGCCACACACAATGAGAGGAAAAATGGAGCCCATTCTTCTTGTTCAAGCCAACGTGTTGTTATACTGAAGGTCAAACGACGAGAAGATGTTCAGTGATGATGCTGTTCACAATCACACAGTGAGAAACCCTCTATAAATCCAATCAGACGTTAAAGTAACGATTCTAGATCAGTGGCTCTCAATCGCAGCGTCACAAGCTAAACGGTGCTAAATAAGTAATAAAATGCAATAATTAATATAATTATGTATGTTAGGACAGTAAAATAAACAGATTCATCAACATTTAAGGTGAATAGGGTAAAAAAAATGAAGCAATAGATATCACCATACTGCCTCACAGTTCATTCACACAGAAATGTGTTTAATGCTTTACGAGTTTTCTAAATGCTCTGTTCAAATGTGAAAATAAGATCTAATTCATCCAGTTCATCTGTTACTAGGTAGAATCTAGTCAAATAAAACTGATGAAATGTGAACAGACAGTGACGCGCTCATCCTCAAAAACCACCAGCAATACTACACAAGAGAAAAGCCCCCCGTAGTCAATCATTTATCGCTTAAAACTCATCTTTGATCACCAAAATGATCAAAGTTTTTTCCTTGAAAGCGAAATTCTTCGAGCCTTAAAATATCTTGAATGTAACTCGACACTCTTGCCTCATTTAGTATGCGTGGTTCTATGAATATGCAAATGAGCCCCGCCTCCACTCACTCACTCAGCTCAGAGATCCACTGGTTGACGATCACACGTTGATCTGATTGGTTACAAGGTAGTTTGTGACGTCAGAAACACCAGTGATTTCAAAGCGTGTTTTTGAGACTGTCTTTGGTTCACTGCAGTTTTAAGGAGGAAATACTCAGCAATGCTGTCGACTTATGAATTTATTTACACATGGTTTGTCTTAAAGCATATTAAAAACACCACATAGACACATAAACAACATTAAAAGCTGGATTTTCAGATTTAAGTTTTGTGATATTACTCATCAGCAAGTGCATCAAAATTCAATTTTGCATGATAAATCATTGTAGTGTTGGCCTTGAGTCCTGAAGAAAACCATTCCAGAACTGGATAAGTTCAGAACGCTGAACCAAACTTCTGCTCAAACAATTAAACCTGGATCAGTCCAAACAGGTGTGCTTTTCTGGCAGTAATCAGACAGAGATGTGTTCAATAATCTACAGACACACTAAAGTGACTTATGACTGTCAAACCGAGCCAGTAAATGTGCTGGAACTAAAACTGCTGAATCAAACAGACAAAAACAACCATTTCTTTTCTCAATCAAATGATATTCAATGTGAAAATGTGAAAAAAATAAATATTTTAACCAAAAAGCCTCTATAAATGCAATTACAAACTAGATGAGTAAAGTTTGTGAAAAGTTTGTAAGAAAGCCTGAAAGATTGAAGTAATTGTAAAAGCTTGAAGTGTGAAATAGTTTAGATCGAGAGAGAGAGAGAGAGAGAGAGAGAGAGAGAGAGAGATTAAAAAGCTTGACGGTTTTAAGTCTGAATCAGTTTTAAAAGCTTGAAGTTTAAATTATTTAAAATTTAAAGAAGTTTTAAGTTTGAATCTTTTTTTAAATGCTCAAAATTTGAAGGTTATAAGTCTCTCAGACAAATCCTTTGCTATGCAGTTGCTAGGGTATTCTGGGTGGTTGTTAGGGTGTTGCTAGGGTATTCAGAGTGGTTGCTAGGGTGTTGCTATGCAGTTGCTGGGTTACTCTGAGTGTTTGCTAGAGTGTTGCTATGCGGTTGCTAGTACGTAATATTGCATCGCAAGCATGTTCTTTTTAGATAGATACCATGCTAGTTGACTGACAGACAGACAGATACACACACACACAAACGCACAAATCAAATCCTGATGTATAACAATCAAGCCCTGTCTTCTAATTTTCATTCATTGATAATTCTGTTCACTCAGAAATGCCTCACATTACAGAAGTGAAAGGTCTTCATTCACACTGGCTTTCAGGCTTATTACTCAAGTCATTAAATCTGATGTGTGCAAATGAACATTCATGTTGTTTTCTCTATATGGGGGGTGTGGGTTAATAAAGCAGACGACAATTAACTAACCAAACCTCACTAATGTCATCCTCCTCCTCATCATCCTCCTCATCATCACTACTACACCGAACACTCGATTCTAACCAGCTCTTACTATGAAACCAACGTCAAGACCACATGAAACATACGAGAGACGGACCCGTTACAACTCAGACCAGTTTTGAATACCATGACACTTTATCCCTCCTCTGGTTTTTTATTTTTTATTCATGTTTTATCATTCCTGGGGCTTTGTTTTCCTGTTACCTTGTCTATCCATCATGTGCCCCAGTGTAAAGAGACCGCGGGGTTAAGCTGGGGGGGATTGGTCGAAGGGGAGTTGATTTCATACGTTTTCATGTTCTCATTCTGGCTTGTTTATTGTCAAAAAATGAAAATATAATAATTAAAAAAACTCAAACAGTTAAACGGCGAGACTCAGGTCATGTGTGCGCGGGGGAACGGAGGGAACGTCTCCTGAGAGAAACACCAGCTGGCTGATCCATTATTCATGAATCGGGGTTCGGGATCACACACACACACACACACCAGTCAAAACACTGCAGTGTGCAAACACACGCAAAACAAACTGTAATCGCTGTCGTCTCATTACACATCCACACAAACCCCATAATCCAAGAGTCTGACTGCGCTTCTGGCTCGGCTTCAACACACACTGCTTCAACACACACTGCTCAACACACACTGCTTCAACACACACTGCTTCAACACACACTGCTTCAACACACACTGCTTCTGGACGATCCACTGAGAAACGGCTGCACTGCTGGCCAAGTTCAGTAGATTCTTGTCCAAGGAGGACTTTCTGCGGCTGCTAAAAAACATCTTCAGTTTTTGATAAAATGCACAGACATATTTGTTCTTGTTTTAAACATAAACTCACTTAATTTTCACGTATTTTTCAGGAAACAAGACACATTTTGCTTCTCCAGTAAATGTATCAGATATTGCATCACATCACAACATGTAAATAGGAAAATGTTGGCGTTATTTTGTCACTTATTGGGAGCGGTATGCTAGCTGGAGCTGTTTACCTCCAGTCTTTGTGCTAAGCTAGGCTAGCGGTGGGTGCGTCAGACAGAGTTACGGCACGCACGGAGATGAGAAGGGTGTGTGTGGACTTATCTAACTCTGGGGGATACGGTGAATAAGCTAAAGTCCCAAAAAGTCGGCGTGTTCCTTTAAAGATATGCATTGAAGTTTAAATGTATAAAGTGCAGTGAAATAAAGACTCCACTGTATTGCGGATGTTTTCTTTCCTCTAGTCAGAAAGAAGACATTAAGACATTTTTTTTACCGGAAGTGGATTTCCTCTACGATTAATAACCGTGTTTGGTTGTCATGTGATGTATGATATATACGATGCGAGTCTTAAAGCAGAAGACGCTGGCGAATAAACACAAACACGGTCCTCATGATTCATGCTGTTTGTGCCAGAACACGTCGACTGCCTTCACTCTTACAGCGCTTGTTACCACGGTAAAGTTTACAGCAGGAGATCCATCACGACTAACGGCTCTCGGCGCATTGCTTAGCAACAGCAGCGAGTGCACTTAACAGACAGCGTCTAGAGGAGGACTACTATAAAAAGCAATAACCTACAGCCGTGTCTATATGGCAACACCTCGTGAGCTTCAGCAGGCGTTCGCTCGGGTCACAGGATCCAGAGATGCTCTGACACCACACTGAGCTCCACAGAGACGGGCTTTAGAGAACAGAGAGATCAGTGTTTCTGCAGGAACACACTTTAGGATGCAAGTGCTTTTATTTCCTCTGTTGCTTGTGGTTTTCTTAAGTAACTTAAACCCTCTAGTGCTCTTCAGATTTTTTTTTTTATATATATATTTTTTTACTTCAATCGGTCTTGCTATGTGAACACACACACACACACACACACACACACACACACAAATTGTGGTCTTGATTGGAAAAGGTGAAATGGTCCTAAATACTTGTTCTCATCACGGTAAAAAATTATTGTCAAAAAAATTAATAAATCTATATATATATTGAGGTTTTTTGGACTTTTTAATTGAAATTGGTTCATTGAAAATTCTTTTTAAAAATTACTGTGATGGTGACATAAAATTTTAGACAGGAATAGGAGAAAAAATTAAATATTATATATTTTTTATTAATATAATTTTAAAATATTGTATAAAATATTTGATTATAAAAAATATATATATAAGAATAATTTTTACATTTTATAAAATATTTTTATTATTTTAAATAAAAATATATATTAAAACATATATGTTAATTCAATGTATTTTTAGAAATAAATGTTTGATATATTTCTTATAAATTAATTAAAATATATGTTTGTCATTGTTTTTCGATGCGAAATCAAGCAATTTCTTTTGCCAAACTGGAAGAATAACAAAGTAAATAAAAAAAGTGTTTGTGTTGCAAACAAAGGTGTTTATGATTACGATATTCAATTGAAATAATATGATAAATAGCAGCGAACACACTGGTTTTGTAAAATAAAATAAAGCATCTGAAACCAGAAGTTAAAAACAGCCAAATCTGCTCTTATATGTTCAAAATAAAGGTAAATATGTGTGTGGGTCAAATGTCCTCATTAATATAGTTATATGTGGAAATATTAGCTTTGATTCTGTGTGCAAACATCAGAGTAAAGTTTATGATCAGTGATTCTGTGTGTCTTCCAGGAGAGGATTCATCCGTGAATCAGAAACTAAATGACTCTGATAAAGAGCTGTGAATCCCGGCTGCTGTTATATCAGACTCCATGTTTTCACAGAGCGCATGCATTATTAATAACCTCCTCTATGATGTGTCTATGAACAAAGGCTCTCTGGAACCGATGACCGGCGCTCTCTTCAAAACCAGAGAAACCATGGAAAATCTTCCGAGGGAGAAGAAGATAAGAACCCAATCGAACAGAAAAAACATCAAAACACAGATCACAGTAATAAGATGTAATGAGGGGCAGATGGAGGAGCATAAGAAAAATCAATATTCAATATGTACACTATCGTTAAAAAGTTTGGGATGTTTTTTGTTTAGTCTTTTTACAGCAAGAACGCATTAAATTGATCATCAGAAAAGACATATAATGTCACAAAATATTCCATTTCAAATAAATGCAGTTCTTTTGAACTTTCTATTCATCAAAGAATCCTGAAAAATAAAATGTATCACGGTTTCCACAAAAATATGAACTGTTTTCAACACTGATAATAATCATAAATGTTTCTTGAGCATCAAATCATGATTTGTGAAGGATCATGTGACACTGAAGACTGGAGTAATGATGCTGAAAATCCAGCTTTGATCACAGGAATAAATTACACTTTACTATATATTCACATAGAGAACAGCTGATTTACATTGGAATAATATTTCACTGTTTTTACTGTATTTTTGATCAAATAAATGCAGCTTTGGTGAGCAGAAGAGACTATCAAACACAATCTTCTGAACAGTATTGTGTTTTCATGTGTTTGCTTTGAAATTATTTAAAATGTTGATTATTTCAATACATTTTCAATCTAGGCATCATTTCAGTCATGAAGCATCATTTGAATTAATTAGTTATTGATATCAAGTAGATTCAAAATGTTTAATGCAAGAATTAAAAATCTTGTCCAAATAATCGCTGCATGTTTTCTTATGGTTTTTCACTAAATGAACAAGGAAATAAACATCTTTTTTGTCAAATGGGTTTTTTATTCAAACAACAAATAGCCTTGAAATAATTACAGATCCCAGGATTCATTTTCTTATATGCAAAAAAATAATAATAATAATAATAATAATAATAAATGGAAATAAACATATTTAATAATTTTCATTTATATGCATGAATATTTAATAATTGTTCTTTTTTTTATTAATCATTCAATATTTAATAAGAAATCATTTCATATTGAATCATTATTCATAAATCAATAAATATTTAATAATTTTTCATGAATCGATCATATTTTATTTTTAATAATTTAAATGTATATGCACCAATATTTCACATTTAGTATTTATTTTATTAATAATTTCATTAATCATTTAATATTTCATTTCTATCCACCAATATTTCAATCATTGTTTTTATTAATCATTTCACATTTATTCATTTTTATTTAAATGCTCCACATATAACAATTCATAGGCATAAACCGCAATATATACCTAAAGGTGTTTTCTATATAATAACAGAGACTTCCAGTTAGTTAGTTTGATTCATTCATTCAATCAGTTCACAGTGTTTCAGTGAATCAAAACTCTGATTCAATAATTCATTCACATCATAACTCAAACGTTCCACAGAATGAGAGACTATTAAATCATCTCTGTCAGAACGCTCTCCAACTCACGAGACGTGAAAGCAGATTAACGAACTTCACGGACCAATAATCACAATGTTCATGACGTCGCTTAATTAATCGTCATATCATGAATATTCAGCATGAGAGAGAGTGTGTGTGTGTGTGTGTGTGTGTGTGTGTGTGTGTGTGTGTGTGTGTGTGTGTGTGTGTGTGTGTGTGTGTGTGTGTGTGTGTGTGTGTGTGTGTGTGAGAGTGAGAGCTCAAGGAAACGGGAAATGAGCTTCACACTGTGATCAATTACCAGAGTCAGTGTGTGAGGCATTAGGAGCGAGAGATGCTTTATCTGCCAACACACACATCCATCACACACTGAGATCTCTCCACAGGAGACTCGCTCGGACAGATGAACAGAGACGGGGTTCAGACTCAGATGGCAGTTCAGCAAACACTGATTCGTTAGAATGATTCTTTAAAACGACTCAGATTCATTCCTTACGGGGAACAACCTCACGCTTTTAGACTTAGTTTGTGTAAATCTACTTAGGGTTCAGAGTATTTATTTTTTCCAGCATTAGTTTCACACATGTCCAGTTATGTTATGTGGTTTTGTTTCATTAATACGGCATATACTTTTTTCTTGATTTAATCCGAAAGAATGGAAGTGAACTGTGACAACATGCCCCATAGGTTCATTATAACATGACCAGATATGACAGATTAAAATGCTATCTGATCTATTAAATAAAATAAAAACAAGACAAACTAAAATATTTTGTCAATAAAATACAATTCTTAACTTTTTCATATAAAATAATGGCATTTTTCAATAATTATAAATAACTAATTTTTGAGTTTGACAACGAACACGCTGTAAAACACAGCTATACTGCATAGTTCAAAACAAATTCATAATTAATCATTTCTGAACATGGACTCTCAGTCTTTATTCACCCTTTTCTCATGGTTTCTCAATAGAATTCATAAAAGTATAGAATATAATATCATAGTTCTAATAGCGGCTCATTGTAATGCAGTGTGACAACATGCCCCGCCTGTGAGTGTTTCTGCTGGTTAGATCAGTGTATTAGATTAGTGTACACTAAATAAATGTTCAGTGATATCTTCCAAAGGTTTCTGAATTTTGGCGCATTTTTTTCCTCTATATAGTGTTGATAACTAGTAAATACACTAAGTTTCATCATGTTGGCATGTGTGGAAGTATTTAAAGGGCTGGTTGATTATGATTTGACTTTTCTAACTTTAGTTAGTGTGTAATGTTGCTGTTTGATCATAAACAACATCTGCAAAGTTACGACGCTCAAAGTTCAAAGCAAAGGGAGATATTTGCTTTTAAAGAAATCACTTTTTAAGGACTACAACAAACGGCTGGTAGAGACTACACCACATTCCTCCCGGGTTAGTGACATCACCAACCCTAGAATTTACATAAACCCCACCCCCTGAACACGATTTATAGATTATCAAGACAGAATATGTTAATCAATGACTAGAAGATAACTACACATCAGCTACATAAACTCATCAACTAACCATTCAGAAATGTCCTGTTGCTTCTACATGTTGTCACTTCTTCTTGAGTCTCTCCATCACTGTCTGACTGCAGTTTGAACATAAAAGGCTAAAAGTTTTTGAAATGTTCAGTGCATGTGTGTGTGAGGTAAAAGGACACAAGCTCTTGAAGCTCCGCCCCCCTGTGCCGGGAGCAGCAGCTCATTTGCATTTAAAGGAACAGACACAAAACGGTGTGTTTTTGCTCACCCTCAAAAAGTGACAATTTTAACATGCTATATAAAAATATCTGTGGGGTATTTTGAGCTAAAACTTCACACACACACTCTGGGGACATCAGAGACTTATTTTACATCTTGTGAAAAGGGCATTATACCCCCCCTTTAAAACAAGTGTGTGACGACCAGCCCTGTGTTAGTGTGTGTCCCGCTCACTCCGACTGTGTGTGTGTTTTCTGTGGATCTGAATCTGATCGAGTTACAGGAACACAACAGTCAACACATCTGTCTATTGCAGACTGTAACTCATTATATATTCAGTTCAGATTCAGCACAGGGTTCACAGACAGAACGAGATCTCACACACATCTGACGCTAAAGCCACGGAGAACATTAATGAGAGAACACACTCCTGTCAGGGGTAAGACTGCGCAGATGAACACAGAGAAAACACACACAAGAACGCAGAACAACACGGGAAAATGCAGACCGAACACAGAGAAAGCTTAGTTAGTTAGTTTAACTGTTTTGGTTGATTGATTGCATCATCTAAATGCAAACAAATAGAAAAAATATGTTTTACAACGAGATATGTTGCATATTTAAACACTTGTATGCGTTTAAGCGTGCTTGTGTGCACTTGTGTCGTCACATGTCGGATTAACATTTGTGATTCATCATCATGATTCGACACGGGAGAGCTGAGCACACACACTACCCGGGTAGAAAACACAAAAAGGCCTTTACACACATGGACATTTGAGTATTATACACACACACACTTTGTTTTATGTTATTTTATTTTATTTTATTCCTGGACTTCACATTCAACTTTGGACTCAATATGGACCAAAACATTTTTTTATGGTGTTGAGTGGAAACCATGCAATTGTGTATCCATGTAAATTGTGAAAAATTGTTTACTCAAAGTTTTTTTTGAGTCTGTTGATTGCTTGAATTTAAATTGGCCCAAACTTCTACTTTTAAATCCTCCTAGAGCCGAACCTAGGCCTTATTTAACCTCTGTTGGGTAAAATACACTGAACGCTTATTCTGTTGTCCCCGTTACACATGCGTGCCTCGGCACTGATTTCTCCAGCATCTTTAACTCCTCGTTTAACATGTTGGTGTGAAGCGGCACAGACCAGCTTTAGCTGTGAGAACCACACTCATGTCAAGATCATGTTTCTGTTGCACGCGCTGTACACACTCGAAGGGTTAATACTGGGTCAGATTCCTGAAAACAATCTGCTTATGAATGCTTCAAAAAGACATCAGTCTAAAACACTGTCATTTAACGCTGGGTTATTTTTTTAACCCAACCGTTGGTTTATGCATGTTGGGTCATTATGTTGGGTTATCTTAAAATGTATCTTAAAATATATTGGGTCATTTGTTTATGTCGTTGGTTTATTTTTAGTTATAACCTAACAGTTGGGTTAAATACGTTCGCTGGGAAGGTGCTATACCAACCCATAGTTGGGTTATTCGTTGGGTTATTTTTAACCCAACATTTTTAAGTGAGTAGCAGGAAGATCATTTCTGAAAACATAACTGAAATATACACAAATAAATCAAATCAAACTGAAATCAGAATCGTACTGAATCAAAAGCATGTGAATTAGAATGGAACTAATGCAAAACAGCAGTGAAAACAATCTGCAATCCGCACAATATCTACAGTAAACAGAAAATGAGGGTCAGAAAAAAAAAAGATTTTTTTTTTAATACTTTATCCATCAAGGCTTAAATTAATCAAAAGTGACATTTATAATGTTACAAAATATTCTATTTTGAATAAACGCTGTTCTTTTGAACTTTCTATTCATCAAAGAATCATGAAAACTTGAACTGTGAGCGTCAAATCATCATATCAGACTGATTTCTGAAGGATCATGTGACACTGAAGACTGGAGTAATGATGCTGAAAATTCAGCTTTGATCACAGGAATAAATTACACTTTACTGTATATTCACATAGAAAACGGCTGATTTACATTTAAAAGATATTACACAATTTTTACTACATTTTTGATCAAGTAAATGCAGCCTTGCTGAGCAGAAGAGACTCTTTCAGAAACATTAAAACATCTTAATGATTCCCAACTTTTGAACAGTAGTGTACGAAAAGCAGAGTTTGAGAGTTCTTCACAATGAAAGCTCTCTCTCTCTCTCTCTCTCTCTCTCTCTCTTTATATATGTACAGTATGTAAATAAAATAGAAGTGGGTCAGACGCACAAATAACATGCAAGACAGGTGAAATGGAAAGCCTAAATATGTCTCAGTCCATATGAGTCAGACGTCGTGTCTTCATGTGTAGTGATCACTGTCGTCTGATTCACACACACACACACACACACACACACACACACACACACACACACACACACACACACACACGGGTCAGAGAGGATCTGGTCTATTCTCAGCTGTTTCAATCACTCAACAACAGGCTTAAAGTTGGCATGAAAGGTCTTTTCTCCTCTATTGTGCCGTATATCCGAGTGAAACGCTTCTGGAACAAGAACAAATGTGGGCGGGGCTTGATTTTGTCTGTGGGGAATTGATTGGATGGTTGTGGTTTGCTATTGGTGGATCTCACGTGATTGACAGGTTGCCCCGCCCTCATTGATTTAATCACAGTTAGAATGACTTTTAAACATTTATTCATTTGGCAAACTCTTCAAATTGACTATAAATGACACATTTTGAGAAATTTAAAAGTGATAAATGTCATATGGAGTGAGTCTACAGACTTTAAAAGGACAAAACAATTTATTCTGAATGAGAACAGGACGAGGCTTTCAAACGCACATGATGACGAATCAGTTCACAGACTGGGAAACTCTAACCTTGTTAGAAATAAAATTATTTCAACACTTCGGAAGAAGCAATGAAAGCATCCTACAGCGACTCGATCTACTGAAATGTTAAGCGTTGATGTGGACTTTAGTCTCAGTGTATGTCACACTGAATTAACCCTGAATTCTCCTACTGTTCATTTTCTACAGTGAGACAGACTGTAAACAGTTTTTGTTCGAGCTCCTTCCCTTTGATCGGTGAGGCGGGAAGATCCTTTAACGCCCCTCAAACGTGTAGTGTCTCGTCCAGGATTCAGATGGATGTCAAAGACACACACACGGTGAAGCACTGCCACCCATTCCTCATGTGTCACACGAGTTCAGACCTGCTTTAAGAAATGACCAGCTGACAAAAATATGTTCTATTTCAGAATGTTCAAAACGTCCAGTTTTTAAATGTTTTAAAAAATGTTGTTCTGCAAACTTTAAGCGAACATTCCATTTTAGAATTTTGCAAACATTATGAGAATGTTACTTTTGAATGTTCTTTGAACATTCCGAAACAAGTAGTAACATTTAAAAAAAAAACGTTTCAGGTTAAAAAAAAAAAAAGTTCCATGAACGATTAAATGTTAAATGTTTTTAGAACGTTATTAAAGACCAGAAAACTTTGAACAAATGTTTTATTATTGTTATTGGAAGAATGTTTGTTCATAACTTTGAGAGAAACAAAGGGCTAATGAGAAACAGTTGTGAACAATTCATCACTATGGAAACGACTGAGGTTAACTATAGATACAAACGGAATCAAGAAACAAAAACAGCACTTCAAACCAAAAGTCCATTTATCAAAGAAACATGTAATAAAACAGGTCAAACACTGAATCTCAAGATTTGACCTCGCTAATGACGTACAGTATAAGCATGTCAAGATTAAATACATAGGTAATACTTTATTTACACTGAAGAAAAATATTTTGAAAATTTTCATTTAGGAATTGCTATTTTCTTGTAAAACGAAATTATCGAAAACAATTTTTTTTACAGTTTAATAAAAAAAAAAAATTGTCACTGATGCTCCAGCGCACAGTTAAACTCTGAATTAGAGGTGAATAAACAGACCAAACTAACTGATAACAACATCAGTTTTAAACTTTTACCAATATTGATTTCTAGAGAACCTGATTATTTTAAAATATTAATTTCAAATGAGGGAAATCTTCCGCTCTGGGGTGCGTTTCCCAAACAACGACGTAACTCGCTGCTTAACTACCAAAGTGCGATGCATCGTTGAAGAAATCAACTAGCTAGTCACGACTGTTTCCCGAAACCGTAAGTGGTCGTTCAACCACGTTGGTTTGTGACGTCACGCACGTGGTGGAGTAATTACTTCTTTTAATGAATCTGTTTGAGATCGACTTAATGCTAGATGTTTTGCTATAAATTACAGACATGGCATCTGAGGACTATTTCTCATTTTTCTCAGTTATTTTGCTTCATTTCCAGATTCAATCATAGGCTCGTTCTTACATAGTAGAGCACGTTCACACATGCGCACTCTTCAGAAACGGTGCTTTAAATCTCTTGACAAACTAAAAGACATAAATGAGATTTGTATGTATTCTAAATAAAAGACAGGTTGTACTGAATGTCAGCTTGCTTATTTTGCTCAAGATAAGGATTAAGGATTAAAGATAAAAGATAAGTCCACATGTCATGCAGTCTAGAAACTATGCTTCTAACCACAGGTGGAGAGCTGTCGTTCCAACCACACAACTTTGCGATGCTGTTTGCGAATGTTCATTGGAACGATGGTTTCGGGGGGAACACAGACTCGTTAAACTATGCTGATAACGACGGGACTTGCGACCATAGTTGGCTAACGATGCTTTTGGGAAACGCACCCCTGTACGGATCATATAATTCACTTGAAGAGCATCTGAACTTTTTCCTGGCCATAAATGAGGATATTCTTTCCTCCGGCGCACACACTCGCGGCGTCACACACAAACACCTCATTATGTGATTAATAAGCGGTTGATTCCGAGGACGTGGATAAGGTCATGGAGCAGTGGGATTCGAGCAGCGTGAGCCGGATCTGAAGGTATAATAGACTCCCGCTGAGTTTAACGTGTCTAATGGGATGATAACGTGACGTATGAAGACTGCCTGCCATGCTCTATTTTATATTACGTCTGTGCATGAGACACTTTTATATTATTAAAAGACTCATATTTGTATCTGCCAGTGTGACCACAGCTGAAGAAAACATTCCTGCTTCATCAGGAATGGGAGGAAAAAAAAATCACAATCTTTGACAGTATTAACCCTACATAACCCTATAATTAACCCTATAAAGCCTTTAAAACTTTGTTTGCACACTCGTTCTGTCGTCTGATTGATAGTTTAGAAAAAAATGTTATGGAGTAAAAGTCTTTTCTCCTTCAGCTCGTCTTTTTGCTGTCAAATCTGCACTGATTACATGTAAGAATAACTATTGTTGATATTGTTAGTAATATTTCAACTGGACTGAAGCGACTGAGGTTTACTTGATTATCCAGATACGTTTATTATAAAAATCATGAGTATCAGATATGACATTCAGGCTTTTGAGGACGGTTTATTTGTTCATCTCTCAATCATCATTGTATTGCATTGTATTATATGTTTTAAAACTACAGAGCTTTGATCATAAAACTAAGCATTAAAAATAAAGACATATTATTGGCAGATATTTATATGCATTTTATGTATCTGCTATACTGTTATGAAGATCTCATTGATTTACATTACAAGTATCAGAATTTCATCTTACTTTTTGTCCATATAAATATCAGCATCTGCAAAAATAAATATATATATATTTTTGCTAAGTTTGGGCCTTTTTTTCCTGCATATTCTAACTATATCATGCTATATGATCCAGAAAAGCCTGATGTATCAAATATGACACACACAAAAAAAAACACACAAAAAAAACACATGCAAACTTTTTTTTTTCGTCTTAAGGATCAATCAAGTGTTCCATTTACATGGTCAATTATATATAATAATAATAATAATGTATATGTATATGTATAAAAAAACCTTTACACACCTGTAGATAAAGCATAATCAAACATTCTGCATAAAGAACTCTTATGTATATTTAAAGTGAATAAATGTGGAGCACAACATATTGATCATTCATCATCCAGTTGCACAAAAACCCTTAATTAGTTGATCTGTAACGAAGCGCTCATCACTGCTGATCAAATATTCAAAAGCATCAAGAATCGGACACTGAGCTCAACTTTCCCACAGTTAGAATTCAGTTGTCAGTAGTTATTAGTATTCATAACTGTTACATAAGCTCTCAGTCCTCCAGAACTATCAGAGGTTAATTAGTCCTCGGCTGAATGCGTTAGAGGTTGAGTTTAATGAGAAGCGTTCAGACTATTTTCAGATCGAGTGTCTGTTCGGCTCTTGACGTTGTTCATGTTCCTATTGTGAGCCGATCCAGCTGTGTTCCAGTTAAAGGAGTAGGTCACTTCAGAACTAAAATTTCCTGATAATTTACTCTCCCCCACATCATCCGAGATATCCATGTCTTTCTTAAGTCGAAAAGAAATTAAAGTTTTTGAGGAAAACATTCCAGGATTGTTCTCCATATAGTGTCTTCAATGGGGTCCAACGGGTCGAAGGTCCAGATGTGAGTTTCAGTGCAGCTTCAAAGTCTCGACACGATCCAGCCGAGGAATAAGAGTCTTATCTAGACAAACCAGCGGACATTTTAGAACTAAATAAACATTTATATACTTTAACCACAAATGCTGGTCTTGCACTAGCTGTGATGCGACACACATTGCGTAATCATGTTGAAAGGTCAAGCAAGTTCCGGTTCAGAAATGTAGAATAGAGTGAAAAACTCCATCTCATTTTCTCCTCCAACTTCAAAATCGTCCGACATCATTGGTTTACTTTTTATTGTTATTATTTTTTGTAAATGGCGTTTGTCTTAGTCTTTGCACGTTCTCTTTGTAAACACTAGGTCTGTTCTTACGCCTATGTCACGCTTGACCTTTCAACGTGATTACGTAATGTGTGGCGCATCACAGCTAGTGCAAGACCAGGATTTGTGGTTAAAAAGTATATAAATGTTTATTTTGTTGTAAAATGTCCGCTGGTTTGTCTAGATGAGACTCTTATTCCTCGGCTGGATCGTGTCGAGACTTTGAAGCTGCACTGAAACTCACATTTGGACCTTCGACCCGTTGGACCCCATTGAAGACACTATATGGAGAACAATCCTGGAATGTTATCCTCAAAAACCTTAATTTCTTTTCCACTTAAGAAAGACATGGATATCTCGGATGATGTGGGGGAGAGAAAATTATAATTCTGAAGTGAACTTATCCTTTAAAGGGGTGGTTGATTATGATTGCACTTTTCTAACTTAGTGTGTAAGGAACTGTAGTGTGTTTTAAGGACTTCAACAAACGGCTGGTAGAGACTACACCACATTCCTCCCGGGTTAGTGACATCACCAACCCTAGAATTTACATAAACCCCGCCCCCGGGAACGCCATTTATAGATTATCAAGACAGAATATGCTAATCAATGACTAGAAGATAACTACACATCAGCTACATAAATTCATCAACTAACCATTCAGAAATGTCCTGTTGCTTCTACATGTTGTCACTTCTTCTTGAGTCTCTCCATCATTGTCTGACTCCGGTTTGAACATAAAAGGCTAAAAGTTTTTGAAATTTTCTGTGTGTTTTTGCTCACCCTCAAAAAGTGACAACTTTAACATGCTATATAAAAATATCTGTGGGGTATTTTGAGCTAAACCTTCACACACACACTCTGGGGACATCAGAGACTTATTTTACATCTTGTGGAAAGGGCATATACCACCCCTTTAAAACACACAACAGAGACACTCTTATTTACTCCTACAACTCTTGTTCCTGTATGAGTTTCTTTCTTCTGTTGAACACAAAAGAAGATATTTTGAAGGATGTCAGAAACCAAACAGTTGTGGGGCGCCACTGACTTTCAGAATATTTTTTCCATACTATGGAAGTCAATGGGATCCATCGACTGTCTGGTTACCAACATTCTTCAAAATATCTTATTTAAAGTTCAGCAGAAGAAAGAAACTCATTCAGATTTAGAACAACCTGAGGGAGAGTAAATAATGACAGAATATTCCTTTAAAGAGGACAAATTGAACAGTATTTATGCATTTTAAACATTATGTTCTTCGTCCATGCAATAAATGCCCATCCCTGAATGAGTGCGGTTATATATATCTCATCTGTGCCCCAGAAGAGAGATCTGTGGAAGCACAAACACAAAGTGTCCCGATCGCCCTCATTCCTCCCTCTCTGAGACACCCAGAATGCACTGGGGCTGTCGGGTCAAACATTCCTTCACATGTCTTTACGGTTCTCTGAGGAGAAACAAAATGCTTGAAGACGGTTTCAGCTTCAACATCATTTCACCCAGATTTACACAGACACTGATTTCAGAAGAGCGTTGGGACAGTGTTTCAGGGTTTATCTGGCATTATCACACACACTCTCTACACACACATTTGTCATTTTAATATTTTAACTCACAGATAACAAAAATATGTTCTAAAAACATTTTGCTAACATTCCCATTAAGTTATCAAATGTTATTTCGGACAAAATTTCCTGTTTTTTTATTGGTTATGCAAACATTCTATTCTGCAAACATTATGAGAATGTTACTTTTCAGTGTTCTCTGAACATTCCAAAACAAGTAACATTTAAATAAATAAATAAATAGACGACGATACATACATGTTTCATGAATAAATTATAAATGTTTTTGTGCTATAGTTGAGAACATTATTACAGACTAAATAACTTCAAACAAACATTCTATTAATGTTCCTGAAAGAACATATGTTCATAACTTTGCCAGAATGTTCTGGGCGTACCTTGTTATCTGGACTAACTGACAATGTTTCAGGGTTTATTTGGCATTAATACACACTCTAATACACACACACACACACACACACACACACACACACACACACACACACACACACACACACACACACACACACATTTCAATATTTTGACTCACAGCTAACAAAAAAATGTTCTAAACATTATAACATTTTGCTAACATTTCCCATTATGTTATAAAATGTTATTTCGGAATTTTCTCCTAAGCTTCCAAACGTCCTGCTTTAAATATTTAAAAAATGTTTTTTTTTTGTTTTTTTTTACTAGTTATGCGAACATTCTATTTTTACATTATTTTAACTTTAAATGTTCTCTGAACTATCCAAGTAACATTTAATTAAGCAATAAGCCCCTTGAAGTCGTGATTTACAGTGGATTTCGAACAGCTAAGGGGCGTTGTTAGCTACTGAGTGCCTCAAACCCCCTTAGCTGTTCTAAATCCACTGTAAAACACGGCTTCAAAGGGCTTATTGCTTTTATAAAACGGTTACTCCATAAAAATATAAATTTTAATATTTATTTTATTCATAAAATAAACACCAGCAACAAAAAGTATGTAAGGGATAATGTAGAGCGAGGCGGTTGTTATAGCGAATACAACCCCGACAGGCTGGTCAGGACCCCGACGCGAAGCGGAGCTTGAAGCCTGAAGGGGTTGTATTCGCTATAATAACCGCCTCGCTCTACATTATCCCGCTTATTACATGGCTACCTACCAAATAAATCAATAATTTGACACAAAATATTGATTTAAAAAGGAGTTTATTGATTTAAAAACAATTGTATTCCGCTAAAGAAAATAGTCCGTTCCGTCTCTACGGTTAGAATCCTGCGTCCATAGCAACGCTCTGTTTTTCATGGCAATGGTGTGTTATACCAAAGTCCTTTTAGGCAAGTCGTGCCACTCGGCCGCCATCTTGGCAACGCCTCCGGGCAGCTATTTCGGACTAACAAGACCAGGCTCCTATCTAAATGAATGGGCAGAGAGTCAGAACTGCACTTTAACTGGTCACCGGGACATAAAAACTGCATGTATAGAAACAGCAGTAAAATATGATAAAAATCGCTGAAAAAGTTTGATGACTTTGCCCCAAAATAAGGTTTAAAATGCCTTTTTCCCCACAGGTTATACTTTACTACGCATGCGCAAGAGTTTACGACACCAACTTCATTTACGTCTCTATCCAGAATGCCGGTGTTATGCATATTCAATGTCAATATTGTTCTCCGTTATTTAAATATAAGCAGGTTTGCACTTTATCAGTAATAACAATGTATTATATAGATAAGTTGTTTTAACTATTCATTTACATGAATCGGTTCAAAAGAGTCATTAGTTCGCGAATTGGACGTGTCATACGGTTGTGTGATTATCCCAGCAGTTAGGACCTGGACATCCCACAAGGTTAGTGTCAACACAGAAAACATTACATCACTGGATAGGTTTTTTCGTTTATTTAGAGAGTAATTTTATGTCAGCTGAATGTGCGGAATGCATTTCAGAGAAGATAAGGCAACGTATTTTAGCACAAATCACACCCAGCGGTAATTCAGGAAAAAAAAATCTCAGAATGCTTCACATGAAACTTCGGTCTTCCGACCTTTTACCATAATGTTGTTTTATTTTGATTAATACGCGTGCTCTGAGAGAGAGAGAGAGCGCGCGCGCGACCGGGGCGCTCTCTCTCTCTCCGCTGTCGCAAAACCTCAACTGTGCGCATGCGCCAGTGGAACCAGACGATAGGCTTAAATGTTTCCTGGCTTGACTTTTAAAAGCAGATGATTGGCTTACCAGCGGGAGGGGCGGGACATGTGCACACAACCGCCATCTTTGCCGTTACGGGTTTTCCTTATATAGTTGTATTGAGGATTGAGGAAGTGGCATGTCTCATAATAAATAGTCTCTGGTTATACTTAGCAGCGATCTGTTATCAAGAAATAACACACCGCATTCTACATTAGAATTCAACCAAGCCATGTAATAAGACGTTATAAAACATTTAGCCTATTCCTCCGCCAAGCAATGTAGTTCCAAAGAGGTTGCGAAGCACTGGAACTATCTGTTTTATAAAAAAATTTTTTTTAGATGGTTTCAGGAACGAATGTTTTTATGCTAACGCTTTGAGAACATTATTACAGACTAGATAACTTCAAACAAACATTATATTAACGTTACTGAAACAACATCGTTTGTTCATAACTTTGCCAGAACGTTCCCTGTTAGCTGGACTAACTGATGATGCTTTTAACAACCAATAAATGTGCAGCACTTCCAGCTCTGTTAAATACATTTTTCAATGATTTCCCCCAAATTTCTTTAAAAAAAAAAACGTAAAGATGCCTGACAATACCGAATCAGAATGCAAAAGCAGTTTTCCTATAATTTCTCTCAGATTTTCATCAAAACTGGTCAAATAAATGAAGCTTGACCCTGATCTGACTGTTTCTGTCTCCATTATAAGGCCTGATTCTGTTATGACTGACACAGATACAGTAATACACACCAGATCAACAACAACTCCAGCACTGGCTTCCACCAAAATAAGAAGCAGGTCAACTGTTTTCAACATTGATAATAATCATAAATGTTTCTTGAGCATCAAATCCTCATATCAGAGTGATTTGTGAAGGATCATGTGACACTGAAGACTGGAGTAATGATGCTGAAAATCCAGCTTTGATCACAGGAATAAATTACACTTTACTATATATTCACATAGAAAACAGCTGATTTACATTAGAATAATATTTCACAATTTTACTGTATTTTTGATCATAAAAATGCAGCCTTGGTGAGCAGAAGAGACTTTTAATGTATTAAAAAACAAGAATTGAGCGTTTTGACTTTAAAGAGATGTTTTTTTCTTTTCTGCGGCTCAGAGGGAGAACGTGACGCCTGAACTGCCCGTCAGACGGAGTGAATGATGGGAAATGAGCATCGGCAGAGATTTCATTATGTGGAGAAGTGAGCAGGTAATCTGCAGATCAGCTTTTGTCTGGCGTCTCTCTCAGCTCCTCTGAACACTCCACACAAAAGACCTAAACGCCAGCGTTCGCTCGATGCGCTGCTAATCATTCCTTCATTCAGAGAGAGCGAGAGTCAGACCAGCGCTGAACACACTGATTAATACACACGCTGGAAGAAACGTACATGGTAAAGACACATTTAAACACAGTAAATATGGTAAACGCTCATCAAATGCACAAAAAAACAATCAAATTAGCCAAACTATTTAATAAGTCATAGTTAATTATATATATAGCGCTTTATAGAAAGTTTCAAAGCAGCTTCACAGTAAAAAACAGGACAATATCAATGTTAATGCTGTGATGTTTATCAGTTATGAAACAGGGTTATTATCATTATCTAAACCTAAAACCAGAAAAAAAATATATATTATCCTGGACCACAAAACCAGTCACATGGGTCAATTTTTGGAAATTGGGATTTATACATCATCTGAAAGCTGAATAAATAGGACAATATTTGCTCGAGATACAACTATAGAAAATCTGGAATCTGAGGCAAAAAAATCGAAACATTGAGAAAATCCCCTTCAAAGTTGTTCATTTATGTTCACGATTGTGCTGCATTCACTCACAGAAATACATGTTTTATATATTTACGGTAGGAAATGTACAAAATATCTTCATGGAACATGATCTTTACTTAATATCCTCATGATTTTTGGCATAAAAGAAACTGGTGACGTGATCCAGGGTCACAAATAATGAAATAAAATACCCATCAAATAGTTGCCAATGCAACATTTTTTCTTTTCATTTAGTTTAACAAAGTACTAAAACGCTCTAAAAAGACAGAAGTGTAATTATTCAGTTCAGCTCAATAACTATCGTCTTCTGTAAAGGCTGAAATCAACTTGTTTCATAATTGATGAACTTTACAGTTACTGAACTGAATAATGACACTTTTTACAGCAGAATTTGTCTCATATTTGATTCTGTTATTTGCCTGTTTATTACTGTGAAGCTGCTTTGAAACAATCTGTATCTAGAAAGCGTTGTAGAAATAAGGCTGACTTGACACCACTGATTTTGAACATCATCATCATCATCTTCATCATCCGAGAGTGAAGATCATCACAATGACCGATGCGTTCTCTCTGTAGCTGCATTACATCTGAGACGGTTCAGATCATCGTGATGTAGCCGCCATCTGGACACACACACACACACAGAGTCAGGTTTGGGTTTCCCTGAGGATCTCTCGCTCCAGATGGCACAACGGGACGGGGCGAGAGACTATCACTGGACACCTCCAGATTGGAGGAACAGATGGACCCAGATCTGCTCAGACTGGACACCTGAAGAACCAACAGCAGTTCCACACCAGAAAACACACACGTCCCACTGAAAACAGATCCTTCAGCATCACACACACTCTTTCATGGGTTTCGTCTGGCGCTCATTTAGGCTAAGTCTCTATATTCTGGCCCTCCGTTCACACTGAGACGGGTTTTTATCCTGCTAAAGATGAACGCTCTCCCAAGCGGATAAATAGGAAAAAGCCATTTTCGCTTTGTAGTTTGTAATAAGATGACAGATATTCCAAAATGATGATGCATGTGTCATGTGACACATATTGTATCCATATAGATAGACAGACAGAAAGATAAAGAGATCAACAGACAGACAGATAGATCGATTTATGCTTTATACAAATCAGATGTTGTTGGGATTATTATCGTTAACTAAAACTAGACCCATAAAAACAAACATTTTCTGTCACACTTTAGTTTAGGGTCCAATTCTCACTATTAACTACGACTTTTGCCTCAATAAACTCCTAATTACTTCTTATTAATACTAAGTAAGGTAGTTGTTCACTTTAGGTATTGGGTGATTCAGGGATGTAGATTATGATCATGCAGAATAAGGCATTATTATGTGCTTTATAAGTACTAATAAACAGCAAATATTCTAGTAATATGCATGATAATAAGCAACTAGTTAATAGTGAGAACTGGACCCTAAACTAAAGTGTCACTGCATTTTCATTACTGGGAATAAAATAAAATAATATAAAAGATATAATATTAATCAAAGTAAAAAACAAAAACAAATTCCAGCTATTTGTCAAGGCAACATTTCTCATAATTTAGTTTAATTGGAAGTACTAAAATAACTAAAAAAACTCTATATATACACATGAAAAATTACTTTTTATTTACTTTAAACCGAGTGGATGCATTTGAAAATGCTGTTTCCGATTTGAAGTGCAGATGGCGAAAAAAAGAGGTATTTTAAAACAATGATGCAAGTTTAGTCATGTGATGCATATTGTGTTTGTACTCGCATAAATAACTTGTTTGAGCAATTTCAGTCTGCGTATCATCCATTTCACAGCACAGAGACTGCACTTATTAAAGCTACCAATGATTTGTTGATGCCTGCCGATTTTGGACTTTTATCAATACTCATTCTTCTTGATCTAAAGTCCCCCTGTACTCAATAATGGTATCCCTTAAAACTCATCTTTGATCACCAAAATGACATATTTAAAGGTATTTTCCTTGAAAAAAAATGTCTTGCCTTAAAATATCTTTGATGTAACTCGACACCCTCGACCTCATTTAGTATGCGCGGTTCTATGAATATGCAAATGAGCCCCGCCTCCACTCACTCACTCAGCTCAGAGATCCACTCGTTGACGATCACACGTTGATCTGATTGGTTACAAGGTAGTTTGTGACATGGTTTGTCTTAAAGCACATTAAAAACACCACATAGACATATAAACAACATTAAAACTTGATTTTCACCACAGGGGGACTTTAAGTGCAGCTTTTGACAATTTATTGGATAGATTGATTTCAATTGACATCACTGGTATTCCCTTTGCCTGGTTTAGATCCTATTTATCAGGACACAGTTCAAATTAAAAGTTTCAGATCACACAAATCTCAAATTATTAGTGGCGTGCCTCAGGGCTCAGTCTTGGGCCCTTTTGCCTTTAGGTCACACTTTCTGTAAATCCGGTATAAATTGTAATTTTTATGCTGATGACACCCATCTGTCTTCAAAGCCTAATACCACCTTCCTCTCTTTGGCTTGTTATTGGATTAAATCATGGTTTACATGCAATTTTACAAGGCTAACAGTGAGAAACTAAGATCCAATTCTTCCCTTCAGGTTAAGAGTCTGGATGTCATCTTGACAGTACTTTACCGTTGTAAATAACACTACATGGTCAGCATATAAACATCTGCAAAATATAAATATTAATGTTCCCTGACCATCTCTGACAGCTAATATTACTGCTGTCCTTGAACATGCATTAGTTACATCTCGTATTGATTATTGTAAATCTCTTCTCTCTCAGTGGTGTTTCACAAAAGCTTCTTCATAATCTTCAAATGGTCCAGAATTCATTAGCCCAGATTTATTCATCCTTCCATTGGCTTCCAGTTACAGTAAATACCGGGTTCAATTTAACCAGATTTTTCTATTCACTTATAAGGCTCTTCATAATCTAAGAGCTTAAGAGTCTTTGGAATACATTGCCTCGAGACATACATAATAGTTCAAGCCTTTCAATGTTTAAATCACATCTAAAAACCCTTTATTTTTTAAATATCCTATTCTATTTGATATAGCTTTTGATATAGCTTCATTTATTGCTTATGAATTGTATTATTTGTAAGGGTGTCCTTGAGTGTCTTGAAAGGCACCCATCAATACAATTATTATTATCATCATTGCACCTGCTATTGACTTCGATAATGTTGTTAAACATAAATGTTACTTTGTATAATATTCATATTACAGTCCTGCAAAGATACATAATTCTGTTTTAGACCAAACATGAAATAGAAATGAAGTCGATCATTTGATAAACTGATCCTGCCATACGAATAGCATAGGAACTTTATTATATCGGTTCTCTCTGCATCATCTCAGTGAGCTTTTATTACGTTGTTAAGTGTTTTGCTAAGTAACTTTTGGAAAACGTCTGTGGAAGAAGAGCGTTTTGAAATGAAATCGCCGTTTTGTATCTGGATTAATGTGGACGAAGCCTTCTAATAACTCTGTAATAACTCGTATAATTGTTCTGAGTGCTGAGTTATAAAGGACGTCAAGGGCCTGCGGTTGTAACGATGTGTTTAAAGACGCTGTTCTTCTACACCTGCAGGACTGGAGTCATCCAAGACGTTCATTAGAATAAAATGTGTTTGTGAAGTGATCAGATATGAATCGATCGAATCCCTCGAGCTGCAGGTCTTTTATGGACTGAATAAATGTTTCTTCAGGACACTTTCTAAAGGAAATGCTTCGCCCGGTTATTGATTTTACCATGATGCCTTTTATTGCCACTGTGACATGAATGATTCCAGCGCTGAACTATCTGGCTCTCCTGAACCCAGCAAAACCAGTAAAGCTGCCAGTCACGGGACAGACGGACGGTTTTTGGCAACATGGAAAAAACAGCAAAGAAATACTAAAGGAATAGTTCCCACAAAATGAAAAGCAATAATGATAACAAATAATAGCAATAACAATAATAAATTAATTTGTGTTGTATATAAATGTTTTGCGGAAAATTATTAATAATAATACATTAATTTGCGTTGTATATAAATGTTTTTGCTGAGAATTATTATTATAGCAATAATAATAATAAATTAATTTGCATTGTTTATAAAGGTTTTGCTGAAAACTATTTACAATAAAAACAAATCACAATAAATTAATTTGCGTTGTATAAATGTTTTGCTGAAAAGCAATAATAATAATAATAACAATAATAATAACAACAACAACACATTCATTTGTGTTTATACATGTTTTTGCTGTAATTATCATTATTATTATTAATATTGATTATTATTGTTAATATAAATACATTTTTGTTGTATAATTTTTTGTTTTGATGGAAATTATTTAATTAATATTATTAGTAATGCAAGCAGTAGTGTAGCAATAATATTAATAATGATTATTAATAGTACTATAGAAATAATAAATGAATAAAATGTGTATGTGTATAAATATGAACTATAACTCCAACTGCTAAAATGGACACATGTGCAGCATCATAAGCATGAGTGTGTGATGTCTCTGTAATGTACAGTGCAGTGAGTGTGTGATGAACGCCTGCGCTGATATAAAGCGTATTAACCATGTTTAAACACTTAAAGAATTAAGTAGCGGTGTTAATAAACCGTAATTGCATGTGTCTGTCAGTGAAGGGTTACTGAGGACAGCACTTCGCTGGAGTGGAGATTACAGTTCTCACTCATTACTGCAAAACATACAAACCATACGCTTTACTGGCTTACAGTCACATATTATAACCAGAGTAACATTATAAATCAATCATATACTAGTTATTTTTGCTGGAAATTCAACTATAAAGCATATACAGATATATATTAAATAATAATGTTTTTTTTATATATAAATTAATATCTACTATAGTGAAAACAGTAAAGCAAAATATCAATATTGCAATTCAGTTTTAATGTATTCTGGGAAATTATTATACACAACTGTTCAAAAGTTTGGGGTAGATACGATTTTTCTCTCTTATATTCACTAAGGCTGCATTTATTTTATCATAAATACAGTAAAAATTGTGAAATATTATTAGAATGTAAAACCGCTGTTTTCTGAATATATAGTAAAGTGTAATTTATTCCTGTGATCAAAGCTGAATTTTCAGCATCATTACTCCAGTCTTCAGTGTCACATGATCCTTCACAAATCACTCTGATATGATGATTTGATGCTCAAGAAATATTTTTAATTCAGCTTTGATCACAGGAATAAATTATATTTTAAAATACATTCGCATTGAAAACCGCTATTTTCAATTGTAATAATATTTCACTGTTTTTACTGTATTTTTGATCAAATAAATGCAGCCTTAGTGAGCAGAACTAAAGATAAATAGAACTAAAGTTTGGAATTAATTACTTCCTTAAATACATTAAAATATAAAATTGCTGTTTGACATCTTGGATCAGCTTCGGTTCAAATTCAGGAGTTTTCACCCAGTTCTCTGAATGAAATGTGAAGAACACCCACAACTGGATGCATTTACAGTGTCTTCTGGTAAACTGCCTTAACAAATGCAGAACAGCTGTTAATGACTGGTCTGTTAATTCAGCATGATGATATTTCATAGCAGAAAATCACATTAATAATGCGCTCTGAGCACAAACACACAGGATGGTTCTGATTCTCTGATTCACATCTCTATCAGTCTTCATGTGTCCGTCATCTCCTCCTGAATAAAGTGCAGCCTTCACTCTCGTCTCGCTCTCATTACTTACACAAAGACGGCCGATAGGAGAGTTTCTGACGAGTGAATGAGGTTTGGTTTATGATAAAGTCAGAGCACGGTCACGACTCTGGTCTAATACACACTCTCTCGCTCTACAAAACCTGCCGAGGTCTAAACACCCGTGATAATGCAGAGCTGATGCTGCCTCTGTGTGACTTTAAATAACACAAAAACAGAAATATAGACAGATATATATACAGACAGATAATACATAATGTAATAAAAAATATAGAGGGTAACTGCAGGGTTTTTAAAATCAAATTTAAGGCTGTAAAAGACGGATGGATGGATGGATGATGGATTGAGGGAGGGATGGATGGGTGGATGGATGATGGATTGAGGGAGGGATGGATGGGTGGATGGATTGAGGGAGGGATGGAGGGGTGGATGGATTGAGGGAGGGATGGAGGGGTGGATGGATGGGTGGATGGATGGATGGAAAGATGGATGGATGATGGATGGATGGATGGATGGATGGATGGATGATGGATTGAGGGAGGGATGGAGGGGTGGATGGATGGATGATGGATTGAGGGAGGGGTGGATGGATGGGTGGATGGAAGGATGATGGATTGAGGGAGGGATGGAGGGGTGGATGGATGGATGGAAAGATGGATGGATGGATGGATGGAAAGATGGATGAATGGATGGATGGATGGATGAATGGATGGATGGATGGGTGGATGGATGGATGAATGGATGGATGTGGATGGATGGATGGAAAGATGGATGAATGGATGGATGGATGGATGGATGGATGGATGGATGGATGGATGGATGGATGGATGGGTGGATGGATGGATGGATGGAATGATTGATGGATGGGTGGGTGGATGGAAAGATGGATGGGTGGGTGGATGGAAGGATGGATGGGTGGGTGGATGGGTGGATGGAAAGATGGATGAATGGATGGATGGATGGGTGGATGGATGGATGGAAGGATGGATGGATGGGTGGATGGATGTGGATGGATGGATGGATGGAAAGATGGATGAATGGATGGATGGATGGATGGATAGGTGGGTGGATGGGTGGATGGATGGATGGATGGATGGAAAGATGGATGGGTGGGTGGATGGAAGGATGGATGGGTGGGTGGTTGGGTGGGTGGGTGGATGGGTGGGTGGATGGATGGATGGATGGATGGGTGGATGGATGGAAGGATGGATGGATGGATGGATGGGTGGATGGAAAGATGGATGGGTGGGTGGATGGAAAGATGGATGGGTGGGTGGATGGGTGGATGGATGGGTGGGTGGATGGGTGGATGGAAAGATGGATGGATGGGTGGATGGATGGGTGGGTGGGTGGATGGAAAGATGGATGGGTGGGTGGATGGAAAGATGGATGAGTGGATGGAAAGATGGATGGGTGGGTGGGTGGATGGATGAATGGATGAATGGATGGATGGAAAGATGGATGAGTGGATGGAAAGATGGATGGGTGGGTGGATGGAAAGATGGATGGGTGGGTGGGTGGATGGAAAGATGGATGGGTGGGTGGGTGGATGGATGAATGGATGAATGGATGAATGGATGGGTGGATGGGTGGATGGATGGATGGAAGGATGGATGAATGGATGGATGTGGATGGATGGATGATAGGGCTGAACGATTAATCGCAATTTACATGTAATCGCACTTAAATCGAGTTGGCTTATCGCGATTTTAAAATCGCAAAGGCTGCGATTATTTTGTATGCGCAGTCTGTCATTGATGTACGGCTCTGTAAATGCTGCTCCATCTGAAAGCACTGTGAGTTTGAGTCACTTATAACGTGCATTTGAAAAAACAACACGCGTCAAACATCTTTCCAGATATGAGAAGCATTTATGAACCTCTTGTCCAACAACAGACAACATTTAATAACATGCATTTACTCCAAACTCACTTCATAACGACAGTTGAGCTCCTCCTTCTGTGAGATGATGTGCCTTCTTACACAGAATAAGGCAGTCGTGTATTTATAAGTCATGTTTAATCAAAGTCTTTCAATCTTCTGTTTATTCAGCTACAGCGATAGGGATTTCCTGGAATGATGCGCATTATTGTGCTTCTGCGGTGGGGCATATTTATCGTGTTTGCGTGAGAGCGCCCTCTGGCGTTCAAATGGGGCAGTGTTTACTACCAATCAGCCGCACTCCACTGACAAGCTGCGCATAAGATAATAGCAAATCGCGTGCGGTTTTGTTGCGATTAATCATTCAGCCCGGATGGATGGATGGATGGATGGATGGATGGATGGATGGATGGATGGATGGATGGATGGATGGATGGATGGATGGATGGATGGATGGATGGATGGATGGATGGATGGATGGATGGATGGATGGATGGATGGATGGATGGATGGATGGATGGATGGATGGATGGATGGATGGATGGATGGATGGATGGATGGATGGATGGAAAGATGGATGAATGGATGATGGATGTGTAGTTTAATCCAGCTAGACTTCGTTTGTCTTGATGTAGTAAGAACACACAGCTCGCACACTCTTCAGTGAACAGAATAAAACAAATTAAAGAATAAAAACTCTATAATATGAGTGAATCCAACAAGCACAAATAACTATTAAATAAAGGCTGTACAGAAAAAAAAAAAATCCATAAAAAAATTATTCCATAGACACACAAAACAAAAATGCTGGGTTGTTTCAACCCATGTTTGGGTCAAATATAGACAAACAAGGAGGTTGGGTTAAAAATTGAATTTAAAAATGTAACCCAACGGCTGGGTTTGTCCATATTTGACCCAAACATGGGTTGAAAATACCCAGCATTTTTTAGAGAGTAGTTATTGACTCTCCCAGTGTTCTCCAGTGGCATCAGATGAGTTGATGAGTCAAGTAAAGTCGAATCTCATCAGCAGAACTATTGTTTGTTTTGTGTGTATGGAATAATTGTTTATTTTTTCCAGCACATAACCATTGATTCACTTCCGGAAGTGGCGTAAACCACCCAGTCAGATTGTGGTTCATCATGTACTATTGCATATCAGCCGGATCACAGTGAAATGTGTTTGTTGGTGTTCTAAACTGTCGGGACACGTCAGCACTTCTGTCCCCGAGCACAAGAGCCCTTGAGCGGGTACAGACGCCACTGTGTGAGTCCTGTGATCTGGAGAACATGAAGCTCACATCGTTCTCCATCACGTTTGCGCTTGCTCTTGTTGCCAGGCAACTGCATTTATTACAGCAGTGGTTCAGGACATCAGCACCAACTGTGGCACTTCATAAACCTGATTGCTCAGACTGTGCATTCTCTGAGTCACTGTAAAACGCAGATAAACACACACAAACACACATTCTATATGAATGCAGAAGGATGCTTTGCAACAGTAAACAACTACATTAAAGCCAATAAGCATAAAGCTGCAAAATGGACAGCTGCTTTATTCAATTCAGTTTAATAACTGTGTCGATGTTGCAACTTAATGTGACACTATTGTCCTTTTAGAGCTGCTTTACAGCTGAATTTGTCTCATACTTGATGGTTTGCATGGTTTATTTTTATTGTTTATTACAGTGAAGCTGCTTTGAAATGATCAGATTGCTCGGACTCTGCATTCTGAGTCACTGTAAAACGCAGATAAACACACATTCTGTATGCTTTGCAACATTAAACAACAACATTAAAGCCAATAAGTATAAAGCTGCAAATTGCAGGACTGCTTTATAGCAGATTCAACTTTGTTTCATAATTGCAACATCGACGGTTATTGAACTGAAGTGAATTAAGATGAATAATGACACTATTGTCCTTTTAGAGCTGCTTTTCAGCTGAATTTGTCTCTCATTTCATGGTTTGCATGGTTTATATTCCTGTTATCACTGTAAAGCTGCTTTGAAACGATCTGTATTGTATAAAGTGCTATAGAAATAAAGCTGACTTGACTGTGCTGTTCTTGCACGACTCCGAGTGGCTTATCACTTTTATGAAAATGGGATAGTAGGACAAGTGAAAATGTAAATACTGCAGGAAATGCATAAATGTTCATTTTTACAATTAATATTCACTGCATGCATCCCAGATATTCACTGCCTCTCTAATCGAAGCAACGATCCGACGCACTTACTAGAGGCAGAAGTTATGGATTAGCAGAATGGAAAGCCATTTTAACATTTAAACCTTAAAATGTTCCTATTGTATCTATTTTCAGTATCTAATGAATAAGTATTAGTGTCTATTTAATGGGTACTAGTATATGAATGAGTACCAGTATCTACTAAATAAGAACTAGTATCTAAAGAATAAGCACTAGTACCTCAAGTATAAGTACTGGTACCTAAAGAATAAGCACTAGTACCTAAAAAAAATACTATACCTAAAGAATAAGCACTAGTACCTAAAGGATAAGCACTAGTACCTAAAGAATAAGCACTAGTACCTAAAGAATAAGCACTAGTACCTAAAGGATAAGCACTGCACTAGTACCTAAAGAATAAGCACTAGTACCTAAAGGATAAACACTGCACTAGTACCTAAAGAATAAGCACTAGTACCTAAAGAATAAGCACTAGTACCTAAAGAATAAGCACTAGTACCTAAAGGATAAGCACTAGTACCTAAAGGATAAACACTGCACTAGTACCTAAAGAATAAGCACTAGTACCTAAAGGATAAACACTGCACTAGTACCTAAAGAATAAGCACTAGTACCTAAAGAATAAGCACTAGTACCTAAAGGATAAACACTGCACTAGTACCTAAAGAATAAGCACTAGTACCTAAAGGATAAACACTGCACTAGTACCTAAAGAATAAGCACTAGTACCTAAAGGATAAGCACTAGTACCTAAAGGATAAGCACTAGTACCTAAAGAATAAGTACTAGTACCTAAAAAAAATACTATACCTAAAGAATAAGCACTAGTACCTAAAGGATAAGCACTGCACTAGTACCTAAAGAATAAGCACTAGTACCTAAAGGATAAGCACTAGTACCTAAAGAATAAGCACTAGTACCTAAAGAATAAGCACTAGTACCTCAAGTATAAGTACTGGTACCTAAAATAAGTACTAGCGCCTACAAAAAAAGTAATAGTACCTAAAGAATAAGCACTAGTACCTAAAAAAAATACTATACCTAAAGAATAAGCACTAGTACCTAAAGGATAAGCACTAGTACCTAAAGGATAAGCACTAGTACCTAAAGGATAAGCACTAGTACCTAAAGGATAAGCACTAGTACCTAAAGGATAAGCACTAGTACCTAAAGAATAAGCACTAGTACCTAAAGGATAAGCACTAGTACCTAAAGGATAAGCACTAGTACCTAAAGGATAAGCACTAGTACCTAAAGGATAAGCACTAGTACCTAAAGAATAAGCACTAGTACCTAAAGGATAAGCACTAGTACCTAAAGGATAAGCACTAGTACCTAAAGAATAAGCACTAGTACCTAAAGGATAAGCACTAGTACCTAAAGGATAAGCACTAGTACCTAAAGGATAAGCACTAGTACCTAAAGGATAAGCACTAGAACCTAAAGAATAAGCACTAGTACCTAAAGGATAAGCACTAGTACCTAAAGGATAAGCACTAGTACCTAAAGGATAAGCACTAGTACCTAAAAAAAAAAAAATACTAAACCTAAAGAATAAGCACTAGTACCTAATGAAATACTAGAAACTAAAAAAATAAGTACTGGTAGCATGAACATAGATACTAGTTCATTTTAAGGATTAAATGTTAAAACGGCTTGCCATACTAGCGGACTGTAACCTCTAATATACGAAGGCTTTAATCTGCATGACCAGACACACTCCTAACAGCACAACACACTCTTCAGGGCGACATCGGGCTCCTTCATTCTGCACAACACACACAGTTCAGCATTTAATCACAGGAAAGTCCAGGTCTTATTACCCTGTCTGTGGCCAGTAGTTTAGTGTTCATTTCAAAGGGTCAAACACATCGCTGCGTATTCTCATTACTCGAAAGAACTAGAAGAAAACACATTCATGTATAACTAGATGTGAATGTGCTGCAGTAAATCTCAGAGTTTGTGCACCAGCACTAGTATAATAATAAAGTGGGAATGAAAATTGTGACATTTATCCGAGTGAAACGGCTTCTAGAACAAGAACAAATCTACAAAAGTATGATCTCGTCATCAGAGATTAGAAGAGATGAGGGGGAAAATTACCAGGAACATGAATTTAAAACAATAATGATGTGCACAGATTAATCATTTATAATAAACAGTGCAATATTCCATTTAAAAAATAATTATAATTTGATGTCAGAGACTTCATTTCTAAGCATTTAGTTTTACAGATTTTCTTGCCATTAGCTCTGTTTCCATGCAAAGTTGCAAATTTTAACTCATGCACTAAGTTAGAATATTGCATAAAACATTTGCACATAAAGCAGCGTTTCAAAATATCAGTATTAAAACTGTAAGCTTCTGCAATCGGGCTCTTTCTCCCTCCATCATAAACGAGTGTGTCTCAGAGCGTCAGACGAAACACAGTAACCGCAGTCATGTTCTCTAGCGTTCGGATGCTGGTGTTCGGGAACACACTCGTGTGTGAGACGCTTCTGGAGGGAATTAAACCAAATCTTTCTGATCACACACTTCGACTTTCAGAAACACCAAACCAACATTAGAGACGCTGCGATGCCATTGGTCCACTGGTTAGTCCAGTTATCCAATCACAGCCTCCGCTGAGCCAAAGTCACATGAGGTCATTGAGGGATTTAATCTGTGAATGTGTTTCCTTCATAGTTTATGCGCATGTCTTCTTATCGGATAAAAATAATAAAGCACCTCAATTTTTTATTGCACATTTTTAAAAATTCAGTTTTTTTTTTTTTTATGCAATATCCCAAAATTCACTAAAATATGTGGATGGAAATATAGCTATGCTCAACTGGGGTTTAAAAGACACTTAATATTCAGTAATATTATCGATATGACAGCATCATATGTGAATGAAACTTGAACTGAATTGAGCTGAATAATGACACTATTGTCTCCTGTAGATCTGTAATGAATAATATATGTATATTCATATTTACACCCCTCAGTCAGTGTTCAGGAATGAGATTTGGCTGAATCAGATTTCAACTGGCAAACGTTCATCCGCTGTGTAACAAGCATCCGCAAAGGAGCGATTTTCCCACACCGCAAGAACCAGCCGAGGCTCAGTTTACACCTCATCATGCAGCGTAACCATAGTGACCATGCAGTGATGTCATCATAACTGTGTGCTTCTGGCCCAGCTGTCACATGACATCAGTGACATCAGATCCGTCTCCCTGCACCTGCTGCGGGATCGAGCCGAGATTCCCTGTCCTCAAACTCAAAGCCAGACATGCACTCACTGAACAGCTCTGATATACACAGAGATGCTGTCCTGGAGCTCAAACAGTAGAGTGCTGGCGCTTGCAACGCTAGGTCATGGGTTCCATTCCCAGGGAAAGCAAGAACTGGTAAGAATGTAAATGTGTATCTTGAAATGCAATGTAAGTCGCTTTGGATAAAAGCGTATGCCAAATGAGTAAATGTAAGAATCTTTTTTTTTTTTGCATTTTAAATGGCATAAACAATGAAATCTATTATTGCATAATCATTTAAAATGTTTAAGTAGTTTTGCTATTTAGGATGTTCACGGAAAAAAATAAGATCAGCTACCAAAAAGTGAATTCAGTATATTCTAGGGCTGCACAATTAATCAAAATAAAACTTAAAAAAAATATATATATTGTAATATATCAGCGTAAAATAATAATAATAATAATAATAATAATAATAATAATTTTTATGTTACAAAAAAAATCTAATTTATTACTAAATAATAATACTAAATATTAATTTTCATGGTTGTCCTAATTAATGATTTCTGTTTTATTCCGATTAAATCATGAATATACTAAATAAAATGTTCTATATAGCAAAATATAATTCAATCATTTTAAATATCAATACAAATAAAAAATATAGATATCAATTATAATTTTAATTATTCATGAATGTCAGTTAAAATAGCAAAAATAAATAATTAAAATAATTAATTAATAATAAATACAAATAAATTTCTATATAATAATAATAATAATAATACAAATAAAAAAATAAAAAATATATAATTATAAATATATATATATATATATATATATATATATATATATATATATATATATATATATATATATATATACACTCGATTTTTTATTTATTTTGTTTTATTTCATAATTTTTATATTATATACTTTTTAGAAAAGGTTGGGTTTGTCCATATTTGACCCAAACATGGGTTGAAACGACCCAGCATTTCTTGCCGCCTTGCAAACAAGCACAATAAAACTGGATTCTTGTTTTAATTGCATTTTAAAAATAATTGCAATTGCATAAAAAAATGCATTTAGATTATTTTACCCCAAATTTAGTAACTTGTTCAGTAACTTTTTTTCAATTAAACAGTGAAAACTGAACACATTTTATTCAATAAAACAGGAGCCAGTTGCATAAACGTAACCACTATATGTTAAACTGTCTTAAGAACTAGTTTGACCAACTAGATGTTATAAAAAAGGTAAACAGTCTTACTTTTCCCATTCAAATTACACCGATTTTCCTTATATTGTAACTGTTTTTAAAAAGTTAGGATCAGTTTTGAAGAAAAACTAATGTATTACTAACTTTTAAGACTAGCAGTTTATGCAAAACAGAGTTTTAACAGAGACTGTGACACGACTGAAAGAAACGGTTCAGTGTTTCCACTGAAAAACACTGATCTAAACAAATACACTCTTTCTCTCTTCCAGAAGAGCTGAAATCCCGATCCCTGCGGAACAACACGAACAGCTTCTGATCAGAGGAGCTCCTGTTAGATGTTCCAGGAGAAACTCAAGAGCTTTCATTAGTTTCTGTCTCTGTAATCTTCTGAATGAAGCGTCTGGGCCGAGACTAAAACAAACAGGACAGACTAAACATCTACTTTTGAAGAAAAGAGCGTCATTCGTGCACTTAAACAGGAGTGTGTGAAGTGTGTGCAGTGTTCATAACCATAAATGAGAAAAAGTCAAGAAAAACAACATGGGTTAAATGGTATTTCAGATAGCTTGAAAAAAGAAATGATAGTTCATTTTACCATTTGTCATTTACCACACACTCACACACACACACACACACACACACACACACACTCACTCACACACACACACTCTCACACACACACACACACACACACACACACACACACACACTCACACTCACACTCACACACACACACACACACACACACGCACACACACTCACTCACACTCACACACACACACACACTCACACACTCACACACACACACTCACACACACACACACACACACACACACACACACACACACACGCTCACACACACACACACACACACACACGCACACACGCACACACACACAGTGAGCGTTCAGACAGTAGCTGAGCTCATGTGTGATAACTGTGTGAATCTGTGAGAAGGAAACCCTGCGCTTCTGAAGAGAAGCTCCAATATTCACACATCATAACATTTCTAATATCATTAATATTTTCTAACTATCATTAAAGGAGTTTTTCATTTCTAACTCGCCTCGACTTCCACATAAACATGGTAAATCACAGATAATCTTTTGAGAACATAATCATTCAATCGTTAATGTTCAATTAATTCAATTGATTAGACATGCTTTTTTAGTACAAAATTACACTATTCATACAAAATCCAGAAAAGTTTTCTTAAACTTTCAAAAAGTTTCATTATTTTCATGCTTTTTAATGACTAGCATTTAAATGTAACCATTAAAACAGAAACATTTAAACATTTGCCAAATTCTGTGACATATACAGTAAATGTCCTTTTTATGACTGGATTCTGCAGTGCTTTTGGAAATGCATATTAGATGAATATTTGTGCTGGAACTGCAGCCATGAGCTCGCCGCTGCATCTGTAGATATGGACATCTGTCTCTCTCTGAACGTTTGGGTGTCAGCCCAGATCCGTCAGCACAAACGCTACATTTCTCCTCATTTACATTCACATGCATCCATTTACCACACGCTTTTACTTCACCGTATGAAATCTCAGAGAATAGTGCGATTTGAGGAGGAATATCAGACCTCTAATGAAATCCTGTTCAAATCTAAGAGAAGAGCTTTAATATATATTTTTTTTTAAATAAAAAAATAATAATATCTCCAACAATCAATCTGATAAATGTTTGGTAACACTTTAAAGCCTTTATGTAAAATGCATTATAAAGGGTTTTCATAATGTATGTTCTAATGCATTATATCTTTTCAAGTTAAAATGCATTATTAAATTAGCAGATTCATTCTTACATCTGAAATTGGTTGTTTGTCACGTGTTTTAATGCATAATACTTTTTTAAAAGGTGTAACATTGAATATATCAGTATTATAACTGTGGTTACAATTATTCATGAGACCATATAAAGTGCAAAATGAATGCATTAAAAATACTTTCATAATGCATATATACACTCACCTAAAGGATTATTAGGAACACCTGTTCAATTTCTCATTAATGCAATTATCTAATCAACCAATCACATGGCAGTTGCTTCAATGCATTTAGGGGTGTGGTCCTGGTCAAGACAATCTCCTGAACTCCAAACTGAATGTCAGAATGGGAAAGAAAGGTGATTTAAGCAATTTTGAGCGTGGCATGGTTGTTGGTGCCAGACGGGCCGGTCTGAGTATTTCACAATCTGCTCAGTTACTGGGATTTTCACACACAACCATTTCTAGGATTTACAAAGAATGGTGTGAAAAGGGAAAATCATCCAGTATGCGGCAGTCCTGTGGGCGAAAATGCCTTGTTGATGCTAGAGGTCAGAGGAGAATGGGCCGACTGATTCAAGCTGATAGAAGAGCAACTTTGACTGAAATAACCACTCGTTACAACCGAGGTATGCAGCAAAGCATTTGTGAAGCCACAACACGCACAACCTTGAGGCGGATGGGCTACAACAGCAGAAGACCCCACCGGGTACCACTCATCTCCACTACAAATAGGAAAAAGAGGCTACAATTTGCACGAGCTCACCAAAATTGGACAGTTGAAGACTGGAAAAATGTTGCCTGGTCTGATGAGTCTCGATTTCTGTTGAGACATTCAGATGGTAGAGTCAGAATTTGGCGTAAACAGAATGAGAACATGGATCCATCATGCCTTGTTCCCACTGTGCAGGCTGGTGGTGGTGGTGTAATGGTGTGGGGGATGTTTTCTTGGCACACTTTAGGCCCCTTAGTGCCAATTGGGCATCGTTTAAATACCACGGCCTACCTGAGCATTGTTTCTGACCATGTCCATCCCTTTATGACCACCTCCTCTGATGGCTACTTCCAGCAGGATAATGCACCATGTCACAAAGCTCGAATCATTTCAAATTGGTTTCTTGAACATGACAATGAGTTCACCAGATCACCAGTCACCAGTCATCAGATCTCAACCCAATAGAGCATCTTTGGGATGTGGTGGAACGGGAGCTTCGTGCCCTGGATGTGCATCCCACAAATCTCCATCAACTGCAAGATGCTATCCTATCAATATGGGCCAACATTTCTAAAGAATGCTTTCAGCACCTTGTTGAATCAATGCCACGTAGAATTAAGGCAGTTCTGAAGGCGAAACGGGGTCAAACACAGTATTAGTATGGTGTTCCTAATAATCCTTTTGGTGAGTGTATATATATATACACAGACCCTTTCCAAAAAATTTGAATATCATGGAAAAGTTTATTTATTTCCATAATTCCATTCAAAACGTTAAACTTCCATAGATTATAGATTCAGGGCCCACAACTTAAACGATTTCAAGTATTTAGTTGTTTATTTGTACATAATTTGGGCTTCCGGCTCATAAAACCCACGAAAACAGGAGTTCAAAAAATTTGAATATTACATGAAATCACACAGTAATTACACAGTGATACCATGGTCATTGAACCAGGTTTTGGTTCTTTTGGCAGTGTGGGCAGGTGCAAATCCTGCTGGAAAATGAAGGAAGCATGAAGTGCTCTGAACATGTCCTGGTAGACGGCTGCGTTGACTCTGGATTTAATAAAGCACAGTGGACCAAAGTCCTCTTTTCTGATGAGAGCAAGGTCCCAGAGTCTGGAGGAGGAATGGAGAGGCACACAATCCAAGATGTTTGAAGTCCAGTGTGAAGTTTCCACAGTCTGTGTTGGTCATCGGCTGGTGTTGGTCCACTGTGCTGTCCACTCAACGCAGCCGTCTACCAGGACATGTCCAGAGCACTTCATGCTTCCTTCAGCAGACAAGCTTTATGGAGATGCTTCCTTCATTTCCCAGCAGGATTTGCACCGGCCCACACTGCCATAAGAACCAAAACCTGGCTCAATGACCATGGTATCACTGTGTAATTACTGTGTGATTTCATGTAATATTCTAATTTTTTGAAATCCTGTTTTCGTGGGTTTTATGAGCTGGAAGCCCAAATTATGTACAAATAAACAACTAAATACTTGAAATCGTTTAAGTTGTGGGCCCTGAATCTATAATCTATGGAAGTTTAACGTTTTGAAATGGAACTATGGAAATAAATAAACTTTTCCATGATATTCTAATTATTTGGAAAGGGTCTGTATTAGGGGTGTGCAAAGCAGCCGGTATTTGTATCTGTATTTGTATTTGTTGAGAGGGGAAAAGTATTTGTATTTGTATTTGTATTCGAGTAAATTTCAAAATAGGTGTAAAAATCCATTTTTTTTGCGTTACACTTCTAATTTACGTTATAGTGTAAGTATTCTTTAATTATATCCATTATAATAATTATGGATATGCAATATTGGTTGATGTTTTTCCATAAATCCAGCAATGAACATGTAACAAGGAACGTCATTGAAAAGAAAATAACATAACAGCCATTACCTACGTTAATGTTACTCTGTCAACAGCCTATTGTCTAAATTACCAAGCTAACAGAGCTACTAGTGTTGTCACGGTGCCAAAATTTCAGTATTCGGTACCAATACCTGTGAAAATCCACGGTTCTCGGTAACAATTTCGGTAAAGCTTAATTTAGATTAAATTTACATATATTAAAGTTTATATCACGGTTACAAAGATGGAAACTGTAGTATTAAAAACACTACATTAATATTACATTTGTTAGATAACAATAGATAAAATGACCTAACAATAAACAATAGTTAGGCTATATACTGTCGCAATTATTCTCCTTGGGGTTCATTTAAAAATACATTTTTAAAATCAAAAGTTAACATTATTTATGTTAACATTATTTAATGCACAATGAATGAAGTGAACAAACATGACCAATCAAGTGTTTGTATTAAATAACATTCACAAACATTAATTAATGTTGTAAAAATATATTGTTCACTCAATGTGTTGATGTTAGATGCGCATTAAGTAATGTTAATGAATGGTATCTTATTGTAGTGTTACCAAACAGGAGATAAAACATGTTTTATTTGACTTGACTGTACTTATATTTAATCCAAAACTGCATTCATATTTAATTTTAAAAGAGCTTTTTAAACCTGCTAAGAGTTATCCAGCCAAGAATAAGCCTAGAACTGCTTTTCTGACGGACTGATATTAATGACAAAATGACGGCTTTTTTATTTCATTTCTCATCTCCATAAATATATCTAAAGCTAATGCAAGGGCTAGAAATCAATTAATTCTTTGCTGATACTTCGTAATCATGAAGAGCGCAGTTCGCACGCTTTCTCCTTTCCACAAGCGCTTGCCCTCCCGTGGCGTCTGTCGTTGCTATGCAGCGCGCCGCTCGCTTCTATTAGCGCGCTTGCCGCGCGCCTACATTTGAAATCTGCACGCGCAAAAAAACGCGCTATGTGAACTACCCCTTATGACAACGTGACATTAGCCTAATCCAAAATATTTCAGCCACCACATCAGCAGCACCGCCGGTCGCCATGTCTCATGAGGAAACGCAGCTTTTTGATAGAAAAGTTTTTCTTGTTCCCGAATACAAATATTTTTAAAAGTATTTGTTCGAAATAAGTATTCGTAAAAAACACATTATTTGTGCTTTCCGAATACCGTATTCGGGTTCGGCTCCACCCTTAGTCTGTATATATATATATATATATATATATAAATAAAGGCTTTAAAAGTGTTTCAACACAAGCACAGCGAGTGGAGCTCCAGCTGGATCAGGCACGTCTCCATTCATAAAAAAAAGAAGATCATCTCTGCATAAACACACGCTGAGCTGAAGCTCTCGGCTCTGACCTGCCAGGAGCTGGATCTGTGATTCTGACCGACGGCACGTTTACAGACTAAACATTCCCGAGGAGAACCGGATCTCCGGCAGCCACGGGAATGACTCGCATTGGCTCAGTGCTCAGATAACTGACAGCCGGAACATCCACAACACCAAATACTTCAGAAGATACTGCAGTGGAAGAGGACGCCAGGCGTTTCAACATTTATAAAATGTTTCATGTAAAACTGAAGATGCGTGGGAACAGATTTCCTGAAACTCGAGCACTAAAGCATGGCTGCGAGATCATGGCTTCGATTCCCAGAGAACTGAACATGATCAGCTGATAAATGTGAAAATGTGAGTTTCTTTGGATAAAAGCATCTTTAGCTTAACTTTCAATTTATATTACAGTGCATGTCATCATCCATCATTTTTTGGCAAAGTATTGTCATCAGGGCTTGACATTAACACCAGCCAAATGTGTGTGTGTTCCAGTAGTGGCGTGTACCGCAGTCACTCTTACTAGACACTTTGGTGGATTGAATCTTATATAGGCTATAATATATACATTTTTCAATTGTAGTCTTTTTAAAAAGCATCTGAAATAATAAATTATGTACAATGTAGTGTTGCCAAAAATATCTTTTTTTTATATATACACATATTGATACTGAAATATCTGAAACTCCTCCAATACTCATTTTCCACAGAACAGATTTCGGCGTGGAAATGCACATAATTTCACTCATTCCCGCAGATTTTGTGCTCAAACACCCACAGTGTGGCACATAAAGCCGCCGCTCAGTGATAAACTCAGTGCTTTTTCACTGCTTACTGCGCTTAAACAGTCAAACACACACTAAAAAATGCCGTTCTTGGCGAGTATTCATTCATATTCGGTACTGAAATAAAAAAAAATGTGACGATATCAGCATTTTACACATTGTGTTCATGTGCGTTCAACTCGTAAATACGATCTATAGCCTACGAGATGACTTGAACGCACCATTTGACGCTCTTCGCCGAGCACTTAAGCCTGTTTTATGCTTCTGCGTCGAACTGCCGCCGTAGCTACGTCGTAGGCTGTGTGTAGCGCGCGTACCCTACGGCGTACCCTGACGTGCACCTCTCCAAAAATGTAACAACGCGTCAATTCTACGCGGACACAAGCGCTGTGATTGGTCTGCCAGAACCCCTCCCTCGGGGTTTCACACGCTCCCTAGGTACGCGTCAACGCGGACAACGACACAGAAGTATAAATTAAAACCAACACGTTGCCTACGGCGTATAGGCTCCGGCGTAGGTCCGACGCAGAAGTATAATGAGGCCTTTACACAGACACACACAGGAGCGTTTAAAAGCAGGCGTCTATCAGCAGATCCCTGATATATCCACTGATAGACGTGTATCTGTGTAAGTGCTCGGTGAAGAGTGTCAAAGATGTCATTGTTGATCACTGTAGCCAATCACAGACATATATGTTGAGCGTGTGAACACAATGGCCAATCAGAGGTGTTTAAGAGTCAACAGCACTTAAAATGCCAGAGGGAAATGCTGATATCGTCACTTTTTTAAATTTCAGTACCGACTTGGTACCGAAGTTGGTACTTTTTTTTCTTTTTTATTAAGAAAAGCATCTCAAGCACAGTACAAGCATCAGATTGTTACATAATTAAATGGAGGGGAAAAAAGCAAAAATTAAACAAGCATAATAAATCTTCACATACGAATGAACATATAATCACAGTAACATATGCATATACATATAAACAACTAAATAAACCAGAAAAAAAAGAGCTTGTCTCCTTAAAATAATCTAAAAAAAGGGCTCCAAGATTTCAAGAAAAGTTTGGGTTTCCGAAGTTGGTACTTTTTGACAACTCTAGTTTTAAGTGAATGTAAACAGTTGAGAAAGAAAAGGCATGTGTAACAGTATAATGGATCAGTGCGTCAGGTCTTAAAGCGACAGCGGCCTAATAAACCTGCAGCCAAACTGTGCCCAGTGAAAATGCTGAGTAACTTTGGAAAACCACTCGCCACAGTATCAGGTGAGCAAAAACTAATGTCAAGCCCTGATTGGATTGTGTTGTGTGTGTGTGTGTGTGTGTGTGTGTGTGTGTGTGTGTGTGTGTGTGTGTGTGTGTGTGTGTGTGTGTGTGTGTGTGTGTGTGTGTGTGTGTGTGTGTGTGTGTGTGTGTGTGTGTGTGTGTGTGTGTACAGCACACTTTTTGGGAGGGAAAAAATGTTTTTCAATTCAAATCCAATTCAATTTGCAATCCGGATGAGCTGAGATTCTTTCCACACCACATCAACCTGTTCACAGCACATTTCTAAACCTGTCATCATCACTTATGTCACACTGCGTCTCCCTCAAGCGGTTCATCTTACCCCTGGCTGACCTCAGTCCACCTGATGAAGACCCGTGGCTCAAACCATTAGCGACCCGCGGTCGCTTCATCTTTTCCGCAGGACGCATTCTTGCTCTCATCTCAGAGGAAAGAGAGAGCGCTTCCAAGAGCAAAACCCAAACTCTCCCACTCGCTTTCAAAGAGAGGGAAAATAACACACACACACACACACACACACACAGAGAGAGAGGGAATGTTCCAGTCTCTTTACTTCAGCTGAGCGTAATGTCTCTCGTCTGTCTCGGTCCAAACACTGAAGAAGCTGACAGTATTCCAGCTGAAATCCTCTGAGCCGAGCGGGAGCCGAGCGGGAGCCGAGCGGGAGACGTTCATCTGACGCACGGCTGCACAACACTGGGAAAAACGCTGACGTCGCGATATTTACTCCAGGAAAAACATGTTCTCACAGATGACTTGAATTTACACCACCGTTCAAAAGTAAAACGTTTGTCAATGTGTTTGAAAGAGTCTCTTCTGCTCATCAAGGCTGCATTTATTTGATCAAAAATACAGGAAAAATTGTGAAATATTACAATTTAAAATAGTTGTTTTCTATGGAAGCTCGTTTCCGCCACAGAATGAAACATTTTAAACGATAATTGCGACTTTTTATCTCACAATTGCGAGTTTACATCTCTCGTTTTTCAGAATTGCGAGAGAACACACACACACACACACACACACACACAGAGAGAGAGAGAGGGAATGTTCCAGCTTTTTACTTCATCTTTACAATACTGGGGAAAAAAACTCACATTGCGATATTTACTTGAGGAAAAACATCATCTTCTCACCGATGACTTTACACGACCGTTCAAAAGTAAAACATTAATCTTTTTGCTTATGTCTTACTCATTTATATTTCAATAAATTATACTTAATTTATACTATCATTAAAGATGAACTGAACTGGAATTTGAGTAAAGGTGAAATAACAGATGTATTTTATTTATTCTCATTGGTACAATTACAAAAATGGCAGAATTTGTTAAAAGGGATAAAATGGTACGTTGAAAATGTTGTTGTTGTTACACGGGCGCCGGCCGCCATGTTGGATTTCAACATTCCGCTACGTCACTGGCATGGTAAGCTACTCTAAAGCAGAGCTCTGTTGCTAACCGACACAAGCAGAGCAGCCATAGCATGTAAATAGTCTGAGGCTAGCTGACATTTCTGAGGAAACAGAAACCAACAGGTCTAGGGGGGGGTTCATACTGTATTATTACATTAAAACGACTCATTTTCGTGTGTATATAGGACCTGCAGCTGGCTATATACCTCCGCAGGTCCTACCATGCCAGTGACGTCATCGAAATTGCCAGCATTCTTATACTAACAAACGCTATTTTTGTGTTGCTTAAAAAAAAGCTATATTGATATTTTTATTTACAATTTTTAGTGTAATTTACTTTTAATTGTCATAAACAACACATTATCAACGCTGATTCTTTCAGTTCAGTTCAGTAAGTGTGTAATGTTTTTTATTGGTATATTTGACTTCCTGTAGCCTGGGTGCCAGCCCGAACCCCGCCCACAACATTTTTTGGTCGGGAAGTTCGGTCTGGACTCGCTCCGTTGAGGAGCTATTATGCCCGAACAAAAATTGTTCGGACCAATCAGATTGTCAGGGCGGGCTTTATACGATGATGGACAGATGAGCAACGGTAACGTAATCATCCACGTCACCAACGAGCGCTTGATTTGAATTAGTTTACAACAAAGACGACTGCTGCTGGAGAATTGAGATTTCACGAGTTCACATTTACAAATAAGCCAGATAGAATAAATGCGTATATAAGATTTCACACAAATAAGTCGATAGAATAAATGCGTATATGACGTGCTGTCCGAGGAGAGGGCTGTGGGCTCGGTAGCCATACTCCCCCCGTATTCCTGGTTCTGAGAGAACAAGACAAGAGTGAGGATTCGGGGTGGTGGAGGGATGCTGAAAAACTGTCAAGGAGTGTTAGGTAAGTTTACAGAGTGAATATGCTTCCTCATGCTGATAGGTAGGGTAACGTTAGACATGGTATTGTTTGATGACAAGTTGATATTGGATTGATTATTTGTACGTGCTCCTCCCGAACTTTGTTTATGAAACATCATGTGTAGATTCCGCCATCGCGTCTGTTATAGAAGATATCCACAGCGCATTCATTTTAAAAGAGGAACAGAGAGCCGCGACATTTTGTTGGTTGAAAATATGAATGAAGGACATGCGTCATTTACTCCGTTGCTCTGATTGGTTGTAGGTCTATCCAATTGAGTGCAGAGTTTTTTTTTTTCCTGGTTCGGTTGAGACACGCCCCATAATCAAATCTCTATGGAGCAGATCAGACTCACATTCTGACTAGAATCTGAGTATGACGACGTCAGGCTAGACTTCCTGAATAGTAAACAACAAAATCATTGTTTAGAGAACATTTCTATTTAAGCAGTATTAATGTTTTAATATTAATAATTTATCTCTTTGGCAAAAACATCATAACATAACATAACCTAGGGGTCAAAAGTTCATAATAAATAAGATTATAATTAAGTCTCTTCTGCTCACCAAGGCTGCATTTATTTGATCAAAAATACAGTAAAAATTGTGAAATATTATTGCAATTTAAAATCACTGTTTTCTATGTGAATATATAGTAAAGTGTAATTTATTCCTGTGATCCAAGCTGGATTTTCAGCATCATTACTCCAGTCTTCAGTGTCACATGATCCTTCACAAATCATTCTGATATGATGATTTGATGCTCGAGAAACATTTATGATTATTATCAATGTTGAAAACAGTTGATTTGAACGTTAAACCATCAAGCTGTTCTGGATGTGTGCTGGGAAGGGCTTTGTTACGCACCTCATGTGACTCTATGGTGATTGATTATTCTGTTTGTGCTCATTTCCATAATCACAATGCGGTTTGTGCGGGAAGGTTTGACCTCTGACCCCTGGCGACCCCTTGACCTCACAGTTGTGCTCCTCTGGGAATCACGGATGTAACGGCAAATCTATGCACATCAATGATGAAATTTGTTGTAGACTATTTTATCATTGATTAGTCGGGGGTGAGCGCTGTAATATTATTGCTTTGACTGCACTGACACTATTGGATGAGAACGAAACTTAAACTGAATGGTGATATTGTCTTGTTAGAGCTTCTTTACAGCAGAATTTGAATTTGCTGCCTAACGTTTGCTATTTGCTGGTCTTTTCTCCTTTATTGTGCCGTATATATCTGAATGAAACGCTTCTGGAACAAGAACAAATGTGGGCGGGGCTTGATTGTGTCTGTGAGGAATTGATTGGATGGTTGTGGTTTGCTATTGGCTGATCTCATGTGATTGACAGGTTGCCCCGCCCACTTCATCAGAGAAGAGAAGAGATGCTGCAAGAGGACGTTATTCTGATTCAAGATGAAAAAAAAAAAATTAAAATACATTACATCTATTCTACTCGGATTACTACTACTAATTACAGTGAAATGTGCAGGATGTCCAGAATAAACCATCAACAATCACTCATTATTAGAGTCAAACTAATGAACACACTGGATCCTTGAGGGAGATTGTTGGCATGGTTACTTCCCATTAAGACGAGGAGGAACATCACCGGAGCCCGCGCAGCGAACGGATCCGATCGGGAGACCTTTAGGAACACTCGTTTCATCCCTCAGTTTATTTCCCTCAATGGGACGAATCGCTTCTCTCAGTTTAACAGCTGATTCTGTCTCGGGTGTGAGGACCAGCTCTACACACTCCTGTTAATCACACCCACGGCTCATGCAGATTTAACACCGCTCTGTGACATCAGTCAGTCTAATGGCTGGATTCACTCATCAAAACACAATTTACAGCAGAACACCAAATGTCACAAATCTGGCATATCTGGATGAATGAATCAAAAGTAGGGCTGCACACTTACATTTGTTTACTTGAAATTTGTTTTATTTAAAAACATTTAAACAGACAACACACAATTTCTGGGGGGAAAACATTTTATATTTCTATTATTACAAAAAAATATATTATTAAATTATTAAAGATATAGGAATTCAGTAAATTAGATGTGCTTTTTGATTAAAAATGTAATTAAAAATGAAAACGGAATCCAGTAAAATTATTTTTTTTTAAATAAAAAGATAATAAAAAAATAATAATCTGGTGAAAATAAAACAGCATTTGGTGATTGAATCATTTCATGATTTCAATTAGACATGCCTTTTTAATTACTAAAATTCAATTAAACCATTAAAGTGGAATCCCAAAAAGATTTAAATAGAAAAAAAAAAAAGAATTTGGGAAAAAATAAAACAGAATTTTTCATAGGGACTTTATTACAATTTTAACTAATTAAATTGTATAAGTTCTATGATTTCAATTAATTAGACATGCTTTTTGATTACTAAAAAAGAAATCAATTAAACCACTAAAGAGGAATACAGAAACGATTTAAACAGAAGAATTCGGGAATTTTGGGAGATTTCATAGGGACTTTCTTAATGTAATAATTGATTAAAATTGTAATTTTAATAAATGATTTCAATTAATCAGACATGGTTTTTAAATACTAAAATTCTATTCACATTCAACAAGCACTAATCTAGAAAATATTTAAACAAACAAAAAAAATCCAGAAAAAAAAAAATATATATATATATATATATATATATATATATATATATGAGAAAAAATAAAATTGATTTATGGATAGAGCAGCAGAATTAACGGGGGTCGATGCAGAGCCCAGAACCACCCGAATCAAATTAATATTTCACATGCATTTATTTATTTATATGATAAGTATCCCAGTAATATGCAGGATAATGTCCAGTCAGACGCTTTGAGTCAAGGTTTGATCATAGCCTGTCAGAGTTTATTAAGCAATAATGACTGAATAATCCTGCTTATCATTAGAGAAGAAACTAAAAGACTTGGTTTTGCATTAAATCATGGAGAGAGAAGTCTATATGAAGCGTTTCTCCATCCTAAAGACGACAAACGACAGCATCTCAGAGACGCGACACACAGCATGAATATAGATGAGCTTTTCACAGCACAATACAAACAAGCAAACGCTCATTACGCAGAAATGACAGGCGTTCTGCCTCTACTGTCCACTCACCGGAGACACACAACACGCTTTCATGTGTGTTTTCACCGCATTCAATGAGGCCAGGCTCCCAGACACACACATAATGAGGAGGAACGTGTGTGTGTCCACACACACATCAGTATAAAAGAGCTGATGGAGTCGACCTGCGCTCATACGCATGCAAATCAACTCTGCCAACATTCATTACTCCTCGAGAACATCTCACACACGTATACGGAAAACTGCTTAGACAAACACACTCATGTTCCTGGTCTATAGATCCATCTGTGCACGCTATTCCTGAAAAACAGCGGTCCTCGTTACATCCGTTACATGTTCTTACCGTAGTAATAACAGTAAATTATGCATAATTACATGCAACTAACCCTCAACCAAACCCTAATCCTATAGTAAGTACATGTAGTTGCTTAATATTACTCATTAAATATATAATTACACTGTAACAATGACACCTTAAAATAGTGTAACCAAAACAGCATAAACTGTAATTCCGATCCAGTCATAAAAACGGCAAATTTTGGATGAATAAATCAAAAGTAGGGCTGAACACTTACAATTAGTGATTAAGTTTTATTATTTCAATTAATTTAACATGCTTTGATCACCAAAATTGGTCAAATATTAGATTATTAAATTATTAAAGATATTGGAATTCAATAAATTAGACATACTTGTTGATTTTTTAATTAAACCACTGAAACGGAATCCAGAAAAAAAATTTAAAAAAAATTAAGGTGAAAATAAAACAGAATAAATTCCCTAAAATTTTTATAATTTATTACAAAAATTACAAAAATTTAATTGAATAAATTTCATGAATTCAATTAATTAGACATGCTTTTTGATTACTACAATTCACTCAAATGAAACTGAAAAGAATTTTTTATAAATCCAAGAAAGAGAAAAAAAATCTTTGAATATGACGGAAATAAAACAGAATTAGGGGAGAAATAAAAGAGATTTTATAGTGCCCTAAAATTCTAATAATTTATTAAGGTTTTTAACTAATTAAAGTGTTTCATGATTTCAGTTAGTGAGCGATCCATGTGTGCACGCTAGTCCAGATGAAAAACTGTTTTATCAAAATTTAACTTGCGGAAAACGCAGATGGAATCCAGTTATAAAAACAGAATTTACAGTTTGACACGGAATGTCACGGAATTTGGCAAATGTTGGATGAATAAATCAAAAGTAGGGCTGAAGTTTTATTATTTCAATTTATTAAACATGTTTGATTACCAAAATTGCTCACACTTTAGATTAGGGTCCAATATTAACTACTTTTGCCTCAGTAAACTCATAATTACTCCTTATTAATAGTTGGTAAGGTAGTTGCAAAGTTTAGGTATTGGGTGATTAAGGGATGTTGAATATGATCATGCAGAATAAGGCATTAATGCTTTATAAGTACTAATAAACAGCAAATATTCTAGTAATATGCATGATAATAAGCAACTAGTTAATAGTGAGAAATGGACCCTAAACTAAAGTGTCACCCTAAAATGTATTTTAACCATAAACACACATCCCAAAGAAACAACTTTTTAGTTGCAATGTGTGAATGACTTAAATTGGTTATTATTTTACAGAAGCGCCTAAACCCAAAACCTTGAGAACCTTCCCTGAAGAGCAGGAGAAAACATGTCGGACACTGACTAACCGTACTTCAGTGTGTGAGTGTGTGTGTGTGTGTGTGTGTGTGTGTGTGTGTGTGTGTGTGTGTGTGTGTGAGAGAGATACGGATCAGAGTCAGGCGGACAGTGGGTGTAATGTCTGAGCTGATATGAAGCTGATATGGATAAATGACATTAATGTACAGTAAGCTGAGGCTGGAAACAACCCTCACATTATTACACTAGACATGCAGGAGATGAACGAGCTCTCGGTGTCATCACACACTCAAACGAACAAGAGTCCATCGCACTGCTATTTAATATCTTCTGAATCTGAACAGAAAGAACAGAGCCTCTGATTTTAAACAAACAAAAAATTATTCTAAGCCTTGCATTAATTATTCTTCATGCATTCTTTTTATTTATCAATACTTGAATGTGGGTTTCATAAAAACGTTACATTTTTAATCAAAAATATGGAAAAATCTTGTTTTTGTCAAATACTACGTCCGGATGGGATTCAGAGCGATGCTCAAACACAAGTCGATCGAGTCAAAGCTTCACAGTCTTCATGGGTTCAACATTTCATTCAGTAACGTTACGCAGTTTTGATTTATATGCCGTTGAATCGTGTTATTTTACACGTGCGTCAGCAATGCTTCTATCGCTCGTTTCTGCTTCTTCTTCGCCCGTTTTGATCCAGAGACTCAATTCTTGTTCAGACGATGTGCAATAGCGCCCCCTACTGTATAACAGCGAAAACACGGAAAGCCGGAACATTCTGTCAATGGTGGGGAAAGAGTTAATATTATTTAAATACAATTATTGTTTTTATTAACATTTTGAACTGGCTTTGATTTATATTTTTCCATTTTTCATTCGAATTTTTGTTTATTTTTTTGTAATTTTTATATTTTTATTAGTTTTTACAATTTAAATTTATTTTGGCCATTTCTGTTTTAGTTCAGTTTTGGTTATTTTTTTCCAGTAAGTCATTTTAATGCTTAAACTTAAAACTTATTTGAGTTATTTGCCAAGGTAACATTTCTAATTCTGGTAACACTTTATTTTAGGATGACATACACATTACTACATGAACTTACTATAGTAATAACTGTGAATTATGCATAATTACAAGTAACCCTAATCCTAACCGTAACTCTATAGTAAAGTAAATGTAGTTAATTAAAGTCCCCCTGTGGTGAAATCCAGCTTTTAATGTTGTTTATATGTCTATGTGGTGTTTTTAATCTGCTTTAAGACAAAGCATGTGTAAGTTCATAAGTCGACACCATTGCTGAGTATTTCCTTCTTAAAACTGCAGTGAACCAAAGACAGTCTCAAACACACGCTTTGAAATCGCTGGTGTTTCTGACGTCACAAACTACCTTGTAGCCAATCAGATCAACGTGTGATCGTCAACCAGTGGATCTCTGAGCTGAGCGAGTGAGTGGAGGCGGGGCTCATTTGCATATTCATAGAACTGCATATACTAAATGAGGCAAGGGTGTCGAGTTACACTCAAGATATTTTAAGGCATTAAGAGGTTTTTTTGTAATGTGATGTAATTTTGGTGATCAAAGATGAGTTTTAAGTGATAAATGATTGACTACAGTGGGACTTTAAAGGGTTAGTTCACCCAAAAATGAAAATTATGTCAGTAATCACTCACCCTCATGTTGTTCAACCCCGTAAGACCTTCGTTCATCTTCAGAACGGAGGCTCACTATTGGCCGACGCTGGTCATGTGTGTGATGCGTGTGACGTACAACACAGACGCGCTGCGCTAAAACACTACATGAAAAGACTCGAGGCCCAGAGAGAAGGAAAAGAAAAGTGGAATAAAGTCGTTATTTTTGTTTGTTTTTGCGCACAAAAAGTATTCTCGTCGCTTTATAAACTTAAGGTTGAGCCACTGTAGTCACTTGGACTATTTTAACGATCTCTTTAATAACTTTTAGAGTTATTTATATTGGTTTAATATAACCCTTTAATATTGTTCAGTACTTGTAAGTACAATGTAACTACGTCACCTTAAAATAAAGTGCAACTTAAATTTTTTCCATCTTATATCAGCGTCAGTCAGTAACATTAATCCGTTCCTCTCTGATAATGAGTTCATTACACTGATCTCATCCGATCAGAATTTACAATCTGAACTCTTTTATAATATTAGTTTGATTGCTTTCAATTCGAGCATTTCATAATGTGAAGCCGTTCCTACACTGATGTCACACTTATTCATCTGATGCCAATGATTTGCTTTGCATTTCAAATAAATAGAAAAAAATCAGCTCTTTCATTTCATTGTACAATAATTAGTTTCGCCGCAAGTCCTTTATTTCTGGTTTGCAGGAGTTTTCAGTCTTGTAATGGAGATCGTTCCTCTAAAAGCTTCAGTAAATGAGCTAATGAGTGTTGTGTTACTCTCACAACAGCACAAAAATAGCCTAAACTGTCCGGCTCTCGGGACGCGTCCCAGCTGTGTCTTTGCATTGTTTACTCGGAGATGACAAACGAGGAGCGTCTGAAACCACAGCGCTGAAGTACAGACCTCGTGAACTCATTATCAGAGAGGAGAGACCAGCTTTAATCTCAGCGGAGTCACAGCATCTTAATGGGACGGATTGACATTCCCAGGGTTATTACCGTTCAGGAAAAAGAGGAGAGTTTCCTCATTATTTACATTATTTGAGCTTCTAACGGCAGCTGCAGTGACGTGATGAGTTTACCAATCAGCGATTGGCTCTTTTATTTAGAAGGCGGGGCTTATTACGCCATATTAGGTGTTTAACTTTCTCCCATTGATAGTAAAACGAGTCGAGTGCACCGTCTCTGGTGACAGGGATCGCTGTAGTCCATATCAAAATACATATTTACACAACTTTAATGTAATCCACATGACTTCAGCTGAAAAATAAGCAAAACAATCAATCTTTTTTAATTTTATTTTTTATAAAAATGTTGTTGTTTTTTTATAATTGTGACTTTTTTTCTCAGAACTGCAACATATAAAGATAGTAAATGCAATTCTGAGAAAACAAAAAAACAAAAACGCAATTACGTTTTTATAGGTGACCTGTTCCTTTAACGAAGGGTATGTTTACACGACAACGATGTACTAAAAACGGAAAAGTTTTTCCTTTGTGTTTTCCTCGGACAGCCGACAACGCTGTCAAAATGATCCTGTTCACACGGATCTGCAAAAACGGCTAAAAACGCTTTATTCTAATGCCAGGCCAGTAGATGGCGATGTCACTGTGTAAAGACACTACCTATAGTCTGAACTTGTGAAACGCATGCGAATGATGTCACCGTTTTCACATATTCATGTTTTTGTAGCCAAAACTGACATAAAAAATAAATAAAACCTAAATGGTGATATTAAAAAAAAAAACGGTAATACTTTACAATAAGGTTCTATGAATATGCAAATGAGCCCCGCCTCCACTCACTCGCTCAGCTCAGAGATCCACTGGTTGACGATCACACGTTGATCTGATTGGTTACAAGGTAGTTTGTGACGTCAGAAACACCAGCGATTTCAAAGCGTGTTTTTGAGACTGTCTTTGGTTCACTGCAGTTTTAAGGAGGAAATACTCAGCAATGGTGTCGACTTATGAACTTACACATGCTTTGTCTTAAAGCATATTATAAATACCACATAGACACATAAACAACATTAAAAACCACAAGGGAAACACCACAGGGGGACTTTAACATTAATATTAACGATGAACAATACTTCTACGGCATTAATCATCTTAATGTAAATGTTAATTTACTAATTCATCTGTAAGATCAAAAATCATATCTGTTAACATTCGTTAATGCATTGTGAACGAACATGCACATGAACATTATTAACTAACATTGATAAAGGTTAATAAATACTGTATATAATATATTCCTCAATGTTATGAGACCTTATTCTAAAGTGCTACGAAAAGGTTCCAGAAAAAAAGAACATAAAAAAAATGACTAACAATTAAAATGAAAATATATAAAACAAAAGCCAGTTCAAAATATTAAATAACTATAATAGTATATAAATAATATATAAAAATAAAATAATTGGCTTTTGTTTCACTTTTTTTTTTTTATGTTCTTTTTTGTGTAACCTTTTCGTAACACTTTAGAATAAGGTCTCATAACACTGTATATAATATATTGCTCAGAGATCCTCCAAAAGGGAGATGTTGTGTGAGCGAGCCGAGATCATCAACGTCTCCAGAGACTCAGAGTCGTCTTCTGTCAGTCGTCTTCTTCTCTTCAGAGTCGTGTCAGTCTTCTTCTTCTCTTCACCAGCGGCGAGAGCATGAAACATTAATGCTGGAGATCAGCAGGAGTCTGAACACACGTCTGTGTTTACTGACGCTCACAGAAACATCCAGCTCTTCCTCTAGATAACGCTGATCTCGATTCTCAAACGACACGTCACGGGTTAATTATGGCAGATCAATGTGAATTCAGTTCAATCCAGTTCACATTTATTTGTATAGCGCTTTTCACAATACACATCTTTTTTTTTTTTAAAGGGGTGGTATAATGCCCTTTTCACAAGATGTAAAATAAGTCTCTGATGTCCCCAGAGTGTGTGTGTGAAGTTTTAGCTCTAAATACCCCACAGATATGTTTATATAGCATGTTAAAGTTGTCACTTTTTGAGGGTGAGCAAAAACGCACTGTTTTGTGTCTGTCCCTTTAAATGCAAATGAGCTGCTGCTCCCGGCACAGGGGGCGGAGCTTCAAGAGCTTGTGTTCTTTTACCTCACACACACACATGCACTGAACATTTCAAAAACCTTTGAAATTTCAAAGACCAAAGACATTTCAAAAACCAAAAACTTTTAGCCTTTTATGTTCAAACCGGAGTCAGACAATGATGGAGAGACTCAAGAAGAAGTGACAACATGTAGAAGCAACAGGACATTTCTGAATGGTTAGTTGATGAGTTTATGTAGCTGATGTGTAGTTATCTTCTAGTCATTGATTAGCATATTCTGTCATGAATCTATAAATCGTGTTCAGGGGGCGGGGTTTATGTAAATTCTAGGGTTGGTGATGTCACTAACCCGGGAGGAATGTGGTGTAGTCTCTACCAGCCGTTTGTTGTAGTCCTTAAAAAGCAATTTCTTTAAAAGCAAATATCTCCCTTTGCTTTGAACTTTGAGCGTCGTAACTTTGCAGATGTTGATTATGCTCAAACAGCAACATTACACACTAACTACAGTTAGAAAAGTCAAATCATAATCAACCACCCCTTTAATGCATGAGTTCACATTACAATTTAGAGTGATCTGTTATCAGACTGTCTAAGTTATGCATTTCAGAAATGTACATATAATCACAGTGAGATAAAAATGTATGAATTCAAACAATGTACTTTAATGCAGAAACAATGAGCTCATTGAAGTAATGAATACTTGTTTGTTAACAAATGATTATGACATTTAGAAAAAGTAGATGTATGATGATGATGACAGCACTTTGATATCAAACATGGTGTGATTCATAAGTTAAATAATGAATGTGCACATATTGTGAATCAATTAGTTCCCGGTAGCTTTCAGTAAATTCACTTGTTTAAAGGACACACACACTGTTCTACAGTAAGAACTATAGGCTCAATATAACAACAACACAAACACCTACCATAAATAATTTGCTAATAATAGTATTATTGTATAAATATTTGTAGGCTATTGTTTGGATGAGAGTCGTTCCAACAGCGCTGATATTTCACCAATAACAATAATCATAATCATAATCTAGCCTCTACTGTATTTCCAGTTCATATACTGTAGATCGTTCATTGCAACATTCATCTGATTATCATGTTCACCCTCATATGGGGTTTGGGGTCAGGACGACATATGGATTATTGAAATAAATAATATGTGATTACAATCAAGTCTTGTCTTTTAGTGGCAACTTATGTGGCGATACGGCAAATGTATGAGGCATTACTGCAAAAACAAGAAACTTCAAAAGTCCTCAAACAAGAACAAAAATCAGAAACTTTGACCAAAAAAAAACAGATTTTATGTATTTTATAATATATACATATCCAGAAATATTAATGGATCTCTATGGCCCTCTGCTGGATGTATGTGGCAATTACACTTTTTTCCTAAAACTGTATTTCCTTCAGATTTCCTCTAAGCAGCAGATGCCAGAATTCTGCCTCTAACACCTAGATCAACACCCAGAAACAACTCATATTTCATTTTGATCATCATTAAAGTGTTTTTTATGAATTTTTTTTTTTTTTTTAAGTACTTCATATCCCTAGCCTGACGTCGTCATACTCAGATTCTAGTCAGAATGTGAGTCTGATACTTCTCCATAGAGATTTGATTATGGGGTGTGTCTCAACCGAACCAGGAAAAAAAAAAACTCTGCACTCAATTGGATAGACCTACAACCAATCAGAGCAACGGAGTAAATGACGCATGTTCTTCATTCATATTTTCAACCAACAAAATGTCGAGGCTCTCTGTTCCTCTTTTAAAATGAATGCGCTGCCGATATCTTCTATAACAGACGCGATGGCGGAATCTACACATGATGTTTCATAAACAAAGTTCGGGAGGAGCACGTACAAATAATCAATCCAATATCAACTTGTCATCAAACAATACCATGTCTAACGTTACCCTATATCAGCATGAGGAAGCATATTCACTCTGTAAACTTACCTAACACTCCTTGACAGTTTTTCAGCATCCCTCCACCACCCCGAATCCTCACTCTTGTCTTGTTCTCTCAGAACCAGGAATACGGGGGAGTATGGCTACCGAGCCCACAGCCCTCTCCTCGGACAGCACGTCATATACGCATTTATTCTATCGACTTATTTGTAAATGTGAACTCGTGAAATCTCAATTCTCCAGCTGCAGTCGTCTTTGTTGTAAACTAATTCAAATCAAGCGCTCTTTGGTGACGTGGATGATTACGTTACCGTTGCTCATCTGTCCATCATCGTATAAAGCCCGCCCTGACAATTTGATTGGTCCGAACAATTTTTGTTCGGGCATAATAGCTCCTCAATGGAGCGAGTCCAGACCGAACTTCCCGACCAAAAAATGTTGTGGGCGGGGTTCGGGCTGGCACCCAGGCTATCATATCCCCCAAAACACAGCATAAACATATAGATGATTAGTAAACAAACAAAAATGATATATCATTTGTATGATTAAAATGTTTTTTTTATACAATCGTTGTATAAATGTTTGGGGGGGTCGATATGACCACAAGTGTACATGAGAATCAGTTTTGCTACTGCACACTGACATGGGGTTTAAAACTATGTTTTTGCATTTCAAACATCTCAATATGCACATATGTAGATCAGGGCTCGTATTCTTAAAGCTTCTTAAGAATTCTCTCAGAAAACTCCTAATTTAGTTTAAAAACTTCTACGCAGGAGTCTTAGCTTAAGAGCGATTCGGGACCAATCTGAGAGCAACTCTGAGCGAGGAAAAGACTAAAACTTTCATCTTAGTGAGGAGGCGGGGCTGACCCCGTTGCTACGCATGACACAATCTTTTGAAGACTGTGATTGATTGGTTGGTTGTCCAAGAAGAAGAAAAAAAAAGAAGAAAAAAAGTGATTTCAAAAATAGGGTCTACTCACACACACACACACACACACACATATACATACATTATATATATATATAAATATCCTTTTCTTTTTTTTTTTACCATGCTGTTAATTTCCTATAAGGTTAGCTAATAATGATAAAAATTGTTCCACTCTTTAGTACACCTATTGCTGGCATTTCTATTTAAGTGGTGGTTTGAATGTTGGTTTTAATGCAGCAAACATGGAATCAAAAACAAGAAGGATGAGAAAGCCCGACTGGACAGAGGAACAGTGTTTTACTGTTAGCCCAGTTAGCGGATGAACACAAGGCCATCCTTAAAGAATAATTCGGGCCGGGTGTCACAGCACGGGGCAAGAAGCAGACGAGAGAGCTGATAGCGCAGATTATTAACGGCTCATTCCCCCTGATTGTGCGCACCAGGAAAGCCCGCTATATTCATCAATGCAGTTTTCTGAGCCTGCAAGGTGGGAATGTCCAGTGGAAACGAAATGAACTGCGACACAATAAGAGGTTCTGTAAGTGCTGTAACTGTGTGTGTGTGTGTGTGTGTGTGTGTGTGTGTGTGTGATCACTCTGCTTACAGAAGGCTGTGACAGACCCAGATCATCACTGCTGCATTGTTGCATTTTCCCAGTGGCCAAATATCTTAATGTAGTGATTACTTTCATTTCTGGCGCTATGGCATTTCTGCGCTGTGTCGGAGATGTTAAAGAGATGTGTCACAAACATGATCCCTGCACGATCTCACTGTCATCCACTGTCTGCAACACATTTCTTCTCCTTCGTCTTTCTGCCATTTTCTCCTCTGCTAAAGAAACTCCTCAGCCTCTTAAGAGTCCTCGTCCGTACTCCTAACAATTCTGACCTTAAGACCTCTTTAAAGGGTTAAGATGCTTTCTGAAGGACTTTTTTTCTTTACTAGGATTTTTATTTAATTTTAAGAGTAAACGCCCACATTTCTTAGAATTTTGTCACTAGGAGCAACTCTTTGCATTAAGATTTTTTATGAATACGGGCCCAAAAAATAAATAAAAATAAATAAATACAGTAAATGGAAGTCCAAACTCATCTGGAAACCCTGCGCACGTACAGTACTAACACTAACTGAAGAACATTCACACCACATGATCTGTAATGGGAAAGAGTTTGTAGTAATTATGGTCTCTAAATGTGAAGCTGTAAATGACCAAACCCCACAGTAAAGAGGATTCATGCATGTTTTACATCGCTGTGGTTACAGTCTCATTTTATTACTAATGCCACAGTTAAACTATATACATATAGGCTACATTCACCAGGGCACGTATAGAAGGAGACGGTCTTCATGATAGTCTGGCGTCTCTCAGAACTCCAGATGTAGAAATAATCAATTATAACTCACACATTTTATGTAAATGCGTAATGCAATTAAGTCAATGTTAATTATTAATTTAAGCGCAAGTACAGTAGATGACCGTGAGCATGAAGACACAGAAAAATGTTTCTACTCGGCGATAAAACGCTTTAGTGGAGTGTGAACTCTCTGAGCTTCATGTGAGCGCCGCTAATGTTCCTCAGCCGGATCATAACTCTGGGAAATGGAGGGAATATTCCGTCAAGGACAAAAGAGGACGTTTCATTCCTCAGTCTCTCCAGCTGACGGTGGCTTTATCACAGCGAGTCTCTCGTGTTTCTGCGCTTCTGCTCAGGAGCTTAAAGGGGTGGTTGATTATGATTTGACTTTTCTAACTTTAGTTAGTGTGTAATGTTGCTGTTTGAGCATAAACAACATCTGCAAAGTTACAACGCTCAAAGCTCAAAGCAAAGGGAGATATTTACTTTTAAAGAAATCGCTTTTTAAGGACTACAACAAACGGCTGGTAGAGACTACACCACATTCCTCCCGGGTTAGTGACATCACCAACCCTAGAATTTACATAAACCCCGCCCCCTGAACACGCAGTCCATGTTGAGAAGAGGAAGAGTTTGTGAGTTGCACATTTGTGAGTCTGCTCAAGCTGTCGCATCCGTCTTTCCACATGCAATACTGTACGTTACACAAATGCAATATCATGTCACTCTGTAAGCATCTTACAACAGTTCCACACGGGCGATTTATAGATTATCATGACAGAATATGCTAATCAAAGACTTGAAGATAGTTAACTCCACATCAGCGACATAAACTCATCAACTAACCACTCAGAAATGTTGTCTGCATGTTGTCACTTCTTCTTGAGTCTCGAGTTTGAACATAAAAGGCAGAACAGTTTCTGACATTTTAGTGCTTGTCTGTGTGAGGTTATCAGAGCTGCTAACACACACACACACACACACATGGTGTTGAAGCTCCGCCCTCTGTGCCGGGAGCAGCAGCTCATTTGCATTTAAAGGGACACACACGAAACGACGCGTTTTTACTCACCCTCAAAAAGTGACAATTTTAACATGCTATATAAAAATATCTGTGGGGTATTTTGAGCTAAAACTTCACACACACACTCTGGGGACATCAGAGACTTATTTTACATCTTGTGAAAAGGGCATTATACCACCCCTTTAAACTAGACTTCAATCCAGATCACCATCGTCTTCAATCGATCACACGTCACTCTTAACGGTTTGCATGATTACGGTATCTATCCATCCATCCATGCATCCATCCATCCATCCATCCATCCAAGCTGTTTTTACCCATCCTGACCTCTCACTCATAGAAATAAAGGTTCAATGAGGCTCTATGTAGAACTCTAGGGGCTCTTGACTTATTTTTAAAGAACGCTTTATGCTAGAAAAAAAAAAAAAATCCTGTTATTATTGTAAAAGTTCACAGATTTTTTTTAAAAGAAGAAAAGAAAGGCTCTATATCAGGAGAAATGTCTTAAATGATTGCATAATACTTTCAAGTTTAATGGGTGAACATGAAAGGTTTAATTGGGTTTGGGTTTAATTGGATGAATGGAACATTAATTCATTCATAAATGAATTAATAATTCATAAATATGAGTAAATCTAAATAATTACATACAAATTTAATTAAATAAATATAAAATAAATGTAAACATTACATAAAAAATTTCTAAATAATAAATTTATTAAAATAAACAATTAAATAATTAATTCATAAATATTAGTGAATAAAAAATATATATAAATATTAATATAAAAAATGAAAAAAATTAAAAAAAATACATTTGTTTTTACCAACAAAAAACACGTACAGCCGTGATTTGGACCTTCCTAGCAGCATGAACTGTCCTGGCACGCGCAGATGTGTGTTAATGTGTGTGTGGATGATGGGAAAGCGGATACAGGCAAAAATCAAGCAGAAACACAGGAGATTTGGTCCCGCTGTGTTCAGCCGAGCAACAATAAAGACATCTCGTGTCAGATGATTCAGTGTGTGCGAGACTTCGGCTGGAATGAATGAATGAATGAATGAATGAATGAATGAATGAATGAATGAATGAATGAATGAATGAATGAATGAATGAATGAATGAATGAATGAATGAATGAATGAATGAATGAATGAATGAATGAATGAATGAATGAATGAATGAATGAATGATCACCGATGACACACTTCAGTCCAGACGCCTCATACAGTTACACATCAATCACAAAACCAGCTCGTCTCACTCTCTTCAGACCAACACATTCAGAACACGCAACAGACATCTGTGTGTTTAGAGATATTTAACAGTCCACTTCATGAAAACATCTAATTAACTAAACGATACCAAGTCATCATAAGAGACTGAGAGTCTGTGCCTAGTTTAATTATCAATGCCAGAAGCTCTAAGAGTTATAGCAGCCAAAATTTCGATGGGATATTTGATTGTAAGATCAGATCGATGCAGAAATATTGAGTCAGAACGAGACGAAGGGCTTTACCGACAGCTGAGTTACATTTTAACATGGTTTTTATGGTTTTGAAATCCCTAATGCATGATTTTACACCATCTCTACTGCCTCACACAATCATATCTGTCCGTCTGCTGTTTGCTTTAAACCCCAGTGAACAGTATACATGATATAAACAATACATAATAAAAGTTTTTTGAATGCATTTATTATGCACCTTATAATGCATTGCATGATCTAATGAACAACTGTAACCACAGTTATAATGCATTATAATACTTATCTATTCATCGTTACACTTTAAGAAAACATGATGCGTTAAAACACGCGACAACCAATTTCAGATGTAAGGAATCTGCAGATATAATAATGCATTTAACATGAAAAGATATAATGCATTGGAACATACATTATGAATATCTTTATGACGCATTTCACAGAAAGTAAAGTGAAAACCTCACTGCATTAAAGGGCAGATCTGAGACGTGAGGAACAGCGATGACCCTGTCAGAACAAAAGGACAGTCTTCATCTCACGCCGCTGTCACTGATGCATTCATCACACCGCCGATGAGACACTGGAAGATCACGGCTTCACGCAGAGCAAAACATATGCAATTTGGTGCAGATGCTGATATTTATATGGACTGATAGCTTGTAATCAATGAGATCTTTATAACAGTGCAGCATAAAATGCATTTAAATATATCTGTCAATAATGTGTCTTAGTAAGATGATATTTAAATGCTCAGCTTGATTATCAAAGCTAAAAACATATAATGCAATGCAATGATGAACAAATAAACCTTCCTCAAAAGCCTGATGATCATGTTTCAATAAAATGATGTCTGGATTATAATCAAGTAAACCGAAGCTGCTTCAGTGCAGGTGAAATATTACTAATAATATCAAAGTTAATCTTACATTTATTTGACAAAAATCATATTTCACAGCAAAAAGAGGCTGACGTTTGTACAATTATACTAAAAGCATGTAATAGATTGTTCAGCAACGTTTTGATCATGTTGATCATTTAAAGGCCTTAGAAATATGATACGGTCGCTTTACAGGGTTAATATTTCATATGAGAAATTCTGAGCATATCAATCCTTCACCTAATTGTCTGTCTAATAGAGCCGTTTGTGATGAATACTTCAGTGTCTGAGGCCACAGCTTCAATTCTGTCACTGCAAAACATGTCGACGATCAATACGGGTTTATAATGGCCAGTGTCTCATTGACCGTCCATGAAGCCACAAAATACACTTTGCATTGCTTTTCATCAACGTGGAATCATGCACTTGCCTTTCATAACATAAAAACTCATTGCATCGTTGTATTTTGGATAATTTAGCGATGCTTTCAGCCCATACTCTCAGATCAGTGTAACATGTTTAAATGAATTCAGCGCAGAGGAGCCACAAAACACACAAGCGTCTCTCTCTCCACACACACACACACACACACACACACACACACACACACGCAGCGTCAGCAGAGTCTGTCCTCTGACCTGTGAGAGACATCAGTTCACACTGCGCCGCTCCTGTGGGACTGATGTGTGTGTTTGACCGCTTCAACACACACCAGCACAACAATAGACCAGGGGCCTGTACCATGAAGCCGGATTAGGTGGCTAGCCGGCTATGTTTCAGCTTAGTTTCCGCCAACCCTGGGTTTTAGGTACTATGAAAGTAGCTCGGCTTTAATCGGTGTTCGTTGCCATGGTATCTTACGCTGCACGGCTAACCTGCTCCGGGGCAGGTTATGTTCTGGATTCGAGATCTCAGACTGAAGTTTGACCAATCAGCTGAGAGCAAAGAAACATTTAGGTGACGTAACTTATTCCAAGTGTTTGTTGCAATGACTTCACCTTTTCTTCCAAATCCGGTGGACATCTCAGCGCAAATTGTTAGACGAGCACTTTGTAAAGAAAGAGTTTTTAGCCTGACAAAATCCCCTTGCCTTTCCTGATAGTTACTTGTATGAAAGATACAGCTTTTCCGCGGAAGGAATGTCTTATTTTGCGAACTTCTTGAGCCGTACATAAATAATTTAACACGTCGAATTCATGCACTTACTGTACCGCAAATGGTATTGCGTTGTGTTTTTTTGCAAGTGGTACATACTGCACGGTGGGTGATGCACAGAAGCTGGGGGAAAACACGGTTTGTTGAACCATTCGCAAGGTGGACCTTGCTCTGCAGGAGTACATGAATAGTTTCATTAATAGTGTTCCCCGGACATTTATCGACTATGTCCATAAAAGAGGGCTTTTATAAAATTGCCGGTAAGATATAGGTATTGATAGGGAACACTTTTTTTTTCTTTTTTTTCAAAAAGCACATTTCACAAATGTACTATACAATATAATACATGTTAAGAATTATTTTAAATCTTTATTATTATTCTGTTAATCTTATGATAGGATTCCCTATAATTGCTGCAGTCTCCACTGCTCTAAGAGAACATGAGGCAGATGTTAATAGGAAATCCTATCACTTCAGTTAAAGATGTGAATTTGTGAGATGATTATTTTCTGTGAGATGAATCTTTAAATTAGTAACATTAACAGATATAAAAATGATCTACTAAACATTTCATCTGCTGATGACTTGTGGTCATGAACGTATGATCACAAGTTTGGATGCTAAATGGCCTGGCTCCAGTGCTTGACTCACAAATTTTGAGTCTGTGTTGTGTCAGCGCTTTGAGGAAAGCAAGTTAAATTTGGTACAGTACAAAACAGTTAATTTGAACTGAGATAGAAAAACCTACACAATAACCCCCTGACCTCAGATAGGGCCACAGCACCGCTTCAATGTGGCCCTCAGTAAAACCAGAGTGAAGATCGAGATGACCTTTGGCATCCTAAAGGCACGTTTCAACTGTGTTCAGCCCTTAAGAGTCACCAGAGCGGGCATCAGAGATAGTGGCTGCATGCATGTGCCATTCTGCACATTATAGCCACCAGTAGAAAGGAGCGAGAAACACCACAAAACCAGCTTCTCCCCGATGAAACTGACCCGATCACACTTGACCACTCAGCTGGTGCAGATGTAGATGCAATCACCATACAATATTACACTTAATAAAAGCACAATGAAACTGCAGATAAGTCTCAAACTGTTTTATTGGTTTTGTGGGATGAGAGGGAGAAAGAGAGCAAGATAAAGTTTCATTAATAAATATTAATACTAAAGTGTTACTTGGTTAAATAAGTTCACATACTGAGATCAGTTTTATTCAGCTGTTTGATCTCCATTTTATTTTTTTCTCAGCTCACAGTCAGCTCCTAGTGAACAGTCTAGTTCAAGTCTCCTTTAGTGTGCAGTCTAGTTCAAGTCTCCTTTAGTGTGCAGTCTAGTTCAAGTCTCCTTTAGTGTGCAGTCTAGTTCAAGTCTCCTTTAGTGTGCAGTCTAGTTCAAGACTCCTTTTGTACAGGGCCCTGACTGAGTCTGTTTCCACCTGAAACATAATTCCACCACAAACATGATCATTACAAGTTTTCTGGAGGCTCATCAAAATCACAAAAAGTTCCTTGACTTCCTACAAACACAGGACTGACTGTAATTTATGTCAAGGGTTTTAAATCCTTACACATTTCTTCTGAAGGCCATTGAGGTAGAGGCCTCAGTTTCTGGGGCAGGTTGTGAAAAAACCTACAATAAAAGAGATGTGTAAGGGCCAGTCCCTTTTTTATGCCACACATTCAAATGTTTGCCATAATAAAAAGCCCAGTGCATTCACATCAGCAACTGTCTGAGAACACACCACCAGAGTGTCTTCATTTCCTCCACCCTATAGGCCAATGTAAAGCATAACTGTTGTAAAGCAGGTTATGTTTCTGGTGTTCTGTCTGCTGCATACTGACCTCTGTGTGGGAGACTGTGTGTGTGTGTGTGTGTGTGCTGGCTTCAACAGGGACACATTTCTCTCTACTGCAGAACATACAGTCAGCCATATTTACAACTTAAAAGTAGTAATGTATTGCACACGTACCCAGTGTTACTTGCTTAGAGGACCCAGCACCAGGGTCAGATTGTACAGCACCTGTAATCCCATCCATAATCGGCCGTCCCTTATTGCCTACTAAGAGCCAACTCCTCCGTCACAGTGTATTCTGGTTTTCTGAATTTAACTCTTTATTTCTGTTTGCTGCAAACAAGTGTTTGTGATCAAATGTTCACAAAAGTAATAAAAGGTTGTGGTAAATACTCACCACTTTGAATTATTATTTTTATATTTTGTCTTTATCTGCTGCCAAGAACATTTGGAGTTGGGGTTGCATCTAAAAATCAAGGAATATTAATCTTTCTTAGTACATACATGTACATTTTTTATATATTATACAAATAGGCTATAGGGTATAGTAAACATATAGGCTACACATACATATACATAATTTTACATAAATATAGAACGTATTTGTTTAACTTACACATTAACAATCAGCAATCTTTCTCCAACAGTCTTCTCTTGCTTTGGCAGAGACCGTATTGTTTCGAGCTTGAAATACATATTTAAATTCATCGTAATTCTGAATAATTATCTCTTGCTCCTCCGCGGAAAAATATAACGCTCTCGCTCTACTACCCGCGATTGGCTGTTCAGTGTCGACGTCACTCTTTTATGTGCACGCGCGCGTGGAGTAATCATAGCTTAAAGATCAAAGCCTGAGTTGACAGAGAAAGTTGATGAGCTGCATCATGGTACCAATAAAGCCTGATCGCATCGGTTTGGATTTGTCAACTCAAAACCAATCCTGTAACCCCGAGTTTGTTCAGCTACCTTCATGGTACAGGCCCCAAGACAACAATGGCAGAGCATCTCAAAGAAACTCTTACCATAGCAAAACATCCTGCTACTATAGCAACAGCCAATCGCAGGGGACCAATCACATCATCAGGTAGTTTCCAGGTTATAAATTATGAATAATTACATGCAACTAACCCTAAACCAAACCCTAGTAAATACATGTAGTTAATTAACATTACTCAGTACTTAAATGTATGAATACAGTGTTGCACTGACACCTTAAAATAATTGTATTTATTCTTTATTACGACTGCTTTCCACATTATACATTAATAGTTAAATCATGGCACATGACAATATAGATATTTACATTTATGCATTTAGAAGTAGGCCTGTCACAATTATTGATTAATCGTCTAATCATGGTCATTCGATCTAATCAGAATTATGATAACAGCAATATTTGTGCAATAAAAAAATTTTAATTTAAATTTTGCAAAAGTTTTTAAAGTATTTATATATTATATTATATTAATTTTCACAGCCTGTTCCTCCTTCAGTAGTTTTTTAGGGTACGTTTACACAACAACGATGGACTAAAAACATGCGTTTTTCCTTTGTGTTTTTTGCATACAAAACGGATCCATGAAAGATGCTGTATTCTGCTGTCAGGCCAGTAGATGGCGATGTCACTTTGCAAAGAAACACTACGCGCCTATAGAATGAATACGTGATACACACACGTGCATGACGTCACCGTTTTCACACATTCGAGTTTTTGTAGTTTACACGATATCGTTTTTAAAAACGTGCACTTTGAATCCCGTTTTCAATAGTTCGCGTTTTCAGGCCAAAACGCATCGCTGTCGTATAAATGAACGACCAAAACGCATAAAAAGTTGAGAGCAGTGTCGCGTAAACGGCCCCTGAATCATCCCATAATAATTTACTCATTAATTTACCACTGATCACACTTCATCATAGGATGATTTAAACTATTGGAGGAACATGTGCACTTGATTCATTAAAGGAAAAAACAATAATCCATGTTATTGTCATATACAAACTTTAAACCCAATTCATATTTGTCTACAAAACTAATTTCAAGCATTTAAGCAAAAGCCTTTAGATTAAAATATCTGATAATGAAAATGAATTCAGTGAAGTGCTCAAACTTTCGAGTGTGTAGAGAAGAAACAACAGCAACATTTCTGACATAACCAATAACTGCAGTTCAGTTCATATTTCTGGTTTACATTATAACACAGCTCATGTCTTTCAGCAGATACAGCACAAAACACTGAGGACCATCTCTGATCTCAGATGTGAGACTGAGCAGAGAGCAGAGAAACTCTTGTGACGTCATTAAACTCGCTGACAGCACCAGTGTACATTCAATCTCGTGCAATATTTCTTACATTACGCAGAGATATGAAAGGCAAAAGAAGTTTGCTGTGCTATTAGGACTATATGCAGAATTTTCAAACTAGGGTCCGCAAGGAAATGACAGGAAAAACTGTATAAATAAATAAATAAATAAATAAAATGATTAAAATAAATAAATATTTTTTTGAAATGTGATTAAAAAAAATGTATTAATATAAATATTAATAAATACATTTATTAAAAATAAATATTATTAAATGTATGTTATGAGTAAAAATGTAATTAAAATAAAAAAATTATTAATAAAAATAAATATTGATAAATACATTTATTAAAAATAAACATTCAATTTATAAATGTATAAATATATTTTTAAATTAGGAGTAAAAAAGTTTATTAAAATAAATAAAATAGGCCTATTGACTAAAAAAAATTATTTAAAAAACAATATTATAAACTTTATATTATATTGTGAGTAAAAAAAGATTAAAATAATTAAAAATATTGACTAAAATAAATAAATATTAATAAATTAAAAATAAATAATTTGATTAAAATGAAACAAATAAATGAATAATACATTTAACAGTACATTACTGTAGTGAGTAGAAAATAATAATAAAACTTAGCCTAATATAAACTAATTTTAGATCCATAATATTATTGTATGATATCAGTGTATAAATTTGGTGTTTATAAAAGATAGCTTTCTTTTCAGTTTTAGGATGGAGGTCCCTGACACCCCATATTTAGGGGTCCATTGCATCTAAAAAGATTGAAAACACCTGCATGTAATAGTAACAGACATATTATACTTGCACTGTATCTACATTCCCCATGTATTTTCTTAAGGTGCTCCAATAGCCTTGGTTTCATTTAGAAAATAATTGTATACAGTGTAGTTACTCAGTCCAAGTACTGAAGCTTCTGGAAAACTAACACTCGTCCTGTAACAGCACGTGCGATTCACTCAATCAATCAAAACTTTATTACAGACTCTGACCCACACCTGACCCAACATATAAAACAATAACAAAAAATAAATACAAATACATCAATGCGTTACAAAAGTAGTGTTTCCACTCTTCTCATCTCATCGCCATACATCTAGCCTACATCACAGCACGAACCAATCAGAACCGCGCAAACCTTGACGGGAGCTGCGCGAGGCAAAAGATTGAGAACACCTGCATGTATCTATAGCAACATGCAGATACACATATTATACTTGCACTGTATCTACATTCACCATGTATTTTCTTAAAGTGCTCCAATAACCTTGGTTCCATTTAGAAAATCATATTTTACAGTGTAGTTACTCAATCCAAGTAGCATTTAATACTGAAGCTTCTGGAAAACAAACACTGGACTGGTAACAGCGCGAGCTTCACTCAATCAATCAATCAATCAAATCAAAACTTTATTACAGACTCAGGGTCCGATTTTTAAAACACACCCAACATATAAAACAACAACAACAAATGCGTTACAAAAATACAAAAGTACCAGTGTTTCCACAATTCCCCATCTCATCAACATCACAACACGAATCAATCAGAACCGCGCAAACCTTGACAGGGGAGCTGCGCGTGGCACTGTATCTGCATTCCCCATGTATTTTCTTAAGGTACTCCTTAACCTTGGTTTCATTTAGAAAATACATTTTCACAGTGTAGTTACTCAATCCAAGTACTGAAGCTTCTGGCAAACACACTCGACCCGCAACAGCACGTGCGCTTCACCCATCATCAACAGCACAGCACGAATCAATAAGAACCGCACAAACCTTGACCGGGGAGTTGCGTGTGGAGACGGGCAGGTCCCGCACAGTTGTGCCCGGGGGAGACGCCGATACTCCGGCCGCGCATCCCGCGAGCCCCGTCCTCCCTCCCCCGTTCTTCGGGCGCTGTTTAATCCCGTCCAGTAAGCGGACCAGCAGAATATTGGCCGGTAGATCGTCGACCGCGGAGTCCACTAGGATGCGGCACTCCGGGCAGCGCAGCTCGTGTCTGGAGCTCACGATGTTCTCGAGGCATCGGCGGCAGAAGGTGTGCTGACAGGGCAGGACTTTAGCGCTCGTGTCCAGGCGCTCCAGACACACCGAACACTCCAGCAGATCCAGCAGTGACGACTCGTCCATGTTTGCATGCAGTGCATGTGGTTATATTAATGCACGGAGAACGGGTTAAGACATACCGACGGAGCGCTGGGAAGCGCGAGCGAGCGCGTCTGCTGCTGCTCCGTCTCTTTCTTCCTCTCTCTCTCTCTCTCTCTCTCTCTCTTTCTCTCTCTCACACACACACACAGCTGTGAGGAATAGTGAGGTCATGCACGCACGCGCTATCAAGCGCGAGGTTCAAACTCGCGTCATCATTAGGGCTGTTTGCCTGCAATACTGTCGAATGAACTTGATTTGTGCTCCAGATTCCTCAAATCACACTGCGGTTTTACTGAGTGATCAGACGCAGCATTTCACCTGCTCGACCAGAAAACAGCTGAAAAATAAAATCACGTTGAAGGATGGACACAGAGCCATATCTGGGCACTTAGCAACGCCCTAACAACCACTCATAGCAACGTTGCTACGCATTGCAACACCCTAAGTATGCGATAACAATCGGAATTTCTTTTTTGTGGCATTACTTAAATTATTTAAAAGGATTGTTCAGTCAAAACTGGAAATTCTGTCATTAATTACTCATCTCATGTCGTTACATCGTTATATCAACTCAAACATCAGTTATGGTTTACAGAAGCCCAAGCATGTTCGCTTTACGTGCGAGAACCAATAAGGTTCATTCTCTGTTTCGCAGCACGTTTGAGCTTCAGCAAGAACCAATGAGGTTTATTCTTGTTTCGCAGCACGTTTGAGCTTCAGCAAGAACCAATGAGGTTTATTCTCGTGTTACGCAGCACGTTTGAGCTTCTGTAAGAACCAGTGAGGTTCATTTTCTGTTTCGCAGCACGTTTGAGCTAGCCTGGTAATACCAAACTCTGCTACTTCGCTTTGCTTCGTAGACAGAGTCTGGCATGGCATAATTGAAAAGCGTTTTCTTTCTTGCGGGGAGGCGCTTGTCTGAAGTTTAAAATCATTGGTTCCCGTAAGCCAATCACATAATGTTTGGTTATGGCGTGTGTTATGCGCATGCTCAGCCGCATCTAACTTCCACTGTAAACACATGTATGATGCGAAAACAAAACCATCAAGCGAAATACCGGAGTGAACATGGCTGTGAACGACTTTTGCAGATTATGTTGAGTAAATCTACGCATCCATGGTACAATCAGTGTCTACGTCACGGCTCTCAGCCCGCCCTCTGTTCGTTGATTGGCCGGCTGTTTTCAGGCCGGAGGAAAACGGAAAGCTATTACGCTGTCTCAGACTGAGTACAGAAGCGAAATGAAATTGAGCGGAAGTAAGAAGTCTGACGTAGTCAGGCTACGTTTGAGCTTCTGTAAGAACCAATGAGGTTAATTCTTGTGTTACGCAGCACGTTTGAGCTTCTGTAAGAACCAATGAGGTTAATTCTTGTGTTACGCAGCACGTTTGAGCTTCAGCAAGAACCAATGAGGATCATTCTCGTGTTACACAGAACGTTTGAGCCTCCGTAAGAACCAATGAGGTTAATTTGCGTGTTACGCAGAACGTTTGAGCTTCTGCAAGAACCAATGAGTTTAATTCTTGTATTACGCAGCACGTTTGAGCTTCAGCAAGAACCAATGAGGATCATTCTCGTGTTACGCAGAACGTTTGAGCTTCTGTAAGAACCAATGAGGTTAATTTGCGTGTTACGCAGAATGTTTGAGCTTCTGTAAGAGCCAATGAGGATCATTCTCGTGTTACGCAGAACGTTTGGACTTCTGCAAGAACCAATGAGGATCATTCTCATGTTATGCAGAACGTTTGAGCTTCAGCAAGAACCAGTGAGGTTAATTTGCGTGTTACGCAGAACGTTTGAGCTTCTGTAAGAGCCAATGAGGATCATTCTCGTGTTACGCATCACGTTTGGGCTTCTGTAAGAACCAATGAGGTTCATTCTCATGTTACGCAGAACTTTTTAACTTCAGCAAGAACCAATGAGGTTCATTCTAATGTTACGCAGAACGTTTGAGCTTCTGCAAGAACCAATGAGGTTAATTTGCGTGTTACGCAGAACGTTTGAGCTTCTGCAAGAACCAATGAGGTTAATTTGCGTGTGACACAGAACGTTTGAGCTTCTGCAAGAACCAATGAGGTTAATTTGCGTGTTACGCAGAACGTTTGAGCTTCTGTAAGAGCCAATGAGGATCATTCTCGTGTTACGCATCACGTTTGGGCTTCTGTAAGAACCAATGAGGTTTATTCTCATGTTACGCAGAACTTTTTAACTTCAGCAAGAACCAATGAGGTTCATTCTAATGTTACGCAGAACGTTTGAGCTTCTGCAAGAACCAATGAGGTTAATTTGCGTGTTACGCAGAACGTTTGAGCTTCTGCAAGAACCAATGAGGTTAATTTGCGTGTGACACAGAACGTTTGAGCTTCTGCAAGAACCAATGAGGTTAATTTGCGTGTTACGCAGAACGTTTGAGCTTCTGTAAGAGCCAATGAGGATCATTCTCGTGTTACGCATCACGTTTGGGCTTCTGTAAGAACCAATGAGGTTTATTCTCATGTTACGCAGAACTTTTTAACTTCAGCAAGAACCAATGAGGTTCATTCTAATGTTACGCAGAACGTTTGAGCTTCTGCAAGAACCAATGAGGTTAATTTGCGTGTTACGCAGAACGTTTGAGCTTCTGCAAGAACCAATGAGGTTAATTTGCGTGTTACACAGAACGTTTGAGCTTCTGCAAGAACCAATGAGGTTAATTTGCGTGTTACGCAGAACGTTTGAGCTTCTGTAAGAACCAATGAGGTTAATTTGCGTGTTACGCAGAACGTTTGAGCTTCTATAAGTGCCAATGAGGATCATTCTCGTGTTACGCAGAACGTTTGAGCTTCTGTAAGAGCCAATGAGGTTAATTCTTGTGTTACGCAGCACGTTTGAGCTTCAGCAAGAACCAATGAGGATCATTCTCGTGTTACACAGAACGTTTGAGCCTCCGTAAGAACCAATGAGGTTAATTTGCGTGTTACGCAGAACGTTTGAGCTTCTGCAAGAACCAATGAGTTTAATTCTTGTATTACGCAGCACGTTTGAGCTTCAGCAAGAACCAATGAGGATCATTCTCGTGTTACGCAGAACGTTTGAGCTTCTGTAAGAACCAATGAGGTTAATTTGCGTGTTACGCAGAATGTTTGAGCTTCTGTAAGAGCCAATGAGGATCATTCTCGTGTTACGCAGAACGTTTGGACTTCTGCAAGAACCAATGAGGATCATTCTCATGTTATGCAGAACGTTTGAGCTTCAGCAAGAACCAGTGAGGTTAATTTGCGTGTTACGCAGAACGTTTGAGCTTCTGTAAGAGCCAATGAGGATCATTCTCGTGTTACGCATCACGTTTGGGCTTCTGTAAGAACCAATGAGGTTTATTCTCATGTTACGCAGAACTTTTTAACTTCAGCAAGAACCAATGAGGTTCATTCTAATGTTACGCAGAACGTTTGAGCTTCTGCAAGAACCAATGAGGTTAATTTGCGTGTTACGCAGAACGTTTGAGCTTCTGCAAGAACCAATGAGGTTAATTTGCGTGTGACACAGAACGTTTGAGCTTCTGCAAGAACCAATGAGGTTAATTTGCGTGTTACGCAGAACGTTTGAGCTTCTGTAAGAGCCAATGAGGATCATTCTCGTGTTACGCATCACGTTTGGGCTTCTGTAAGAACCAATGAGGTTTATTCTCATGTTACGCAGAACTTTTTAACTTCAGCAAGAACCAATGAGGTTCATTCTAATGTTACGCAGAACGTTTGAGCTTCTGCAAGAACCAATGAGGTTAATTTGCGTGTTACGCAGAACGTTTGAGCTTCTGCAAGAACCAATGAGGTTAATTTGCGTGTGACACAGAACGTTTGAGCTTCTGCAAGAACCAATGAGGTTAATTTGCGTGTTACGCAGAACGTTTGAGCTTCTGTAAGAGCCAATGAGGATCATTCTCGTGTTACGCATCACGTTTGGGCTTCTGTAAGAACCAATGAGGTTTATTCTCATGTTACGCAGAACTTTTTAACTTCAGCAAGAACCAATGAGGTTCATTCTAATGTTACGCAGAACGTTTGAGCTTCTGCAAGAACCAATGAGGTTAATTTGCGTGTTACGCAGAACGTTTGAGCTTCTGCAAGAACCAATGAGGTTAATTTGCGTGTTACGCAGAACGTTTGAGCTTCTGCAAGAACCAATGAGGTTAATTTGCGTGTTACGCAGAACGTTTGAGCTTCTGTAAGAACCAATGAGGTTAATTTGCGTGTTACGCAGAACGTTTGAGCTTCTATAAGTGCCAATGAGGATCATTCTCGTGTTACGCAGAACGTTTGAGCTTCTGTAAGAGCCAATGAGGTTAATTTGCGTGTTACGCAGAACGTTTGAGCTTCTGTAAGAATCAATGAGGTTAATTTGCGTGTTACGCAGAACGTTTGAGCTTCTCTAAGAACCAATGAGGTTCATTCTCGTGTTACGCAGAACGTTTGAGCTTCTGCAAGAACCAATGAGGTTCATTCTTGTTACGCAGCACGTTTGAGCTTCAGCAAGAACCAATGAGGATCATTCTCGTGTTACGCAGAACGTTTGAGCTTCTGTAAGAACCAATGAGGTTAATTTGCGTGTTACGCAGAATGTTTGAGCTTCTGTAAGAGCCAATGAGGATCATTCTCGTGTTACGCAGAACGTTTGGACTTCTGCAAGAACCAATGAGGATCATTCTCATGTTATGCAGAACGTTTGAGCTTCAGCAAGAACCAGTGAGGTTAATTTGCGTGTTACGCAGAACGTTTGAGCTTCTGTAAGAGCCAATGAGGATCATTCTCGTGTTACGCATCACGTTTGGGCTTCTGTAAGAACCAATGAGGTTTATTCTCATGTTACGCAGAACTTTTTAACTTCAGCAAGAACCAATGAGGTTCATTCTAATGTTACGCAGAACGTTTGAGCTTCTGCAAGAACCAATGAGGTTAATTTGCGTGTTACGCAGAACGTTTGAGCTTCTGCAAGAACCAATGAGGTTAATTTGCGTGTTACACAGAACGTTTGAGCTTCTGCAAGAACCAATGAGGTTAATTTGCGTGTTACGCAGAACGTTTGAGCTTCTGTAAGAACCAATGAGGTTAATTTGCGTGTTACGCAGAACGTTTGAGCTTCTATAAGTGCCAATGAGGATCATTCTCGTGTTACGCAGAACGTTTGAGCTTCTGTAAGAGCCAATGAGGTTAATTTGCGTGTTACGCAGAACGTTTGAGCTTCTGTAAGAATCAATGAGGTTAATTTGCGTGTTACGCAGAACGTTTGAGCTTCTCTAAGAACCAATGAGGTTCATTCTCGTGTTACGCAGAACGTTTGAGCTTCTGCAAGAACCAATGAGGTTCATTCTTGTTACGCAGCACGTTTGAGCTTCAGCAAGAACCAATGAGGATCATTCTCGTGTTACGCAGAACGTTTGAGCTTCTGTAAGAACCAATGAGGTTAATTTGCGTGTTACGCAGAATGTTTGAGCTTCTGTAAGAGCCAATGAGGATCATTCTCGTGTTACGCATCACGTTTGGGCTTCTGTAAGAACCAATGAGGTTTATTCTCATGTTACGCAGAACTTTTTAACTTCAGCAAGAACCAATGAGGTTCATTCTAATGTTACGCAGAACGTTTGAGCTTCTGCAAGAACCAATGAGGTTAATTTGCGTGTTACGCAGAACGTTTGAGCTTCTGCAAGAACCAATGAGGTTAATTTGCGTGTTACACAGAACGTTTGAGCTTCTGCAAGAACCAATGAGGTTAATTTGCGTGTTACGCAGAACGTTTGAGCTTCTGTAAGAACCAATGAGGTTAATTTGCGTGTTACGCAGAACGTTTGAGCTTCTGTAAGAGCCAATGAGGATCATTCTCGTGTTACGCAGAACGTTTGAGCTTCTGTAAGAGCCAATGAGGTTAATTTGCGTGTTACGCAGAACGTTTGAGCTTCTGTAAGAATCAATGAGGTTAATTTGCGTGTTACGCAGAACGTTTGAGCTTCTCTAAGAACCAATGAGGTTCATTCTCGTGTTACGCAGAACGTTTGAGCTTCTGCAAGAACCAATGAGGTTCATTCTTGTTACGCAGCACGTTTGAGCTTCAGCAAGAACCAATGAGGATCATTCTCGTGTTACGCAGAACGTTTGAGCTTCTGTAAGAACCAATGAGGTTAATTTGCGTGTTACGCAGAATGTTTGAGCTTCTGTAAGAGCCATTGAGGATCATTCTCGTGTTACGCAGAACGTTTGGACTTCTGCAAGAACCAATGAGGATCATTCTCATGTTATGCAGAACGTTTGAGCTTCAGCAAGAACCAGTGAGGTTAATTTGCGTGTTACGCAGAACGTTTGAGCTTCTGTAAGAGCCAATGAGGATCATTCTCGTGTTACGCATCACGTTTGGGCTTCTGTAAGAACCAATGAGGTTTATTCTCATGTTACGCAGAACTTTTTAACTTCAGCAAGAACCAATGAGGTTCATTCTAATGTTACGCAGAACGTCTGAGCTTCTGCAAGAACCAATGAGGTTAATTTGCGTGTTACGCAGAACGTTTGAGCTTCTGCAAGAACCAATTAGGTTAATTTGCGTGTTACGCAGAACGTTTGAGCTTCTGCAAGAACCAATGAGGTTTATTCTCATGTTACGCAGAACTTTTTAACTTCAGCAAGAACCAATGAGGTTCATTCTAAAGTTACGCGGAACGTCTGAGCTTCTGCAAGAACCAATGAGGTTAATTTGCGTGTTACGCAGAACGTTTGAGCTTCTGCAAGAACCAATGAGGTTAATTTGCGTGTTACGCAGAACGTTTGAGCTTCTGCAAGAGCCAATGAGGTTAATTTGCGTGTTACGCAGAACGTTTGAGCTTCTGCAAGAACCAATGAGGTTAATTTGCGTGTTACGCAGAACGTTTGAGCTTCTGTAAGAACCAATGAGGTTAATTTGCGTGTTACGCAGAACGTTTGAGCTTCTATAAGTGCCAATGAGGATCATTCTCGTGTTACGCAGAACGTTTGAGCTTCTGTAAGAGCCAATGAGGTTAATTTGCGTGTTACGCAGAACGTTTGAGCTTCTGTAAGAATCAATGAGGTTAATTTGCGTGTTACGCAGAACGTTTGAGCTTCTCTAAGAACCAATGAGGTTCATTCTCGTGTTACGCAGAACGTTTGAGCTTCTGCAAGAACCAATGAGGTTCATTCTTGTTACGCAGCACGTTTGAGCTTCAGCAAGAACCAATGAGGATCATTCTCGTGTTACGCAGAACGTTTGAGCTTCTGTAAGAACCAATGAGGTTAATTTGCGTGTTACGCAGAATGTTTGAGCTTCTGTAAGAGCCAATGAGGATCATTCTCGTGTTACGCATCACGTTTGGGCTTCTGTAAGAACCAATGAGGTTTATTCTCATGTTACGCAGAACTTTTTAACTTCAGCAAGAACCAATGAGGTTCATTCTAATGTTACGCAGAACGTTTGAGCTTCTGCAAGAACCAATGAGGTTAATTTGCGTGTTACGCAGAACGTTTGAGCTTCTGCAAGAACCAATGAGGTTAATTTGCGTGTTACACAGAACGTTTGAGCTTCTGCAAGAACCAATGAGGTTAATTTGCGTGTTACGCAGAACGTTTGAGCTTCTGTAAGAACCAATGAGGTTAATTTGCGTGTTACGCAGAACGTTTGAGCTTCTGTAAGAGCCAATGAGGATCATTCTCGTGTTACGCAGAACGTTTGAGCTTCTGTAAGAGCCAATGAGGTTAATTTGCGTGTTACGCAGAACGTTTGAGCTTCTGTAAGAATCAATGAGGTTAATTTGCGTGTTACGCAGAACGTTTGAGCTTCTCTAAGAACCAATGAGGTTCATTCTCGTGTTACGCAGAACGTTTGAGCTTCTGCAAGAACCAATGAGGTTCATTCTTGTTACGCAGCACGTTTGAGCTTCAGCAAGAACCAATGAGGATCATTCTCGTGTTACGCAGAACGTTTGAGCTTCTGTAAGAACCAATGAGGTTAATTTGCGTGTTACGCAGAATGTTTGAGCTTCTGTAAGAGCCATTGAGGATCATTCTCGTGTTACGCAGAACGTTTGGACTTCTGCAAGAACCAATGAGGATCATTCTCATGTTATGCAGAACGTTTGAGCTTCAGCAAGAACCAGTGAGGTTAATTTGCGTGTTACGCAGAACGTTTGAGCTTCTGTAAGAGCCAATGAGGATCATTCTCGTGTTACGCATCACGTTTGGGCTTCTGTAAGAACCAATGAGGTTTATTCTCATGTTACGCAGAACTTTTTAACTTCAGCAAGAACCAATGAGGTTCATTCTAATGTTACGCAGAACGTCTGAGCTTCTGCAAGAACCAATGAGGTTAATTTGCGTGTTACGCAGAACGTTTGAGCTTCTGCAAGAACCAATTAGGTTAATTTGCGTGTTACGCAGAACGTTTGAGCTTCTGCAAGAACCAATGAGGTTTATTCTCATGTTACGCAGAACTTTTTAACTTCAGCAAGAACCAATGAGGTTCATTCTAAAGTTACGCGGAACGTCTGAGCTTCTGCAAGAACCAATGAGGTTAATTTGCGTGTTACGCAGAACGTTTGAGCTTCTGCAAGAACCAATGAGGTTAATTTGCGTGTTACGCAGAACGTTTGAGCTTCTGCAAGAGCCAATGAGGTTAATTTGCGTGTTACGCAGAACGTTTGAGCTTCTGCAAGAACCAATGAGGTTAATTTGCGTGTTACGCAGAACGTTTGAGCTTCTGCAAGAGCCAATGAGGTTAATTTGCGTGTTACGCAGAACGTTTGAGCTTCTGCAAGAGCCAATGAGGTTAATTTGCGTGTTACGCAGAACGTTTGAGCTTCTGCAAGAACCAATGAGGTTAATTTGCGTGTTACGCAGAACGTTTGAGCTTCTGCAAGAGCCAATGAGGTTAATTTGCGTGTTACGCAGAACGTTTGAGCTTCTGCAAGAACCAATGAGGTTAATTTGCGTGTTACGCAGAACGTTTGAGCTTCTGCAAGAGCCAATGAGGTTAATTTGCGTGTTACGCAGAACGTTTGAGATTCTGCAAGAACCAATGAGGTTAATTTGTGTGTTACGCAGAACGTTTGAGCTTCTGCAAGAACCAATGAGGTTAATTTGTGTGTTACGCAGAACGTTTGAGCTTCTGCAAGAGCCAATGAGGTTAATTTGCGTGTTACGCAGAACGTTTGAGATTCTGCAAGAACCAATGAGGTTAATTTGCGTGTTACGCAGAACGTTTGAGCTTCTGTAAGAACCAATGAGGTTAATTTGCGTGTTACGCAGAACGTTTGAGCTTCTGTAAGAACCAATGAGGTTAATTTGCGTGTTACGCAGAACGTTTGAGCTTCTGTAAGAACCAATGAGGTTAATTTGCGTGTTACGCAGAACGTTTGAGCTTCTGCAAGAACCAATGAGGTTAATTTGCGTGTTACGCAGAACGTTTGAGCTTCTGTAAGAACCAATGAGGTTAATTTGCGTGTTACGCAGAACGTTTGAGCTTCTGTAAGAACCAATGAGGTTTATTCTCATGTTGCGCAGAACTCTTTAACTTCAGCAAGAACCAATGAGGTTCATTCTCGTGTTACGCAGAACTCTTTAACTTCAGCAAGAACCAATGAGGTTAATTTGCGTGTTACGCAAAACGTTTCAGCTTCTGTAAGAACCAATGAGGTTAATTTGCGTTACGCAGAACGTTTGAGCTTCAGCAAGAACCAATGAGGTTTATTCTCATGTTACGCAGAACTTTTTAACTTCAGCAAGAACCAATGAGGTTCATTCTCGTGTTACGCAGCACGTTTGAGCTTCAGCAAGAACCAATGAGGTTAATTCTCGTGCGTCAAGCAGGTTTGGTTGAGCTTTGGTTTGCTGATCAATGTTTAAATGTGAATAAAAGCCTAAATTCAATCTGTTAATCATATAAACTGGTCGAGTCTCTTCAGAAAATTTGGACTTACCCGCTCAATTCATATTAATTAGTTTTACGATCTCTTTATGAACTTTTTGAAGCGTCAAAGTGGTAGTTGCGTTACTGTCAATGGAGGGACAGAAATCTCTCAGATTTCATCGAAAAGATCTTAATTTGTGTTTCAAAGATGAACGAAAGTTTTACAGGTTTGGAACAACATGAGTGTGAGTAATTACTGACAGAATGATAATTAAGTAAACTAACCCTGTAATGTTAAATGAGTAATGTAGTCATGATTCTGCGAATAGAACAGAATGTGTTCTTTATTTGGCCCAAATTTACCATCGTATGGGTGTGTTTTGCATTGCATGTCCCATTATCATGATATTCAGGAAATCATAACATCCAGTTATAAATGATTTGGTGTCCCTCAACTTTGCAACAGTTAACTTATAAACTTCAAACACTAATAAATCATAATCATTTGCATATTTGAATTCTGTGGGCTGGACATTTTGTGCACTGTATTATTGTTATAAAACATGTTTAATTGGATTTGAGTTAGAACAAAATCTGTGAAATTTTATTATAGCCTTATTAATATTTCTAAAAATGTCTTGAGATCTTGAAACGATCACAATGGCAGCCTTTATTGTAAAAAAATAAATCTGGATTTCTTTTCATTTGTCTGACATGATTAGTGTTTATAAGCTGAAGCACCAGTATTTGACTAAGATTAACTAAATATTACACTTGGATTTGACTGAATATAGCACATTTATTATTTTAAGTTCTGCTTCACTCCAATTGAAGAATGACTCTTTTAATGCACAGTGAAGTTCAAAAACAACAACAGGTGTGTCCAAATGTTAAAAGCTTTATATTAAACTAAAACAACATGCCACGCAGACCAGTTTCACAGGTTAGCAGTAAAGCATGACGGATTTTACAACCATGTTTTATTTAGATATTTTATTTAGACTAAAATCACCCTGTTGTAAACCTGAAGAGCATAGGTGCTGATATAAATTATTTTGCAATCAATAAATGTGTCGCTATTTGTTTCTTTCCCGTTACTGTAGCGCCACCTGCTGGTTATAGTTCATAACTCAACTCAGTTTAAATCACTGTTTATAATCCTGAAAACGTTTGATAGATGTGAGTAACCGCATATCAGATCACAGTGTGAGAATAAACAGTTATTTAATGGCGTGTGTATGATTTTTAAATGGCAAACTGGCGCCACCTGTTGAACCTTTACAGAAATTACACTAGGATTACATTAAGAATAAAATTACAGGAGTAAAGAAAGTTACACTTTATGTTAAAAATAAAGGTTCCTCAATAGTTCCATGAACATCCATGGACCCACAATAGCTTTTTATAGTAGAAAATGGTTCTTTAGATGTTTAAAATGTTCTGCACATTAAGAATAAAAAATGTTTTGTTCACTGAAAGGTTCCAAAAATGATCCTTCAATTGCATTACTGCAATCCCCCCCTCCCCCCCCCTTTTTGAAACCTTTATTTTCAAGGGTGTATTCACGTTTAAAATTCATTTATCATCTTGTAAGTTGCCTGAGAATGTTCTCTTTGTGTGTGTGAACAGATCTGAGAGTAAATACAGCACACCCATACAGTCAGACGAGGTGGTGTGCGTGTCCAGTCCTGCCCGTTTCACACACACTGTGTGTTTGCTGCCAGCGAGTCACTCGGGGAAATGTTGCACACATTAGGCCTGTGAACAGAAGATGATGTCACTTCCTCTCTCGTTCTGACCACCCATGAAGAACAGAAAGCTACTGAAGGTTTATGCATCAAAGAAAGCCTCCTGTATCTCTGTCCATCCAGACTCTCGGTCTGATCCTCAACACACAGTCTGAAGCGTTTACTGCTCGCATTCACAATCACTCACGTTTGTTGTGCTTGAGGTTTGGGTTGCATTCGGCTTGCTTAGCTGGAGTTTGAAAGACAGTAACATTATCAGTTTGACTGCCACTATCAAACACATCTTGACATTGAATAATGACATTACTTTGTCCTGTAGAGCTGAATTGAATTTGCTTCATAATATAAGTTTGCAACATTGAACTGAACTGAATTGAGCTGAATAATTGTAGTTTTTGTCAAGTCAAGTCGCCTTTATTTATACAGCGCTTTTTACAATACAGATTGTGTCAAAGGAGATAACAGGAAAATAATGCAACAAAGTTTGTTTCCAGAAGAAAATAGCGTCACAGTCCAGCTTAAGAAAGTTCAGTGATGTTTCATTTTTGTTTTAAAAAAAGTTATTAATTTAGTTCATTTATATATATATAGCCTCTCTGGAGTAAACCATGATGTCATCGTCCAGCTCAGTTCAGTTCTCATATAATGGTGTCAGTGCAGGCAGATCAATAATATTGTTGAATATTAATATTAATATTAAATTGAATGTCCCCAACTAAGCAAGCCAAAAGCTAATGGCAACAAAGGTGGAGAAACAATAGGGGAGCGCGGGGCACAACCTAACGCGGGGTTAGTTGTAACGCGCTTGTTTTAAATACTTCCACACATGCTTGGATGATGAAACTTTGTGTATTTACTAGTTGCCATATCAACACTATATATAAAAAAAAAAATCCGCTAAATTTTTTTTTTTTTTGGAAGATATCCATAGACATTTATTAAACCATAGCAAAAGAAAATTTCTTACTTAAGTTAATTTTTCATCTCTATTTTTTGTGTTTATTTAAAATAAGACAAATCTGATATTATTTTAATCTCCAAGATGTTATTTAACAGTTGAGATAGTTATTTAATGCTTCGCTAACTAGCAGAAGACACTAGCCGGGTTTAAATCCCAGTTGTGCAGGCGGGGGCATGTTGTAACACTGCGTTACAATGTGCCCCTATTAGAAATATGCTATTCTATTCTATACTTGTATTAATTTTATTGAGAAAACGTGAGAAAAAAGGTGAATAAAGACTGAGAGTCAATGTTCAGAAATGACTAATTATTTATTTGTTTTGAACTATGTTGTATAGCTGTGTTTTCATGTGTTCGTAGTCAAAACTCAAAAATTGCCATTATTTTATATGAAAAAGTTTTTTAATTGTATTTTATTTAGAAAATATTTTAGTTTGTTTTGTATATTTTTTTTATTAGATCAGATAACATTTTAAGCTGTCATATGGTCATGTTACAATGTGCCCCTCGACATGTTACAATGTACCCCACCTATGGGGCATGTTGTCACATTTCACTTCCATTCTTTCGGGGTATATCAAGAAAAAAGTATATACTGTATTAATAAAACAAAAACACATAATTGTAGTAGACATGTGGGAAATTAATGTGGGGAAAAAAAAAATACTCTGAACCATAAGTAGATTTACACAAACTGAGAAAGTCAAAAAGCGTTACTTTGTGCCCCGCTCTCCCCTATTTCTAACATACAGATACAGATGACCTACATTATTTGAAGTAGGTTAGCTGATGCTGCGATTTCCATGGCAACCATTCTTTGCGCCCCTGAGGTGAAGTTACCGAGTGACAGTGGCCAAAACATCAGCGCATCATCTGTGTCATGATGATAATACAGCAAATACAGTAATTGAAGAAGATTCTGATACAGATACAGAAGATGATCTGCTAAACATGAACTCTCATTAGTTAAGTAAGGGATAATGTACATCCAGCCGGTTGTTATCTCAGAATAAACCAGACAGGGTGATCAGGACCCGGTGCGAAGCGGATGTACATTATCCCGCTTATTACACGGCTACTTGCCACATCAGTAGCCTACATAATTAGACACGAAATATTAATCTGACTCTAAATATGTTATTAGCTCTTTAAACGCAAAGCTTAGCGGTGAGAGCAGTTTCAGCGGCAAGATCGAACTAGACGGATATTTAAGAGATACTGTATACAGTCATATCACTTATTACACAGCATTTCAACATATAAATAATTATGGAGATCAGAGATATTGATTTCAGATTAAACTGTTTTAATATTGTACCTGTTTGTATTTTATAATCCAACAGTGTAACGTTACAAATCAATAGTCACAAAATGGCCGCCGCTGCGTTTGTATGAAACAAGAGTGAGCGAGTCCATGATACTGGATGGCATAATTAAATAACTCTACACAAATTATTGATTCGACTGAGTTTTGATATTTTATAAGCTCACCAATCGCAAAACTTCCACGAAGAAAACCCGTATCGAGTGTACTATAGCGCTGCTGACTTCAGTGACCCGGATGAGCCTGTGTTTCTGTCGTTATCTGGGAATAATAAACCGGCGCGATTGACCAATCAGAATCAAGCATTCCACAGAGCCGTGTAATAAAAAATAATAGTTGTGGTGGATATTGGTTTTTCATTAATCCAGAGTGGATAATTGCAGACAGCAAAGTAAATTTCAAAGTCGCTTTTTTTCTGCACATGAATGAAGGGGAAAAGATCGGAGAAAGAAAGCGGTCACTTCCTCTCACGCGGGGAAAGTACATGTTTCTCTCACACCTGTTTCAGAATCTCCTATCAATGAATAAACAAGTCAATAAATTATCCTGCCATCTACATGTCTGTAAACAAATTCCTGGATGGAATAGTTGGTAGAACATCATACATCTCTTGCACATCAATATCAAAATAATTACACAGTTCTTTTATGTGTTCTAATCAGAGTCAGAGAAACAGAAAAGAGTTTGATCTCACTTTGATCTTCCCTTTCAATATATATATATATATATAATCACAGTATGTATTAGTGCTGTCAAATCAACGGACCTCAATTAATCGCATCTAACAAAAAAGTTTGTTTATATAATATGTGTGTGTATACATACATTAGGCCTATATATATATATATATATATATATATATATATATATATATATATATATACACACATATATATACTGTAAATGTAGAGACATATAAAAACACAAACTTTTATGTCAGATGCTATTATAATATATATATATATATATAAATATAATTATTTAAATAATTATATATATATTATTTATATATAATTATATAATTATTATATATATAATACACACACACACACACACACACACACACATATACATATATATATATATATAATACACACACACACACACACACACACACACACACACACATATATATATAATACACACACACACACACACACACACACACACACACACACACACACATTCGTTAGCCTCATAGCATAATTGCCTACGTAATATTTGTAAAAAATTACTTGGGCAATTATGCTATGAGAGGCTAACGATATATATATATATATATATATATATATATATATATATATATATATATATATATATATATATATATATACACACACTAATGCTAATGGGCCTAAATTTTAAGATTTATGTGTTTGAATTGCATATTTGTCAGTCATAAATGAAACGGGTCAGATTTCAGCACTCGTAGAAATCTTGGCATCATTTATTATTAACTATTTTTATCTATTTCATTTTTTTGTAAATAATTATATTTTCTAAATGCATGTATTCACAATTAATTTCATTCAGTTAAAAAGTATGAATATGGTTAAAAGAGGAACAAGCAATATTAATTTAGTTACAAGGTATGAAACGGATTCAAATTGGATTTACTGATGATATATATTCTGGTTGTTGTATATTTGAAACACATTCCTTTTATTAGTTTTATTACAGATATTTTACGTGTTTCATTTATGTATGACTGACAATATGCACCACATTGATTGGTTTATGTTGGAAATGCATGGGAATTTTACATGCATTACAAATGCATAAATCCTCCATTTAGGCGCAGTTGTGTGTGTGTGTGTGTGTGTGTGTGTGTGTGTGTGTGTGTGTGTGTGTGTGTGTGTGTGTGTGACTGTGCTGTCTGAGCCGCAGGACGGCAGCAGTGAGCTCCAGCTTCAGCCAGTACCTGTCTCAGGTTCATTCTGGGCGGAGAGCATCTGAACCTCACTCGAGGTGGAGCCACACACACACACACACACACCGAGAGAAACGAGCCTGAAGCGCTTTAAGAGGAGACGGGCGGTCACATGCACGCGCTCGAGTGATCTGATTCACTGTAATGATCTGATCTCAGTCCAGATCTCTGCTTCAGACCTGTCCTGAGAGTGTCCCAGAGCAGATCGTCCTGAAGAAGAGTGTGTGTGTTGTGCTGAAGCTCTGAAGAAGATCCTGGTCTTCCTGCAGGTAAGGCGCGCGCTTCAGGAATGCGCGAGGGAAATTCCTGTTTCCGTGAGATGCGCGCAGACCGTTAGAGACTTCTGCTCATCAAACATGTTTACAGCATTAGTGTGTGTGTTTATCTGGTCTAATCTGGCGGCTGGTGTTTATTAAGCATGTGCTCTGAGTGGAATATGCAACAGTGCTTTTCATTTGTTACGTGTACAATGATCGTACTGCATGTTCACTGTTGGTCTTTCACATGCATCCCGGTGTGTGTGAGGTTTTAAACGGGTGTGTGAAGCACTCGCTCAGGGAATGGTTCGACTGTCCCGTGCGGAGATGAGATGTGTGTGTGTGTGTGTGTGTGAGGGAAACTCCTGCATGTGGATCAGGAGACATGCACTTGCATGCACGCGCTTCTGATGTCTATGTGACTTTGAACTGAAGGAGGAAATAAATCCGAGACGAGAAAGAGACAAATGTTGTTTAGGGGGAAAAAATGCAAAAGTATCACAAAAATGCGATGATCATAACGGCGCCAGCAGAATGAAAACCAATCAAATGAGCGCGCGCGCTGATGGGATAATTCATTAACGGCAGGAACTCTGCTAACGTTATTGTTAAAGTTATGGACAAACATTGTTTTATGAACAAACTTTCGTTCAAAGTTATATGGTCTCAAAACGTTAGCACAAAAAAACATTATTTATACATCGTTAATGGAACTTTTTAGTTGGATGTTCGTCTAGCATTTTTAAATGTTCGTACTTGTTTCAGAACGTTCATAGAACATTCTAAACTCACATTCCCATAATGTTTACAAAATTCTAAAATGGAATGTTTGCATAACCAAGAAAGAAATGTTCTTAACACGTCATTTTGATCAGAGAACACTCATAAAAAAATAATGTTTTTATAACTTAATGGGAATGTAAGCAAAACGTTCACATATTTTTGTTGGCAGATTCATGTCAGATTATGTATTTTATTGCTCTACTATATTGTTTTTTATTACAATTGCATCAATTGTCCCTCTCCCTCTTGGTTTTCTTAATAAAACCCTACAATTTATTTTCGTAATAACTACTTTGGAGCTCAAATGCGCTTGTAATATATTCTGAGAGAGCCTAAACTTATCATCCGAATACTGAATCATTTGTAGAACCTGTATTTCCATAAACCTCTGTAGATCAAGTCCAGAAATCATTAAAAAGGTCACACGTGTTTATCATATTTATGTTCAATTTGCAATGTGTGATAATTATTACCACAATATTTTGCAACATAATATAATAATGATGAGCAAAAAAGATGATCTTTCTTTTGAAACAAATTCGTATTGGTTGAAAGCCATCAGGTCATTTTTGTATTTATTTCTTAAAGTCGTTTTCATCATTATGTATCATTTATGTATCCTAAATGCAGACAATTAAATCATATTTGAATCATTTTGCATAATTTGACCATTACAGCATGAATTTTAATTTCATTGGGACATGGGTAAAAAAAAAAAATTAAATCTAAAAAAAGTTTCCAAGACGATCTTAATGTGACCTTAGTTTTAAATTAAACCAATCCCTAGGGCATAAAAGTGCCTGAAGTTGAGGAAACATTAAATGCAGAAGGTCAAAGGTCAGGTCACAGATCACATCTACTATCTGAATCATTATGGAAAACAAATGTGTAGTGGAGGTTTATGATTCTCTCATTGATATATGAATTGATATGCAGTAGTATCTGTAATGATCACGCTCAATATCTAAATAGTACATTTAATATTCAGTTGATTGGCTGTAAACAGAGAAATGAGTGTGTAGTTACAACATCTGCCAGCAGGGCTTAAACCACATCAGGTTAAAGTTGAGCTCGTCTTCTCTTCTCTATAGTGACGTTTATCTGAGAACAAGAACAGCTGTAGACAGAACTGATCTTGTCTGTGGGGAATCGATTGGCTGGTTGTGGTTTGCTATTGGTGGATCTCCACCAATAGCAATGGAGTGATTTTAATGATTTTAACAGAGATTTTACCTGGACAGTTGGTTCATGGGTTTAGACAGACAGAAAACACACACACACACACACACTCGGTTTTGCTATCTTTGTGGGGACATTCCATAGATGTAATGGTTTTTATACTGTACAAACTGTATATTCTGTCTCCTTAAACTAACCCGACCCCTAAACCTACCCATCACACACACACACACACACACACACACACTAACCCGACCCCTAAACCTAGCCATTACACACACACACACACACTAACCCGACCCCTAAACCTAGCCATTACACACACACACACACTCTCCCACACACACACACACACACACACACACACACACACACACACACACACACATACCAGTGCCTGAGGGAGGATATATATTTATACATAAGCAAACTTTGAGCAGGCACAAGCATCAGTGCGGAGAAACGAATGATTGATGAATGTGTGTGTGTGTGTGTGTGTGTGTGTCACGTCGTCTGAGGAATCAAAGGCTGCGGTCGCATGAAAAGACAACACAGACCTTCAGCTGCTGCTCTCCTGTCTTTGCTCTGCTTTCATAGAAAAGCTGTAATTAAAATCATCAAAGCTGGAGAGTGTTTGTGTTTCCCAGTAAAGCCGGGATTCAGACAGTCACAGAACCAGAGCAGAAAAACACGGGCTTTGTGCTCCTGTCGAGCTCAGTCGAGCAGAACCTGCGCAGAACCTGCGGATCCAGGCCTTTCAGGACGCCTCAACACTGCCATCGCTTAGCAGCCGTCCTGGATTTGCTCTCAAATGACATGTGCATGCATAAAATAGAGACTAGGGACTGTGGCTCCTTCCTCTGATCAAAAACTCCATTACCCATAATGCACTCTGCTGATCCGACTGTCTGTGGATGGGAATACGTTTAGTAGTTTTAACAAAAACGCATCTTTCTGCGTCATCCAGCAGACGTGTCTGACAGATAACCGTGAGGTGCCGGTTACACGAAGAAAGAGTGTAAACATTTACACACACCGCCTGGTTGAAATCTGCAAATATTATCTGACAATATATATAATTCACAGTCTAAATAGCTGACCAGGTTTACATTTTTTCAATGCAAGTTGTATTCTGTATATAATCTAGATGTTTTGAACGTTCAAAAAACATTCAGAAATACCATTTTCATAACTTAATGGGAACGTTCGTTAGTTCGGTAATACTTTACAATAAGGTTTCATAAGTTAACATTAACTACATTAGCTAAAACAAACTCGTAATGATCTGCATGTATACAGAATTCATTAATCTTTGTTAATGTTGATTTCAACATTTACTAATACGTTATTAAAATCAAAGGTTGTATTTGTTAACATTAGTTAATGCGCTGTGAACTCACATGAACCAACAATGAACAGCTGTATTTATATTAACTAACATTAACAAAGATTAATAAATACAGTAACAAATGTATTGCTCATTGTCAGTTCATGTTAGTTAATACATTAATACTGATTTTAATAATGGATTAGTAAATGTTGAAATCAACATTAACAAAGATTAATAAATGCTGTATACGTGCAGTTCATTATTAGTTCATGTTAACTAATGTAAACTAATGAACTTTATTATAAAGTGTTACCGTTAGTTCTTAGTATATATTTTAGTTATCTGTGTTGGTTATCAGTTAAACGGGATGCTCGAGTCTACAGTAGCCATTCTTGTTGTTTTGTTTGGATTCGTCTCCTATAGCATAACTACGAGTGCTTGACATCTGAAATAGAGGATTATAGCTTTTCCCAGCTTTCATGTTTGGGATGAAACCCGAGCATCTGCTCATCCTCGTCTGCGTGCAGGATCACATACTCTCCTCTATACGCTCTATAGGAGCTGCTGACTTTGAAATCAACTTTTCACCCTGGACGCCGTGACCCGCAGGCACGGATCTGAAGGAGTGACGCTGGATCAAACGCTTCCGACTCCAGCACAGCAGATTACTGACCTGAGACGAGCCTTGATGTCTGAAGCTTCTGCCGCTCGCTGTTCGCGGACTGAAGTTTAAACGCTGTCCGGTTTCTAGGGCGTTGCTAAACATTTACCAGAAAGACAAAGATAGATTCATGGCAGGTTAATGTGTGTGTGTGTGTACTTGTACAACTATCTTTGTGAGGACCGGTTTGAGTTTTAGACCATTGGAGTGAGGACAAAGAGAGTAAAGTGAGGACATTTTGGCCAGTCCTCACTTTCTGAGAGCCTTTAAAGGCCTGTTTGAGGGTCAAGACTTGGAGGGTCACTTCAGTGGTTTGGGAAAAGCCCGTAAAAGTCCTGCAGAAAGCGATCATAAGGATGTAGTGTAACGACGCCCAGTTCCAGGAATGCACTAATATTTTGTTGGTAGTACCAGTTTGCAACAATTATTAGTTAACACTAAATTGTCAACACTTCGGAAAAAATTATAATTCGTCGTTACACTCCATCCTTATGCATCGCTTTCTGCAGGACTTTTACGTGCTTTTCCCAAACCACTGAAGTGACGTCGACGTCCGGGTTAGCGGTAGCATTAGCCGTCAGGCAAGTGTTATTTAAATAAACTCCTGATGTACTTACAAACTTTCCAATGCCTCGTTTTATGAGTACAGAAGCTATTTGTACGACTGTAGAAGTTTGGTGCCATTCTGGGCATTATTAGTGCGGTAATTTACCAGATACAGCCTTGGATCCATTAGCGCCTGCACTAAACCATCCGGCTGATATCTCTAAATAAGCTCTAACTTTGATAATGTTCAACTAAGGGAATAAAGGCTTCTGGGGGGTGTTTGGCTCGAGGTCATGGTGAAAAGGACCCTAGGTTGATGTTACTCCGAACCATCCCTTTAAGTGAGTTGCTAGTGGAGTTAGAAAAATAATCCTGTTTTCCCTATTTTTCCAGACGCCACTGGCAGATATTTTGTCTTGTTTTAAGCTTAAACTCACTTAAATTTGATGCATTTTTTCATATAACAAGATATACGAGTAATATCTCAAATGCAAATTATCAGTAAATGTATCTTGATTTAAGAATGTTAGATTTTTGTAATGGAAAACAAGAAGTGTATAATGTTTTGCCGAGTTAAACTCAATGTCTGATGAAGAGAACTGGTGTAGAGAGCGAAGGCTATGATGTTTGTCCTCAGAGTTAAGGTCGACTTTACTAGAACCACAACAACGCCAACAATTCTGAACTAAGACTGATGCCAGGAAGACTAGAATCCTGCTTTATTGCACTTTGATCGTTTAACTCCCATTGGAAATGGAAGAACTGGGAACGAGGCCAAATGAAGTCCGTTTCCCATTTCCTCACTGATTAGTGCCGTTTGAGAAGCAATTTCCTAATCTGACAACAGATATCAGTGCAGACGAATTACAAGCCGCTTGTGTTCAGTGTCACAGAGCCTGATGTGTGTTGTCTGAACGAGACGCCAGCGGAACCAGTCAGAACCAGTCTGCAGATTTGAGTTGACTGATTTCATAAATCGCATAGTAAACTCAAAGCTTCAGAATTTGATTCAATCCATTGGGATTTTTTATGATTTTAGAACACATCTGCTCTATACTATACGGCCTAAATGGTTTTAAAAACTAGAATCGGTGTGTCCCAAATCGTAGCATGTCGAAATGAGTATTCCCAAAGGGTACACGGATGTGCACATCCGAATTTTTCAAATTTTTAAAATGTTACTACTAGTTTCGGAATGTTCAGAGAGCATTCAAAAGTATCATTCCCATAATGTTACTTTTGAAAAATGGAATGTTCCGGTAACGTCTCAATAATTGTTTTTTAAAATGGACATTGGACATTTTGAATGTTCCGAGAACATTCCGAAAAGAAAAAAAACGGTTTTATTACGTAATAAGAACATTAGCGAAACGTTCTTAGAACAAACAGAGAAAATGAGTGAGGCGTTCTGGACGGGCCATAGAAGAACCATTTTTTGTTTCCCAAAAGCACCTTTCAATGAGCAGTTCTTATATAATAAAAAAAATTCTAAGTGTGAAGAACATTTTAACTATCTGAAGAACCTTTTTCCACTTTAAAGAACCTTTAGTGGTTCCATGGATGTTAAAGTTTCAATAACCTTTATTGTGTAGAAGAAACATTTTTGGTTCCCCGGAGAACTTTTCACTGAAAAGTTCTTAAAATAACCTTGTTTTCTTAGTGTGAAGAACATTTTTATAATCCAAAGAAGCTTTTGCGCAATGGAACGGTTCTATGGATGTTAAAGGTTCTTCACGGATCGATCCCAATAAAGAAATTTATTTTTAAGGGCAGTTCTTAAAAGTACATTTTAATCATTTAAAGAACCTTTTTCGACTATAAAGAACTTTAGTGTTTCCGTGGATGTTAAGAGGTTCTTCATGGAACCATCAATAACAATAAAGAACCTTTATTTTCGAGAGTGTAATGGCTAGTATTGTCCTCAACCTATTGCGCTTCGGATGAGGATTTGATTAGAACTACAAACACGAATAAAAAGCGTTACAAAACTACAAACATGGCGGAAGTGTGAGATTGATGGGTAAGTAGAGCGGTTTAGATAAAGGGGTTAATAATCAGAATCTTACCTGATGAAAATTATATTTAATCTGCAACAACTTTGTAAACTTATAAAGATACGTTTGGTCATTAACTTTTAAATGCAAACACATGCGGAGAGTTTTCAGCATTGCAGATCAGCGTACTTCATTTCTACAGTGGGGCGTTTGTGGGCGTAAAGTGTGAGTTTGTTGTGTTCTGAATTGTCTGCTAGTGTTTTAAAATCTGTTTAGATGTGTAAAGTCGTGTAGTGTATTCCAGCCTTTAGTCAGGATGAGAGACGAGAAGGTTAAATCTGTGAGCACTATAACCCTCTTGATTTGTGTTGATCTGAAGATGTGTGTGAAGAGTTGGATGGAGAGAGCGGCACAACACACAGATCAACCGAGAGGATTCCTTCCGCCGCTTCCGTTTTGATATAAACATCAGGAACGATAATCCTGTGAGCTTTGCTTCTGAGAGACGGGGCTTTCCCGCAAACTCCCATGAGAGTCGCTGTTGACATTAAAGCTCTTTGTGTGTGTCTGTTCATCCTCACAGACCTCACAGAAACCGTCATTCATCTTCAGTTATTAAACACAAGTGCAGTTCAGTTTAACACAGAGAACCATGGAGCTAACAGGGAACGTCCTCGCAAAACGTTCCCTCAAAGTAATGCGTTCTTCCAGTAATGTTAATAGAATCCTTCAAAAAAGTTAATAGAATGTTCGTTCATTTTTTAAATGTTTCAAAAGTAACATTCCCGGGATCTTAGCAAAATGATCAATTGGAATGTTCGCTTATAACATTTGGATCTGGATGTTTTGATCGATCAGAGAACTTTCAGAAATAGCGTTAATGAGAATGTAATCAAAATTATGATTCGATGGTTTTCACAAAACGTTAAACATTTATAATTCATTCATGAAACTTTTTATTGTAGTTGGACGTTCATCTAACATTTTTTAAATGTTACTACTTGTTTCGGAATGTTCAGAGAATGTTCAAAAGTAACATTCCCATAATGTTACTTTTGAAAAATGGAATGTTCCCTTAATGTTTGAATAACCAAGAAAACATTATTTAAACGTTCCGGGAACATTCAGAAATAACGGTTTCATAACTTAACAAGAACATTAGCAAAGCGTTCTTAGAACATTAGAGGTTGTTAAACGAGGGAGTCGTTTTGGACGGGCCGTTCGGCATAATAATATCCTCGTCTTCACCCTTCCCCTAGGAACAGATATTTCAGGGCTGTTAATGATAAGGATAATGATACTCTGTGTATTTATCTTAGATTATGTGGTCGTTATAAGATTAATAACCTGGGGCGGCGAGTCTGCGGTCGACTTTCAAACAGAGGCAAGTCCGGGCAGCGTCCGTGAGCGCGCTTGTGTTCGGAGCGAGTGCATTCCAGCCCGGCGTGTGGAGAGAAAAGCACTGGATCTGGATTCTGATGAAAGTGTCTTGGGCGTGTGTGTGTTTGTGTGTTCGTTCTGTCAGATAATGAGCCGGGGCTTCAGGGGCACAGTCGTTTGGCACTCGCTTCGTTTCCTGCAAAAATAGCGTGGTCGTCTTCTCTCCGTCTCCTGTAAGTCCTGTGATGAAGCGCAGAGCCGAGGGGTTTGACGGAGACGAGTTTAGGTTGTTTTGAGCTCATCGGAGGAAGTGCCTCGTGCGGTTACGGCAAATATTCCACAGTCAGGATCGTTTTTAAGACAGTCGTCCATTTGCAGATCGATTCCCCCTGAATAAACACAGGGGCTCTAGTGCTCTAGCAACCTGATAAAAACTGTTTATTCTGCCTGAAAATAGTCCTCATTTTCAGTGAGAATTAAAGAAGAGTGTAATTTTAGTATTGTTATGACCCAGTCTTCTCTGATTGGTCGGCTGACCCAGTCTGTTGTGAATGGTCTACTCTGCTCTGATTGGTCAGATGGCTCAGTCTGTTGTGATTGGTCTACTCTGCTCTGATTGGTCGGCTGACCCAGTCTTTTGTGATTGGTCTACTCTGCTCTGATTGGTCAGATAGCCCAGTCTGTTGTGATTGGTCTACTCTGCTCTGATTGGTCAGATGGCTCAGTCTGTTGTGATTTGTCTACTCTGCTCTGATTGGTCGGCTGACCCAGTCTTTTGTGATTGGTCTACTCTGCTCTGATTGGTCAGATAGCCCAGTCTGTTGTGATTGGTCTACTCTGCTCTGATTGGTCAGATGGCTCAGTCTGTTGTGATTGGTCTACTCTGCTCTGATTGGTCGGCTGACCCAGTCTTTTGTGATTGTCTACTCTGCTCTGATTGGTCAGATGGCTCAGTCTGTTGTGATTGGTCTACTCTGCTCTGATTGGTCGGCTGACCCAGTCTGTTGTGATTGGTCTACTCTGCTCTGATTGGTCAGATGGCTCAGTCTGTTGTGATTGGTCTACTCTGCTCTGATTGGTCAGACGGCCCAGTCTGTTGTGATTGGTCTACTCTGCTCTGATTGGTCAGATGGCTCAGTCTGTTGTGATTTGTCTACTCTGCTCTGATTGGTCAGATGGCCCAGTCTGTTGTGATTGGTCTACTCTGCTCTGATTGGCCAGATGGCCCAGTCTGTTGTGATTGGTCTACTCTGCTCTGATTGGTCAGATGGCTCAGTCTGTTGTGATTGGTCTACTCTGCTCTGATTGGCCAGATGGCCCAGTCTGTTGTGATTGGTCTACTCTGCTCTGATTGGCCAGATGGCCCAGTCTGTTGTGATTGGTCTACTCTGCTCTGATTGGTCAGATGGCCCAGTCTGTTGTGATTAGTCTACTCTGCTCTGATTGGTCAGATGGCCCAGTCTGTTGTGATTGGTCTACTCTGCTCTGACTGGTCAGATGGCCCAGTCTGTTGTGATTGGTCTACTCTGCTCTGATTGGTCAGATGACCCAGTCTGTTGTGATTGGTCTACTCTGCCCTGATTGGCCTAATCTACAACCTAATCCACCTGTCTAAAGTGGTCCATCAAAATAAAGTGTTACCATTTTTTCCTATTACTTAAAACTATTTTTAAAAAATGTAAAAAAATATTTTTTGAAAAATAACACTGGTGTATCAACCTACAGCAGAACTGTGTCTATCTTTAATAAGCCCGTATGATATATGATCGGTTTCCTGCTGATATTGATAACGATGCAGTGTGTGTCTTTGTTATCTCAAGTGAACGTCTCTGATAAACTGCACACACGTGATCTTATCAGCGCTAGCTGAATCTGCCTCTCTGTGTGTTCACGTGTTTTCTCCTGCTCTCCCGCATGCAGCGAGGCATCATGGGGGCTGAAGTGAGTGAAAGCGGAGCGTTTGAGCTCAGTGCTGATGCGGGTGAGTTCAGATGACAGCGGCGCCCCTATAAAACACAGTAAACTTCTCCGGTTCACCAAACCATGAGACATTAGTGCAGTGAACGAGCGACTCATACTTTACAGCAGCGGGTCTCCACCTTTAACATCACTAACAAAACAAAAAGTTTACATTTTTGACCAAAAATAGCATTCGAATTTTTGGTTTGCCCAGATTCATTTTATCATGTGACGGATGAAGCTGTGCTTCTCAAAGGTGAAGTTTAGTTCATTATAATTATGCTGTACATGATTATATGGTTTGTGTTTTTTCCTGCATTCTGTGACTGAATCATTTCTCTCTACACTGAAAATAAATTGGAGAAGGATTTACTTTGAAACAGTTTTAACTAATTTATTTACATTGACTTAAAAAGCAAAATGACTGAATGAAGATATTAAAGGATTAGTTCACCTCAAAATGAATATTTCCTGATAATTTACTCACCCCAATGCCATCCAAGATGTTCATGTCTTTCTTTCTTCAGTGGGAATTTTTTTTTTTTTTTTTTGAGGAAAACATTTCAGGATTTTTCTCCACACAATGGATTTCAATGGCACCCAAAATGTTGAAGTTCAAATCAATGCAGTTTCAAAGGGCTCTGCACGATCCCAGCTGAGGAATAGGGTCTTATCTAGCGAAACGATCAGTCATTTTCTAAAAAGAATTAAAATGTATATATTTTTTAACCACAATAGCTCGTCTTGTGCTGGTCTGCGCCACGCATTGCGTCATCACGTTGGAAAGGTCAGGCGTCACATCATCTTTCTAAGTTATTTATCTGTGTACTCCGGTTAAAAAAGGTAGGGAAGGGCAAAAAATTTCATCTCATTTTCTCCTCCAACTTCAAAATCGTCCGACATCTTTTTTTTCGTGACCTTTTCAACGTGATGACGTAATACGTGGCGCGTCGCAGACCAGCACAAGACTAACAATTATGGTTAAAAAGTATATACATTTTTATTTTATTTTTAAAATGACGCTAGATTTTACTCTTATCGCTAGATAAGACCCTATTCCCCTATTCCTTTGAAACGGCATTGATTTGAACTTCAACATTCTGGTTGCCATTGAAGTCCATTGTGTGGAGAAAAAACCTGAAATGTTTTCCTCAAAAAAATTACTTTATTTTCCACTGAAGAAAGAAAGACATGAACATTTTGGATGGCAATTATCAGGAAATTTTCATTTTGAGGTGAACTAATCCTTTAAGTCTTTCTAAAATAATGATCAAAATTAAGTGAGTTTATGCTTAAAACAAGAACACCAAATATCTGTCTGTAGGGTTAGACAAATAATCTTGTTTTCCCTCTGAAGTAAGATTATTTTTCTACCTCCACTGGCAGATATTTGTTCTTATTTTATGCATAAGCTAACTAAAATTTTCAGAAAACAAGACTTCTGCCATCTTCAGCCATTTTGCTTCTCCAGTAAATGTATCTTGATTTAAGAAAGTTTAGATATGTGTGCTGGAAAACAAGCCAGAAACGCTGAGGAAGAACATCATGTCTTGCAGTGTGTGAGTGTCACTGCTGTCACACTGCATTCAATCTGTTGTTTGTCTCATATTTCATCTGATGGATGTTTTCATTCTGTTCCTCATAAGATGTCTTATTAAGAGGTCATAAATCACATCACAACATTGTGTTTGTTTTTAATAATGCAGTTCAATGCTGGATTGAATGCATTCATATGAACTACGCTGTACACGGAAAAAAGTACTGATAATTGTTCTTTAACCCTAAAGCACAATGCAATGCTTACTGCTATTATGGTTTTTGTGGTGATTTAATTTGAGTGTGACAGCATGTGTGTGTCATTTTGCTCATTACAGACAGTCAATATTGTGTGAGGTCAAGGGTCATGCATGCAATCACTCAGGAGTGTGTTTCCTGAAAGAATCGTTAGTCTGCTATGGTTGCGATTTCTGTCGTTAACAACATAGTTCAACGATTTGGCGTTTCCTGAAACCTGCAAACATCATTGCAAACTTACGTGGTTGGAACTACAGCTCTCGATAATAATTTAAAGGGTAACTCTCGCCAAAATGCAATCTAAGCTCTTCTTGTGAATCTACCCGAGGCAAACTTTAGTTTAAAAGCATATTTAGAATGGAAACGCCACTTTTAAGATTGACCGTATTTTCGTTTAGGTCAAAATGCCTGTTGAATGGGAGTGAATGGGGCACTTCTATGATCGCATCAAAAATCGCTATTTTTAAAACACTAATACGGCTCGACACAACATGAAACTGTGCTGAAAGTGTCACCAGGGGCTCTACACATGAACTCCAGCATTGAGAACAGTGTGTGTGTACACAGAGTTTACTAAAGAGAAAGATTTTGATCAACTCACTGTCTCTGTGTCCGCCGGTGTTTCGACAGTCAAAAATAGTCGATCTCCGAATGCGAATGAACTGACTCTGGATTTTAGTATTGCTTCTTATATCAGGATCCTTTTTAAAATACAAGGTCAATATTGATTTTCACTAACGACAAAACAACTAATTATCCGTGAATTTATATGGAACTAAGCTTCAGGAGCTTTCCATCTTTACTCTCCTCATGTTACGTTGTATTCGGAGATCGACTGTTTTTGACTGTCAAAACACCTAAAACTTCTTCTAAATCTTCAGTTATTTTGCTTCTCCAATAAATGTATTTTGATTGAAGAATCTATAGATATTTGTCCTGAAACACTAAGAAAGTGTTCGATTTCCACAGTTGATCATATGGCTTTGATTTATCAAATATATATTTTGTATAAATAAAAAATGTTTAGTTAACTTAAACTTCTATAACTTTTTTTGCGCATTAATTTTTTGAAGTGCAATAAAATTAACTGGTTAAATCAAGATACATTTACTTTGCTTTAAACAAGAACAAATATCTGCCAGTGGGGTCAGAAATATAAACGTAATTCAAAGGAAAAACAAGTTTATTTCTGGCAGACATTTCACTTGTTTTAAGCTAAAACTAGCTTAATTGTTTTAAAGAAACTAAAACTTTTGCTTCTCCAATAAATGTATTTTGATTGCAGAATCTGTAGATACTAAGAAAGTGTTGGATTCCCACAGTTGATCAGTTTTCACGTCTTTCTCTCTCGGCAGACTCTCTCTCATGGTGGAAGACAGAAACATGGGCGGGAAAGGAGGACGGACACCATCATGTCTCCTGCCTCTTCTGCTGGTAAGTCCCATCAACCCCGCTAAATCGAGCCGAGACAACAACCCGTCCAAACGCGACTACAAAGGTGTCTTTGAGCGTCATGTTAATCTGTCTCCCTGCGCTCGCCCTCCTCCTCCACCGAATCCGTCTGGCTGCCTTCCCAGAACTTAATTTCCCTGCGCAGCGTCTTAATGATAGGCTTTTAATGCCCTTCCAAAGAGCTGTGAGATACTCAAACGACAGGTTAGCTGCAAGTGAGAGGAGATCTGTATAATCCCGCTTATTATGACTAAATCGGCCCTTAGTGTCAATTGAGCCTTTGTTGAAGGGGAAACTGCTGCCATTTCATAACATGTAGAGCGTTATATCTATAGAGCGTTATAGCATGAAACTAGCGTGCCGCTTCACCGCCCCGACATTCATTCAGCGACTATAGAGAGACTTCTAAAGCACCATGATGTCATGTCTAATGATCTAGAACAAGTCAACTCTATACACAACCACACACATGTTTACAGCACAATGCACAAAATGAGGTGTTTTTGTCTTGGTTTCCAGTACAAATATCTGCGAGAGAAAATCGTTATTTGCAACGCAGCGCTCTGAAGCGCTCTGTATGGTGAAAAGAGATGCACAAACTAACGCGGGGCTAGTTGTCACACACGTGGTTTAAAACTTGCCAGCATGACCAAACTTTACTAGTGTGTTTACTAGTTTACCATATCAACACTGTATAGAGAAAAATTTGTGCCTAAAATTAAAAATCTTTGGAAGATATCACTGAACATCTATTAGCCATCGCAAAAGTACATTTCTTAAGATAATTTTTCATCTCTGTTTTTTTGTGTTTATTTGAAATTAGACAAATCTGATATTATTTTAATCTTAAATCTGTTATTTAACAGTTGAGATCGTTCTTTAATGCTGATCTAACCAGCAGAAACACTCGCCGGGTTTAAACCCTCGTTGCACAGGCGGGGCATGTTGTCACACTGCGTTACAATGAGCCGCTATTAGAACTATGATATTATATTCTATACTTTTATGAATTCTATTGAGAAACCATGAGAAAAGGGTGAATAAAGACTGAGAGTCCATGTTCAGAAATTATTTATTATGAATATGTTTTGAACTATGCAGTATAGCTGTGTTTTACAGCGTGTTTGTTTTTAGTTATTAAAAAATGCCATTATTTTACATGAAAAAGTTTTTTCATGTAAATTTTATTGACAAAATATTTTAGTTTGTCTTGTATATTTTATTTGATTAGACCAGATAACATTTTAATCTGTCATATCTGGTCATGTTACAATGAACCCACACCTATGGGGCATGTTGTCACAGTTCACTTCCATTCTTTCGCGGTAAACCAAGAAAAAATTATACACCGTATTAATGAAACAAAACCACATAATTGTACTAGATGTGTGAACAAATAAATACTCTGAACCCTAAGTAGGTTTACACAGACTGAGAAAGTCTAAAAGCGTTAAGTTGTGCCCCGCTCTCCCCTAATAAACATGACTTGAGTTAGAAATGTGTTAAAAACATGCTTTTGATTAAAGGGGGTCGTATAATGCCATTTTTGTACAAGCTAATATGATCCTTTAGGGTCTAAATTAAAAGTTTGTAATATACTTTCATTAAAAATTCTCATTAGTATTGTAAGAAAACACTCATTTTACCTGGTCAAAAACAGCTCTGTTTTCAGCACGCCGTTTCAGTGCATGTGTCTTTAAATGATAATGAGCTTTGCTCCCCCCGCCCCTCTGTTCTGTGGGTACACCGTTTGTAACACAATAACCATAACGCGTTGTTCATTATAAACGTGGGATTATGAATTATATTGAGAACGTCGTACATAGAAAACATGCCGTAATGTACCCTGAGTGTAAACAGCCGCATTCATCGTGAAGCGTGCAGCAAGCGATTTGCAAAGATTAATATAAATATTAATATAAAGGTTAATAAAACGTTACACTCACTTCTTCTTCTGGAGGTGCAGCAGGAACACGAATAGTTGGTACCGATCCTTTTTTCAGGAGCAGCTTCTTAGCAAAACCAGCTTTACTGACCCTCGTTTGTAAAGCAGTCTGGTGTGTGAAATGATTCGCGCAAACATGAAAGCATTGACGTTGATCGTGGGGAATATTCCCTTCGAAAACACACTCAGCCACTGCGTCTTCAGCGGTTCGGATTTAGGAACATCAAAATGATGCTGTGTTCCTTATTACACCCAAGCACAGAACACCACAATCGCTTAGACGCCATTCTGCTCATAGACAGTGCTCCAGCTATCAGCAATGACGCGCGGACTATGATTGACAGCTCGCTCACGAGCGAGGGCGGGTCTGTGTTGAAACGCTGCTGTCAATCAACAATCGTGGGAGGGGCGTCGATTTTGTGACGTCACAAGATCGAACGGCTTGATTTGAGACGGGGGAAAACATATAAGCAGATTAAAAAAAAACACTGGATGGATTTTTATCATTTTATGATGGTTGTGTACAGGCACTGCCAACACACACTTCAGTACAATCAACTTGTAAAAGTGCATGTACCATTATATGACCCCTTTAAACATGCAACCACTTCATCCATTACGCAGCGTGCAGGAGTGAACCACTGTTGACGATGCATGATTTGCCTGCATTTCTGATTGTGAGCAGATCTGCATTAAACTCATCCTGTGAACTGGAGCTAAACCACAAAGCATCTCATTGAGCCCGAGCCAATCAGCATCCAGCTCCGCCCACTCGGTGCATTCCTGCTCCAGTCGCAGCGTTTGGCAGCTCATCTGCCGTGATTCATCTGTGTGTCGATCTGTGTTGAGTTACAGCGGCCAAACGCTTCCCGTGTGCTAATTCACAGCTGGAAAACAACAGCAGACGAGGCAGCGAGAGTGTTGAAACGCCTGTGAGGGTGACGAAGCCAAAATCCACAAACAACAAACTTGTTGTTTCACCTCGATTCACATCGGGTTACTTCATCCAGGGAACGTAATTTATGTTTGGGGAAATGAAACCGGAGGAGGACGGAGGAGAGCGACGCGCCTGACTCTATTATTTGGTTTGGAAGCGCGATACGCTTGTCACTGATGTAACTAGATCACAGACTTCTTGTGGCAGCTGTTGTTGGTCCCATTAGTTGAGGTTTGTTAATGAGTTAACTAATAATGAGCACTACAGAATACACTAATAGCCAGAGTCTGGGAGACTGCATGGCCTTTAAAAAATTTTAAAACTACTTCAAACTTATTTTAACGATCACGGTCTAAAGCTCACGGCTCAAGTTCACTTAGTGCGCTAGTTCAACAACGGGAAAAATGGTCGGTGCTCCCGGCGCTGGTCTAAAAGGGTCGTCTCTATTCTCTTAATGAGGAATGGGTGTGTTTTGTCTATTCTCTTAATGAGGAATGGGTGTGTTTTGTCTATTCTCTTAATGAGGAATGGGTGTGTTTTGTCTATTCTCTTAATGAGGAATGGGTGTGTTTTGTCTATTCTCTTAATGAGGAATGGGTGTGTTTTGTCTATTCTCTTAATGAGGAATGGGTGTGTTTTGTCTATTCTCTTAATGAGGAATGGGTGTGTTTTGTCTTTTCTCTTAATGAGGAATGGGTGTGTTTTGTCTATTCTCTTAATGAGGAATGGGTGTGTTTTGGGCGTAACATGAAATAAATGAATCAGAGTCTCTTCTACGGGACAAGCCGGATTCCACCACATCTTTGTACACAATATCATTTTTTTTACATTGTAATCCTTTTATTTTTTTATATTTGGCTAGTTTGTGTGCTGCTGTGTGTGTGTGTGTGTGTGTGTGTGTGTGTGTGTGTGTGTGTGTGTGTGTAATAAGCAGAGTGTGTGTATAATAAGCAGAGTGTGTGTGTGTGTGTGTGTGTGTGTGTGTGTGTGTGTGTGTGTGTGTGTGTGTGTAATAAGCAGAGTGTGTGTGTGTGTGTGTGTGTGTGTGTGTGTGATAAGCAGAGTGTGTGTAATAAGCAGAGTGTGTATGTGTAATAAGCAAAGTGTGTGTAATAAGCAGAGTGTGTGTGTGTGTGTGTGTGTGTGTGTGTGTGTGTGATAAGCAGAGTGTGTGTGTAATAAGCAGTGTGTGTGTGTTATAAGCGGAGTGTGTGTGTGTAGTAAGCAGTGTGTGTGTGTGTAATAAGCAGTGTGTGTGTGTGTGTGTGTGTGTGTGTGTGTGTGTGTGTGTGTGTGTGTTATAAGCAGTGTGTGTGTGTGTAATAAGCAGAGTGTGTGTAATAAGCAGAGTGTGTGTATGTAATAAGCAGTGTGTGTGTGTAATAAGCAAAGCAGAGTGTGTGTGTGTGTGTGTGTGTGTGTGTGTGTGTGTGTGTGTGTGTGTAATAAGCAGAGAGTGTGTGTAATAAGCAGAGTGTGTGTGTGTAATAAGCGGAGTGTGTGTGTGTGGTAAGCAGTATGTGTGTGTGTAATAAGCAGAGTGTGTGCGTGTGTGTGTGTGTATAATAAGCAGAGTGTGTGTAATAAGCAGAGTGTGTGTGTGTGTGTGTATGTATAATAAGCAGAATTTGTGTGTAATAAGCAGAGTGTGTGTGTGAGTGTGTGTGTGTGTGTGTGTGTGTGTGTAATAAGCAGAGTGTGTGTGTGAGTGTGTGTGTGTAATAAGCAGAGTGTGTGTGTGTGTGTGTGTGTGTGTGTGTGTAATAAGCAGAGTGTGTGTGTGTGTGTGTAATAAGCAGAGTGTGTGTGTGTGTGTGTGTGTGTGTGTGTGTAATAAGCAGAGTGTGTGTGTGTGTGTGTGTGTGTGTGTGTGTGTGTGTGTGTGTGTGTGTGTGTGTGTGTGTGTGTAATAAGCAGAGTGTGTGTGTGTGTGTGTGTGTGTGTGTGTGTGTGTGTGTGTGTGTGTGTGTGTGTGTGTGTGTGTGTGTGTGTGTGTGTGTGTGTAATAAGCAGAGTGTGTGTAATAAGCAGTGTGTGTGTGTGTGTGTGTAATAAGCAGAGTGTGTGTAATAAGCAGTGTGTGTGTGTAATAAGCAGAGTGTGTGTAATAAGAAGTGTGTGTGTGTGTGTGTGTGTAATAAGCAGAGTGTGTGTAATAAGCAGTGTGTGTGTGTGTGTGTGTGTGTGTGTGTGTAATAAGCAGAGTGTGTGTGTGTGTGTGTGTGTGTGTGTGTGTGTGTGTGTGTGTGTGTGTGTGTGTGTGTGTGTGTGTAATAAGCAGAGTGTGTGTAATAAGCAGTGTGTGTGTGTGTGTGTGTGTAATAAGCAGAGTGTGTGTAATAAGCAGTGTGTGTGTGTAATAAGCAGAGTGTGTGTAATAAGCAGTGTGTGTGTGTGTGTGTGTGTAATAAGCAGAGTGTGTGTAATAAGAAGTGTGTGTGTGTGTGTGTGTGTAATAAGCAGAGTGTGTGTAATAAGCAGAGTGTGTGTGTTGTGGACCCGCCTAAAGGCGCACATTATTAACGCTCTCTTTAAATAACAAAAAAACATTGTGCCACTGACTCTAGAGCAGGTTTCAGTTGTTCTCAGTCTATTTCTGTCCTCAAAACAGCAACGCTCCAGCAATGCGCCCGAACACACACTCGTTCTCAGACCAGCAGCGCACAGATGCGCGCAAATGCATTTGCTAATTCAACACCGTGGCGCAGGACGTGAAAATAAGCACAAAAACACTTGTGTCGTGAGTGTGTGATAGGGCCCTAAAACTACTTCAAACTTAAAATCTTCAAACTTTAGGATTTCTCAAGCCGATCTGTTCATAATTCATCACAGCAGTCATTCACTCCGCAGCTTATGTTAGTGTACTAGCTCAAGATATTAAAATCAGTCTGCATTTAATTTCCCCAAACTCTTGAGTTGCATTGTTTGCTGATATACTAAATGTGTGTGTGTTGTTCGCAGGTGTCCAGCATGTCGTTTGTGAGAGCCGAGTACGCGAGTTGTGGAGAAAATGAGTTTTACAATCACACAGTCAGCAGTTGCCAACCCTGCCCACAATGCCAACCGGGACAAGAGCCCTACATGGTGAGAAACACACGTCCACAGAAAAACATCCACACTCACACACAACTGGATTTAATCTCATCCCAGAAATTATCTTTCCCAGGGAATGCATGCGCCGATAAATTGTACACCTTCAATGCAATGTAAGTCGCTTTGGATAAAAGCATTTGGCAAATGCATAAATGTTCATGTTTGAAGGATCTTCGTGCAGCTCAACAACAGATCATAGTGACCAGGACTGTCAAACTCCAAAAGAAACACCTTATAAACATCATAACTCTGTCATAACAAACCAGACAAATCAATCAAAGATCACAGCCAATCAGAGAAGCCTGTGGGCGGAGTCTCTCTGCAAACACACTGCACTCATAACCAAATAGATAAGTGCATAATCATATTCATTAATATAATAATATTACACCATTTTAACATTATTAAAAACTAGTGCTGTCAAACGATTAAAATATTTAATCGCGATTAATCGCATTAATGTACTAGTTAACTCACAATTAATCGCACATTTTTATCTATTCTAAATGTCCCTTGATTTCTTTTTGTCACATTATTTTTTTCTCATTTTAATGCTCTTATCAACATGGAAAAGTGGATCGGCTTGCTTTACAGATCACTTTAGTCTTGTCAAGGGAACCATTTGGCAACTTTTTAAAAGTAAACTTTCCATTCAGAATCTTATTGGCATCCGTTTCGGCGTCTCGCGCTCGCCATCCACTCCAAACGTAACGTTAGCCTACGACTCTTTGGCCGGCTAGCAAGCCCAAAATTGTGTGCGGAGTGCCTGTCGTTTTGTTTCCGGTCAAGTTAGATCCGGTGTGGTGTTGTAGTTTTTCTAACGTTACTAGTTGTTGCAACAGCATGTGAAAAAAACGACAAAGTTTGCTAGGCCAAAAAGAACATTAATCTCGCGATAAAAAAGTTGACGCCGTTAAAATGGGTTTGTGTTAACGCTGTTAATAACGCGTTTAACTGACAGCACTGTTAAAAACACATACTGAGTGACTGCAAAAATCTTTATCATAGAATACTCTTGTTTTTTTTTAGAATACCTTTATTCTAAAATACCTTTATTCTAAAATACCTTTTTTTTAGAATACTCTTGTTTTTCATAGAATACCTTTATTTTCTAGATCTGAGGTAAATTATCCATTGCCGCTCTCATTGCAGCTGTAAACGGTGTTCGAACTCGCATTAAATTCTTTTAACACACATAATCAGTACCTGAGATTATCATTCTCATATTTTGTCCAGAAATAGAAACAGTTTCAAATAGAATCACATAATGTGACCCTGGACCACAAAACTAGTCACATGGGTCAATTTTTGGACATTGAGATTTATACATCAGCTGAAAGCTGAATAAATAAGCTTTCCACTGATGTATGGTTTGTTATGATAGGACAATATTTGGTCGAGATACAACTATTGAAAATCTGGAATCTGAGGGTGCAAAAAAATCGAAACATTGAGAAAATCTCCTTTAAAGTTGTTCATTTATGTTCTCGATTGTGCTGCATTCACTCACAGAAATACATGTTTTATATATTTACGGTAGGAAATTTACTAAATATCTTCATGGAACATGATCTTTACTTAATATCCTAATGATTTTTGGCATAAAAGAAAAATAGATAATTTTGACCCATACAATGTATTGTTGGCTATTGCCACAGATATACCCGTGCGACTCGAGACTGGTGACGTGATCCAGGGTCACATATAGTCACGTTTAGCAGCTGATCAGGACAAAAACTTTGATTAACATCGAAAAGATACACTAGCGTTCAAAAGTTCGGGGTTGATACGATTTTTTATGTTTATATTTGATCAAAAATACGATAATTTTTTAAAAATATTGTTACAATTTAATATAACTGAATGTATATGTACACAAAACTATGTGAATATGTTTTAAATATTGACTTAAAATAGCTGTTTTTCAACATTGATAATAATCACAAATGTTTCTTGAGCATTAAATCATCATATTAGAATGATTTCTGAAGGATCATGTGACACTGAAGACTGGAGTAATGATGCTGAAAATTCAGCTTTGATCACAGGAATAAATTACACTTTACTGTATATTCACATAGAAAACAGCTGATTTACATTATAATAATATTACACAATTTCACTATTTTTACCGTATTTATGATCCAATAAATGCAGCCATGGTGAGCATAAGAAACCAACTCAACACTTTTATTTACCTTTTATCACGTCGTGTCTGGTTAGGATACGGTGTTACAGTAGTTCATGAGTCTCAGTGCACATATTTAAATCAGATGAGATCAGAAGACTAGAGATTTAGTGCTCGACGCATATATGAACTACTGTTATGATACTTTAATGGTGCTTTTTTAGACAGAAAAGAAAGCCGGTTTGGAGCGACGTGAGACTCAGTAATGACCCTATGATAGAGGTGAAGTGTTGCTTTAAGAGCGGATGGTGTTTCTCGAGGCCACCCAGACCGCAGCGGCGTCACATGACACTTCAAAAGATCTCCAGTGTTTAAAGAGACAGGTCTCAGCACTTTGAACAGCCGCAGGTTTGTCTCCAACACAAACCTCGTCCAAATCTGAGGACATTTTCACTGCTGGTTAAAGTTAAACATGGTAAACGGAGATGAGAATACTGCACTCTTTGTGGAAGATCAAAAAAGTATTTCAGAAACAAATATGGAAGGTACACTGCAAAAATCATGTTCTTCCTCAGTGTTTTTGTCTTATTTTCCAGTGCAAATATCTAAACATTCTTAAGTAAAGATATAAAAGAAGCAAAATGGCTGAAGATAAATCAAAATACATTTACTAGAGAAGCATATTAAGTCTTGTTTTCTTCAAAATGTATCAAAAATGAAGTGAGTTTATGCTGAAAACAAGAAAAAATATCTACCAATGTGGTCCCAAAAAAAAAAAAAAACTTAATTCAAAAGGGAAAACAAGATTATATTTCTGACCCCATTAGCAGATGTTTTTTTAGCAAAAACAAAATTTTCCGGAAAACAAGACTTAAAATGCTTCTCCAGTAAATGTATCCTGATTTAAAGAATGATTAGATATTTGTTCTGGAAAACAAGACAGACAAAAAAAAAGAGTCTGAAAATCATTTTTCCATCAGAATCGTTCTTGTTTCTGGAAGCACATGAAAAATAAAGCATATTCCAGCTAAAATATGCACCACAACTATTACACAAATAAGTGTATTTTTGCATAATTATACCTCAGTGATATTTTTTTTGGAGTGGCACTGAAAATTACACGTACAATGATCCTGGCATCGTCTTTCTCACTTCTACTTTCGCTAACAACACCTTCAGCCTGTAATTAAAATGAGCTGTGATCTAAATCAAACTGTCTTTGATTTGATGCTCAGAAACATGTTTTTAAAGCACATGAAACGGATCTCTCGAGGCAGCAGCTTTCAGAGAGATCCTGCTGTAAATCATGACGGAAAGAGGAGCTTCAAAGTTCCAGTGTTGAAATCCTAGAAGAGTTGAGAAGCGCTTGAGAGCGGCAGACCTCGGGACTCCAGGGGGCGATAGAGTTTCTGAATGTGTCTTTAATGAGTCAATATTACTGTATTACAGGGATCACAAGGATTCATTCATCCACTGCTTTTCATTGTCTCTCTACTTGTATTCTGCACAATGAAAATTAAGTTGAATTTAATCTCATTTATTGATAATGCCCACACTCTTAGAAACCTAAAGAATTTTTTTTCAGTGATTAAGAAAAGGATGAGGCTTGCGCTGGAATTGATACGGTAAAACCAAAGCCATCGTTTCTGTTCGTATCACAAGAGCTGAAACTCAGATATGATAATGGCCGTTTGGTTTCAGACACAATCCGACCAATCACAACAGACTGGGCCATCTGACCAATCAGAGCAGAGTAGACCAATCACAACAGACTGGGTCATCTGACCAATCAGAGCAGAGTAGACCAATCACAACAGACTGGGTCATCCGACCAATCAGAGCAGAGTAGACCAATCACAACAGTCTGGGTCATCCGACCAATCAGAGCAGAGTAGACCAATCACAACAGACTGGGCCATCTGACCAATCAGAGCAGAGTAGACCAATCACAACAGACTGGGTCATCTGACCAATCAGAGCAGAGTAGACCAATCACAACAGACTGGGCCATCTGGCCAATCAGAGCAGAGTAGACCAATCACAACAGACTGGGTCATCCGACCAATCAGAGCAGAGTAGACCAATCACAACAGACTGGGTCATCTGACCAATCAGAGCAGAGTAGACCAATCACAACAGACTGGGCCATCTGACCAATCAGAGCAGAGTAGACCAATCACAACAGACTGGGTCATCCGACCAATCAGAGCAGAGTAGACCAATCACAACAGACTGGGCCATCTGACCAATCAGAGCAGAGTAGACCAATCACAACAGACTGGGTCATCGGACCAATCAGAGCAGAGTAGACCAATCACAACAGACTGGGTCATCTGACCAATCAGAGCAGAGTAGGCTCTCAAAGGCGGGGTTTAGAGAGACTGAATCTTTGAACAAACCGTTTCAGACACTGTGAGAAAAGAGCTGATTCTGCAATGTATATTATGAGAAAATATCACAGGAATAAATTACACTTTACAATATATTCACATAGAAATCATTTATTTTAAATTGTAATAATATAAAAAAAATATAAAAAATAAAATATTTTTGATCACTTGGTGAGCAGAAGAGACTTCTTTCGAAAACATTAAACAATCTTACCGACCACAAAACTTTTGAAGAGAAGTGTTAAAAACTGATTCATGCTCTGATTTATATGATGCAATTAATGTCAAACACGTAAAACACACACAAAGAGCCCAAGCTTATTTTAATAACACATTTTACACACGAGTTTCGCTTTAAATAAATGCGTTTAGGCTTGCAATGTTTTTCATTATACTATAAAGCTATAATTTATGTGTAACATTTTACAATAAGGTCTCATTATTTAACATTAGCTCATGCATTAACTAATGTATTGTTCCTTGTTCATTACGGTATTTATCAATCTTTGTTAATATTAGATAATAAAAATACAACAGTTCATTGTTAGATCGTGTCAACTAATGAACCTTATTGTAAAGCGTTACCGATTTACAGTTAAATTCAATGGCTCGCTTGTGGAGCGAGTGGAAAACACACGTTTAAAGTGTTTGGAAATATTTTTAGTTTTTTTGTCAGTAGTTTACATTATTTCTGAATGTAATAATAAAATATCACTTATACACTGATGCCACTTAAATGTTTTTTTTGTTGTTGATGTTGTTTTCTCAACAATGCAATTTTTGTCCCGGTGCGAATTATTTCCCGAGGAAAATACGGAATTAATCATTTAAAAACTATTACAACAGTAAAAGGCACTGCATTCCTGAACAATTCAATAACGCTGGAGCCCTCGGGACAAAGATGATCTCGATTCAGTCGGAGGAGATAAAAGACCGCGTGTGTGTGTGTGTGTGTGTGTGTGTGTGTGTGTGTGTGTGTGTGTGTGTGTTCTTTCAAAAGTCAATAAACTGGAGCGAATGCATGTTGGGGGTAAATGTCAGGGCTTTTCAATAAGTCTTAAACCGGAGCAGATGTCGAGTACCAACATCTCAATCTCTTTTATCTTTGCTTTTCTCTTCATAATCGATACTGGAGGCCAAAAGAACAAAGAGCTTCACCTCTGCCCACCAAAGACGCATCATCCACTCATTACGCTAATTAAGAGCTCAGCGCTCCAGCACTGACGAGAACATTTACAAATGACAAGAAAATAATAGTAAAGCTGGAGCGGCCTCGGGAGACGTTCAGACAAAGCTTTCATCAGAGTCCTGACAGCTCCGCTTCAAAAGAAATATAAGATTTGAAGCATATTACATATGGAGGAGTTGCAAAAGAATGATGTTCTTCCTCAGTATCATTGTTTGTTTTGTCCATTTGTTCTTGTTTTAGACATAAACTCACTTAATGTTGATCCATTTTTCAGTAAATAAGGCTTAACGGTAACACTTTACAATAAGGTGCATTAACTAACATTGAGCAATACATTTGTTACTGTATTTATTAATCTTTGTTAATGTCTGTTAATATAAATACAGCTGTTCATTGTTTGTTCATGTTAGTTCACAGCGCATTAACTAAATTTGAACAAATACAACCTTTGATTTTAATAACGTATTAGTAAATGTTGAAATTAATATTAACTAAGATTAATAAATGCTGTAGAATTATTGTTCAGTCTTAGTTCATGTTAACTAATGAACCTTATTATAAAGTGTTAATATCTTCAGTAATGTTGCTTCTCCAGTAAATTTATCCTGATTTAAGAAGGTTTAGATATTTGCGCTGGATCGTGAAGGAAAAGCATGTGTGTGTGTGTGTGTGTGTGTGTGTGTGTGTGTGTGTCACATGTTTTGGTCCCTGCATCATCATTCCCAGATTTCCATCTCTGTGATTTCAGAGTTTCCATCGCTGCACTATTATTCTAGCATGTGCAATATAATCAGAATAAAGAGTGGATTTTGGATCTGGATTATGAAATGCGATGATATGTAAAGCAGAACGTCTCCAGATCTAATATGAATGCGGTCGGAGCCGAACGCTCCGCACTCGCGGGTGGGATGTTTCATCATCCGTGTTTTTCATTACACTACAGGCGCAGGAGAGTTGGCAGGTCGAGTCTTTAGCGGTGAATATTTACTGATTAAAACCAACTGGGTTTTTAGTGAAGTGCAATGACTCTTTCTGAAGGTCACGTCAGTTACGGCGTCACAGATCAAGTCAGCTTTATTTCTACAGCGCTTTATACAGAATCAATGATGCAAACTTCATCAAATATGAGACCAATTCTGCCGTAAATACGCTCAAAAAAGTGTCGTTTCAGATCAATGTGGATAAATAGTGTCAAAAATATGTTCTAATAACATTTTGTTAATGTTCATACGTGACCCTGGATCACGTCACCAGTCTCGAGTCGCACGGGTATATCTGTGGCAATAGCCAACTATACATTATATGGGTCAAAATTATCCATTTTTCTTTTATGCCAAAAATCATTAGGATATTAAGTAAAGATCATGTTCCATGAAGATATTTAGTAAATTTCCTACCGTAAATATATAAAACATGTATTTCTGTGAGTGAATGCAGCACAATCGTGAA
>JAJAQA010000009.1:41543851-41758851 GCA_021464565.1 Rutilus rutilus | reverse complement strand
GTGAATAAACTCCAGATATTGAAAGTATTCCTGTGAGGTCAGACGCATGTGATGCTATTCATTAGTTGCTCTCGTTTATCGGCTTCAATATTAAAGGCATATTCATGCAAACCCGTATGACTTTCTCTGAAGAATGTTGGTAACAGTTTCGGTCCCCATTCACTTCCATTACATGGACTAAAAATACAGTGGAAGTCAATGGGAACCAAAACTGTTTGTACGGGTTTGATAACTCAATAACTGAAGACAGAATGAGGATTTCTGGGTGGACTGTCCCTTTAAGATCATTCACCTTTTTTTAACTTTTAGTCACTTCATGTTTTTAATGAAAAACACATCCTTAAATAGATGTTTATTTATAGGTCATTTAATTATTAACTGATATGTTCCACATAATAAAACTAGTCAATCATATTGTTGCTCTTTAGTGAAGTGATTGGCTCTACATCTGTGATTGACGTCCACATCTCTGTTCTCGTATATCAATATCTCGTAATGTTAAAGCTGCTCATTAATGTGTTTTGGATGTTCAGATTCTTTCTGGTGTCTCAGTTTAATGTTCAGAGTCTCTAGAAGTGAGTCACTGGTGGTTAGAAATCTATGCAATGCAGCTTTTTTATTTATATAGAATAAGGGCCCTATCTCGCACCCAGCGCAATTGACACCGACGATTGTATCATTGCTATTTTGCACCCGACGCACAGCAGACTTTTCCCTCCACAGACGCACGTCAGTAAATTAGGGAATGAACTTGCACTCCCGGGGGCGGTTCAGCGAGAAGAGGAGGCGTGTTCCGGCGCAAACGTTCCCTGGTGCTATTTTGCAGTTTCAGAAAACAATTCCGCCACAGACCAGGAGAAACCTCATCTAAAGTCAGTGGCGCGTTATTCAGATGCTATTTTAAGGGCGCATGCTTGGCCATAGTGTAGCGTGTGCACAACTCGCATACACTTTGATTCTCTACTCTACACAGACGCAGCAGTTCACATTTTTGCAAACAATACATAATTACAAGGAAAAATATTACCACACGAGGGAAATCATTGTGGTGTCCATGAAGATGTGAAAAAATAGGCATAAATCTAGCTTACACATTTACCCAAATTATTATACACCTGTTTAACCGAAGCTAATTTGTGTGTGTTTCTCCATCCCCAATGTCACTTCTCTGTGTTTTACGGCCCTGACGAGAACGTCGGTCTCCTCGGCTGTGAACCGCTCCTGGCAAATCCGCCGTTATAATAGCAATCCGCTATAGAACAAGCGCGCCTGCTCTTAAAGGGAATGTGAGATGATGCTCTGATTGGTTTATTTCACGTTACGCCCAAACCACACCTATGAGTAATGAAGCGACTTCAGACCAACACATTTTAGATCCGCCCACAAAGTTATTTACTTTACATGTTTGATACTTGCGTTTCAGATTGTTAAATAGGGCCCTCTATCTATCTATCTATCTATCTATCTATCTATCTATCTATCTATCTATCTATCTATCTATCTATCTATCTATCTATCTATCTATCTATCTATCTATCTATCTGTCTGTCTGTCTGTCTGTCTGAATAACTCTTGTGTATTGTAATGTGCTACAGTGATGAACGTGTCCTGCCTAAACCTTACACTAATACTGTGTTTCTTTAGAAACGAACAGCAGTTTATCGAGTTCATATAAACCTCTTCTCCTTCAGGTACTACATACTGGAAAACCGGCCTCGAAACATCTACGGCATGGTGTGTCATTCCTGTCAAAACGCTCCACGCAACATCAAAGAGTGTGAGTGTCCTTCATCATTATTCATCATCTCCATCTGTCTCCTGTATGCATAAACACAGAATTAACTCTTACATTCCTCACTGTAAAAAATGCTTTTCTTACTTAGTATTTTTGTCTTGTTTCCAGTCCAAATATCTAAAAAATCTTAAATCAAGATGCATTTACTAGATGAGTAAAATGCTATAAGATATTATGTCCTGTTTTCCGGGGGAATTAATCAAAATTAAGTGAGTTGATGCTTAAATGAAAAATATTTAAATTAACATTATTTTTCTTACCCCATTGGCAGATAATTTAGCTTTTTCCCCTGGAAAACAGGACATAATCTCTTATGTCATCATTAGTAAATGCATCTTGATTTAAGAAATGTTTAATATTTGGACTGGAAACAAAAATACTAAGTAAGAAAAGCATTTTTTGTTTGCAGTGCTGCTCTGGTTTGCCGTACACAGAATTCTAAACCCAAACCAAACCGAACCAAAAACCAGAGTTCCCAGAGTTCCTTTAATGAAACAAATATCAGGTCATCAATAAAGAGTCCGCCTGGAGTCCATCAGCGAGCGCGTTTGCGGTGCATGAATATTTTTAAGATTTATTTTCCTTCTCTTGGCCTTGGTTTAGTGTTTGGCAGATCGTTCATAACATGGTTGACTCACTGATTAACAGCGCATACCTGAAGCAGTGAGTGAATGGAACAAACCGCAGGCGCGCAGTGACAGAAGCGCTCGCGACCCGCGCAGAACACTCAGATTTAAGGCCGTTTAATCCGCTAAAACATTACAGAAAGTAGCAGCGAGTATTTTTCATTGCTGAATTAGTGCAGTAAATAATGACGTCTGGTTTCCATTCTAGGTTTTGGGGGTTTTGATTTTATTTAGGATAAAAAGTCATCGTTTGCGGAAGAGAGGGAACAAATTAACTCCAGGTTTCACCGACGGAGAGAGAGCCAGGCTTTTTATTGTTTTGTTTTGCTAATTTCTTTTCTTTTTTTATATATATATATATATATCGCAGTTTGTTCTCCACCAGATTTCGGCCTTGTTGCACTGCGAGTCTGTGATGTTTCCTCAGAAAAGGAGGAAAACTGAACGAAACCTTATTGTAAAGTGATGCAATTAATGTAAACAAATAATCATCTTGGTTTCCTGCATATCTAAACATTCTTACATTACAAGACAAATATTTGTGAACGGAGTAAGAAAAAGAATCTTGTTTTCCAGGAGTTTATTTTTATGACCTCATTAGCAGATATTTTATTCTTGGTTTAATCTTAAACTTACTTAATTTTGAATATCTTAATATCTTCAGTCATTTTGCTTCTCCAGTAAATGTGTCTTGATTTAAGAATGTTTCGATATTTGTGCTGGAAAACAAGACAGAAACACTGAGGAAGAACATCATTTATTGCAGTGCATTAACTAATAACTGTTGTTTTTAAAGATGCATTAGTAAACGTTGAGATTAACATTAACTATAAGGTTAATAAATGCTGTAGAAGTGTTGTTCATTGTTAGTTCATGTTAACTAACTCATTTTAAAAATGTAAAGTATTGTAAAGTGTTACCAAAATTTGTAAGATATCAAATCATGCACTGTAAAAAATATATATATATATTGCTCCGATTAGTTATCACAACTTAAAATGTAACATAAGAATGAGTAATAATGTGTTGTTTCAACTTAAAGTGTTTGTGCTTGACTTAAAATGTTAAGTTTAGTTAACTTCAGTTTAGTTTAGTTGGATATTTCAACAGATTTTAAGTCAAGCACAAACACTTTAAGTTGAAACAACACATTATCAGTTTTTTTTGCATACACAGTGTGTAAATGTGAGAGCTGAAACACGTCTGCGCCGGTCCTGGGGTTTTTGCTGCCTTTTTAATTGTTTTCTATATTGTGTGGTGACGGAAATTAAGTAGGTGGAAATGATATTTAATTAAAAAAAGGTAACAAACGGGCCTTTTAAAGCTCTGAAACTATGCAGAGAGTCGCTCGGGTGAAGACATGCTCACACTCGCCGGGTAATCTGCAAATTATGCTCGCCCGCAGCGCAGGTTGTGTCCAATAATTAAGAGTTTTGAGGAAATAAAAAGATTATTAACTTGCTGCTGCTTGCTTTGCACATGAGTGAGACTCATGCGTTCTCCGTCCACCGGCGGACCTCACACACGCCGACATGTGATTCCAATAAAAGCGCATAAAGTCTCTGTTAGCGTCGCATGTTTTGCTGTTCTCAGTCGCCGGTCACGTATAATGCGATCGAGCTGAAACCGTCTGATCATGTGCATTTAAAAAGACGAGATGGGCTTTATTTAACGATGTTGTTGAGTGATGTTTCTCCTGTGACATCAGATTTATAACGTATTCTAATGAACAGCCCTAGAGCCGTAATAATGAGCGAGTCAGACCTCAGCTCTCTGCCAAATGACTGATCGGGTTTCAGCGAACGGCATTTATTTCATTTACAATGTGTTTGACACTCTCAATGAGAAAGAAATAAGCAAAGACGTCAAACGTACGAGAACTTTGACAAATTGTGCTGTTCGTGTGGGAGCTGTTTGCTTTTCAGATCAGCTGGTCATAATTAAATCAATACTTCGAGCGACTCGTGGAGCTGGAGAAAGTAGATTAAAACACTTTTGAAGAGGCAGATTTGAGACCATTAAGACTGTTAGTGTGCCATATTTAATGTTGGATTGTTATACAGTAAATGTCATGCTGAATCAAATTAGACTCTATCCACTTAAAGTGAAGAAAAATGTCATTTTCAACCATAAAGAATGTCGTCACATCATGAAGAATTCGTCCTGAAAGATTTTACTGACTGAAATGAAAGCCATGCTCTATATTTCATAACATTGTCGCTTAAATGATGGTTAATGATTGTTTTTGGTTAAAAAAAATATGAAACACATCCGACTCTTTGACAACCGATCTTGTCTTCATTGATGCTTATTAGAACAAAATGGCCGACATTTAAATCTCTTAATAAAACTAAACAAAACTGAAAGACATTTAAATCTATACTAGAAAAAAAGGTGATATTTAAACCGAACAACATTTAAATCCTTCTCTATGCTAAAGCACTAAGGCATTATAGACGTAACAGTAAAGCTGCTTTTGAAAGCTTGTGTCTTTTCTCTGACACCTCTAGATCAGGAGCGCCTCTGCTGCTGACTCTTTATATAACTAATGTGTTGTTATTAAACCAGTAACTCTTGTTGTTTTAAAGGCCTGCGATCCACACCACCATCATCAGGTCAAGCTCCCAGTGTGTCGTCCAGCAGCACCACTGTATTCCAGCAGCCGGAGAAAGGTAAAGGCATGCTGGGAAATTACTGATCACATGATCTCCGATGACATGGGTCGTTCTGTTTTATATAAATGTAGCAGATTTAGTCGATTATGATTTGACTTTTCTAACTTTAGTTAGTGTGTAATGTTGCTGTTTGAGCATAAACAACATCTGCAAAGTTACAACGCTCAAAGTTCAAAGCAAAGGGAGATATTTGCTTTTACAGAAATCGCTTTTTAAGGACTACAACAAACGGCTGGTAGAGACTACACCACATTCCTCCCGGGTTAGTGACATCACCAACCCTAGAATTTACATAAACCCCGCCCCCTGAACGCGATTTATAGATTATCATAACAGAATATGCTGTATCAATGACTAGAAGATAACTACACATCAGCTACATAAATTCACCAACTAACCATTCAGAAATGTTGTATTCTACGTTTTCACTTCTTCTTGAGTCTCTCCATCTTTGTCTCCGCCCCCTGTGCCGGGAGCAGCAGCTCATTTGCATTTAAAGGGACAGACACAAGAACTGTGTGTTTTTGCTCACCCTGAAAAAGTGACAACTTTAACATGCTATATAAAAATATCTGTGGGGTATTTTGAGCTAAAACTTCACACACACACTCTGGGGACATCAGAGACTTATTTTACATCTTGTGAAAAGGGCATTATACCACCCCTTTAACATCACTGTAACATACAGCCTAATTGCTTTAAAGGTGCAGTGTGTGATTTTTAGCGGCATCTAGTGGTGATGTTGTGAATTGCAACCAACAGAAGTTACGGTGGCTGAGAGGAAAATATATCGTCGTCTGAGACAGCAGAGAGTAGCCAGTTAAGCAATGAGGTTTCTTTACAAAGATAAATGAAGAAATTATGTCCACTTAGTTTTTCAGTAAAACGATATGTTATTGTGAATATTATTGTAACTTGTTCATCATTGTGTCAGTGTTTTATTCGCTGACTTTAGCTAGCTTCTTTGCACGAAGAACAACATAGTGTTGAACCATCAGATGTCTAGATAGAAATGGCTCATTCTAAGGTAATAAAAACGTAACGGTTCATTATGTAAGGTCTTTATACACCACTGAAAACATAGTTATGTATATGATATTGCATGTCAACAGATCCTCCTAATATTGCACAATGCACCTTTAATAAAGCAGCTGCAACATTCAGTATTAATAATAATATCAGATTAAACAATAATTTAGAACTACATCGAATCTTTTACTGTGTTCCAGATCCAACAGGACAAGGTCATCTCGCAACGGCCCTCATCATCGCAATGTCCACCATCTTCATCATGGCGATCGCTATAGTGATGATCATAATGTTCTACATCCTGAAGGCCAAACCCAGCGGACAAGGTTAGATCGCTTAACTCAATCATACAGTTCATCCAGTGCAGAGTTAAGTGCGTTAACTGAAATAATGTTATTTTACTAAATTACTAAAATCTCTTTTTACCTTTGTAATATCGACTGACAACCACGTGATGAATCAAAGTTGCAATAAACATTAATTTAACAACATATGTATAATAAAACCTTAATGGACATAACTGATGAGAAGAAAGTTATTTCAATGAAAACAATCAAATGTGACCTGTGCATTTAACAATATTTTACTGTAAAATTACATGAAATGTCCCATTAGATCTAATGCAGTTTTTCACTTTATACAGTATAGTGAGGGAGCTTAGCGTTAACTAATTATCAGTCTTTTAAATTACGATTATTATTACAGTGTAAAATGTGGCTTTTCAAAACGTTTGCTTCGCTTTAAAGCAGCTTCAGGGTAATAAACGTGAGAAACAAATATGAGGCAAATTAAAGCTCTAAAAGGACAATTCAACTATTGTGACAAAACAAGATGTCATTATTTAGTAGTGCGTTTCTCCTCTCGAATCCATCATGAATCTGTGTGTGAGCGTTTGTGTGAGTGTGTGTGTGTGTGTGTGTGTGAGTGTGTGTGTGTTTGTGTGTGTGTGAGCAAGCATCTGTGAGTGAGCATGTGTGTACATGTGAGAGTGTGTGTGAGTATGTGTGTACATGTGAGAGTGTGTGTGTGTGCATGTGTGTGAGCATGTGTGTGTGTGTGTGTGAGTGAGCGTGTGTGTGTGTGTGTGTGTGTGTGTGTGTGTGTGTGAGAGCGTGTTTGTGTGTGTGTGAGCAAGCATCTGAGTGAGCATGTGTGTACATGTGAGAGTGTGTGTGAGTATTTGTGTACATGTGAGAGTGTGTGTGAGTGTGCATGTGTGTAAGCATGTGTGTGTGTGTGTGTGTGTGTGTGTGTGTGTGTGTGTGTGTGTGTGTGTGTGAGTGCGAGTGAGTGAGCGTGTTTGTGTGTGTGTGTGTGTGAGCGAGCATGTGTGTACATGTGAGAGTGTGTGAGTGTGTGTGTATGTGTGTGAGTATGTGTGAGTGAGCATGTGTGTACATGTGAGAGTGTGTGTGTGTGTGTGAGTGAGTGAGCATGTGTGTGTGTGTGTGTGTGAGAGTGCGTGTGTGTGTGTCTCAACGTTCCTCATAAATAATGTGTGTTCATCATCCACAGGGAAACTCTGACCACAGTTTGAGGCTTTCTGCTCGACATTTACTTGATCATTGCCATATTTCAAAGTCTTTCTTATTGCTCCAGTCGTTTAATGAACAACAGTGTGTTGTGGAGCTAACCAAACACGTTTCTTTCCCAGCATGCTGCTCTGGACAAATAATAAAGACTGTGGAAGCCCAAACAAACAAGCAGGAGGAGAAGAAAGAGGTTCAAGGTGAGAGAACGCTTCGCTTGACACTCCGGGCGACATCTGTAGCTGTTAAACTGCTAAAATAACATTTCCTGCTTGAATGTTGATTATTTTCCTCATATTCTCCATTGTTGCGGCTCCTCTCTTCCCAGTCTGTCAGTAACGCTCTGTTTAGTTCCTGTCTCTATGAAGCCCCTCCTTCTGAAAAGCACACTGTGCTCTGATTGGTCGGCTGGAGCAGTGTGTTGTGAGTGTGTTTGGGAAATGTCCCGCCCTTAATTACCATAACCGCCAGTTTCAAACATAGACTGTAAAAAAAATATGGGCATAGTGTCTGTGACATCACCCGTGGGTTTCTGAAGAGCATTTTTGAAGCCCAAAGTGGGCGGAGCCATCTTGGCAGCGCGTCACTCCCGGATAACCGAGGTGGACTAGCTGAGGTGACGTGACGCTAACAGACAGCTGACAAACATCTAGTTGTGACATCAGCGGCAATCCACCTGTCACTCAAGTGGACACGCCCTTAATTATGCACAACTTTAAGGCTTAATATAATTTAAACGGATTAGTTATAAAAAAATTCACCCCCCTCACAGTCGTCATAAAGGGTAAAATTAGCTATATAGACCAAAACCACTTTTTGCACCAGGCTGTAAACACACTTTTTTCTGCTGTAAAGTTGAGCATATTAACATGCGGGTCTATGGGATTGACTCTCTCTTGCAGCCGGTCTCTAGTGGCCAGTCGATGAACTGCAGTTTAAGTCACTTCAGTGTTGGATTCAAGAGAGACCGGAAGATTGCCGCTTGGTTTCAACACACTAGTAACTAACTCAACCAGGCCCCGCCCCTTTATTCTGCGTTTGAATTATTTAAATGAGGAATATTGTGACGTGTTCGTTCCCGGAAGAAACTCAAGACTACAATGGAGGCGTTTCAGGGAGTTCAGAAACACTAACACTGATATAGAGAAGAACTCACTTTTTAATGATCAAACTGCAACAATACACACTAAAGACAGATGAACATGCAGAAAAGCAGAACACGAGCCCTTTAAGAGGATCTGACGGGACGAGGTGAACGCTCATCAGACCTCCAGCGCTCTAATAGAGGGATCATCAGGAATGTTGCGTTCTCGCTGACGGCACTGAATGTTTTCAACACGTCTCTACATTCATCCTGGAGAAAAACCCCTCAAAATTACATTCAGAAATGACAGTTTCACTCTCTCTCTCTGCGGCTCGTTTAGTGTTCAGTCAGTCGCTTCACACCAAGGACGATCAATATAACGATAAAGAACAACAGAGTCCACACTACAACTATTATTATTACAGCACAGAGAAACAAAATCATTGGAATCACTTTCAGAATTTTTTTTTTTCCAGCTGATGAACGATAAATAAAAACTGACAGCCAATCAGAATCCACCCTGCTTTAAAGAGCTGGAGCATTAATAGTGACAAACCTGAAGCTTTTAATAAACAGAACAATATGGACACTAAAATAGTTATCATTATCTTTATAGTTATTGTTCTCGGTGTAAACGGGCCTTAAGACGAGTTGAAATACATAGCGCACTTAAATATAATGAATCATTTTCATTATTAATATTAATGGCGAAACCAAAGTGAATAAAGAAATATAGCTATTTTTAGACATAAATTCTAAATATGCATTCTCAAATCTTACATCTCTGAACAAAAACGTCTTTTTACATTAAAAACAGCGCAGTCCAGTAAAATAAGTTTATTGGAGTTTTATGCATGAATTATGAATTCTTTATGCATTATGCATTCTTAAAAATTTAAGCTGTTTACGCACTAATGCGTTCAAGTTCCTGATCAGAATACAAACAACTACATTTGCATTTATTGGTTTGTCAGACAAAGCTCTGGATCTGCTGAACTAAACTGATCTGAGCTGGAAATGACAAAAGTCTATTAATGTTGTGTTTTCTGCCAGTGTGAACGCTCATCTTTACAGCTCGATCTTACACGTATTATACGGTATTATTATAAGTGGCTTAGCCGAGAATATCCGGTGGGAATTAACGCCTGTACAGTAGGTGTTCGCTCATCCCGTCTGAACCCGGATTAATGTTGAGACGTACAGTAACATTCATTCATCTGCTTTTCTTTTGCTTTAATCTTTAACTTTCAGGGCTTTTAAATGTTGATATCATTCATTAGGGCTGCATGATTCATCAAAATAAAACCAGACTCATGATAGGGCTGGTACAACTATTAAATTGCTACGGCTGCAATTTAATTTAATTTAATTTAATTTAATAAAAATATGCACTGTGTTTTTCAGAGTCAAGCACTGTGTGTTCATTTACACGCTAATGATCCAATGACGTATTCAATGTATTATTTTTCTTAAATACTTTACTTTTTTTATTTTACAGTGAAATATTGCAATAGTAATATTTCCTATTTTGTTTTTATTTAATCATTTTTATATTTTTTTAATAATGATGATAATAATACAATTTATGATGACTAGTATTATTATTATTAATAATATTATTAACATCATTATTATTTTTAACATGATTGTTAATATTATTATTATTATTATTATTATTATTATGATTAATATTATGAAAATTCTTTTTATTGTATTATTATGAACATTATTATGAACATTATTATTATTATTAATATTATTATAATTATTAACATTTTTGGTGTTATGATTATTTATTAACATTATTATTATTATTATTATAAGTAATATTATTATCATCAATATTATAATTATCATAATTAACATTATTATTATTATTATTATTGTTATTTTATAACCAAATTGATATACATTTTATCACAACATTTTGGCCAAATTGAGCAGCTCGACAAACAAACATATATATATATAACTCTATATTTTATCAAAAAAAAAAAAAATCACAATTTGATTTTTCCCCAAATCATGCAGCTCTATTTTCCACCATGATATTTAATCCCTTCACATTTGTAATATTGGTTATATAGTTCTCATGGCTGATATTTTGGCCCTCTTCATATTCTTGATCTCATTACTGCAGTTTTTAAAACCTGATCTGAAATTAACGAGAACGTCGCTGATCTTTAATCACTGTCTTTCTAGAAAACGTGGTGATCTTTGCAGAGAAGGATGAATTTGATAAGCTCAAGCCTTCATCTCCAAAACCAGTAAAGAGGTGAGTCTTCACACACAGCGTCAGTGGCGCTTAAACACGGTTATTACACGGCTCTGTGGAATACTTGATTCTGATTGGTCAATCGCACATCCAGCTCATTAAAACTCTGATTAACATGGAAAAGATACTTTTCGTGTCGCGTGTAGTTAGGACACGGTGTTCACATACTCGTTTCTTTGAAAAACACTTCTTTTACTCAGTTATTTTACTTTGAAATGTGCGTTTCCGTGCTGGGATGTGTGATATTGCGTTGGTCTGTGATACTGCACGTTGCCAATTTTCAATGTCCATTGTGCTCGTTCCTGTTGTGTGTGCTCAAACTGGCAACCCGTGTGAGCGTCGAGTCTGAGGAGGCGGGAGAAACGACGATCTACGATATTTAAAAAAATTGGACTGCAGTTCCTATTTCGGCCACTAGTTGTCAATCTTACAGACTGCACCTTTAAAGGCCTCGCACACGCAGCCGTCAAGCCTGAGAGATGTGCCAGTCTCTCCGCCACCGCAAGACGTGTTTGAGCAGTGACTCAGACTGGAAACATTATGTGTCTCACACACGGATGAAGTCGATGAACACAGATAAAGCCTGAGGAGATCTTCATCTTCATCTCAGACAAACACAATCAAGCGTGTGATAATTACGCGGCGGCGCAGCCAAAAACCGCCAGGTGAAAATAGTTCTAAAAATAATCATGAAAACACAAGACGACACCTTTATGCCTCAAACCTTTTTTGAGTTAAGAAGTAAAACTGCTTTGCTGAAAACTAGGGGTGCAACAATACATCGCAATACAAATATGCAACATGTATTGTGTATAATTCACCCAAAATGAGAAAAATGTAAGTTTACAGAGTTTGAGTGTCAGTACTACATTAAACTACTGTATATAATGTTGAATATAATGTATAATAATGCAATGGGGGAATATTTGTGTGTCCTGATAATGCCAAATGTCTGATGTTACCAGTAAAAAGTGGCTTACATTATTTTAAATACATCTAGTCAGAGTGAAATCATATTCGTCTAAAATAATCCTGTATTTTCATCTTCAGAATCATGAATATTGTTATTCTGGTGTCTCTATTGTCCTGTGCTTTGGGTTTCAGCACCAAGTCCAAGACTATTCATTTACACACCAGTGTAATATCAAAGTTAGCATTTTAATCAACAGTTTTACCTTTTATCATGTGTCTTGGAGTATTGCAATAATATGGTATCGTGAGTTCAGTATCGTGATATGTGTCGAATCGTGACATGAGGGTCTCGTTACACCCCTAGTGAATACTAAACGCTAGTTAAATGAGAAGTTAATAAATGTTGGTAGATGATGTAATATATGAGTAGAGCAGCGAGGGTTATAGACGTGAGATGCGAGAGCCAAACCAGCGCTGGTATCGAGTGTCTGAAAACAATGACATTCTGTGCGCGTCTCTGAGCCGTCTTTGTGTTTGGAGGCTCTTCCGGGGAAATTTAACTGTGATCTGAAAACAACAGGCTAGTCAGAGCATATAAACCACCGAGTGTCTGAATCAGGCTCTTCCAGCAGCTTCACTCCGAGGAATAAACTCTGGATAAACTCTGAGGACTGTCAAATAACAGTAAAATAAGTATGGACTCTTCCTCGATCCACTACACTAGTGGCCTAAAGTGATGTTTGATTTTAAATCAACCTAGGGTCCTTTGCACCATGACCTCGAGCCAAACCCCCCCCAGAAGCCTTTATTCCCTTGGTTGAACATTATTAAAGTTAGAGCTTATTTAGAGATATCAGCCGGATGGTTTAGTGCAGGCGCTAATGGATCCAAGGCTGTATCTGGTAAATTACCGCACTAATAATGCCCAGAATGGCACCAAACTTCTACAGTAGCACAAATAGCTTCTGTACTCATAAAACGAGGCATTGGAAAGTTTGTAAGTACATCAGGAGTTTATTTAAATAACACTTGCCTGACGGCTAATGCTACCGCTAACCCGGACGTCGACGTCACTTCAGTGATTTGAGAAAAGCACGTACAAGTCCTGCAGAAAGCGATGCATAAGGATGGAGTGTAACGACGAATTTGTTGACAACTTAGTGTTAACTAATAATTGTTATAAACTGGCACTACCAACAAAATATTAGTGCATTCCTGGAACTGGGCGTCGTTACACTCCATCCTTATGATCGCTTTCTGCAGGACTTTTACTGGCTTTTTTGAACCATCCCTTTAATGACCCTACAAGATTGATTGATTTAACCATCAAAATATTTTAAATATGAGGGAAGAACAAAACACTGATCTTGGTTAAGGTATTTACTGTATCTGACAAAATTATTTACAGCAACAGGTTTCATTTTACTGTGCAAAAAAAATTAATTGCATTGAGAAACAAAAGGCTGAGAGGAAAAAGCAAACACTGACTACAACATTATCAGTTATTAATATCTCGTTGGTTCTCTTGATTTTGCATGCGTTCATGATTTCTTTGTATGACAGTCTAGATAAAAATGATGTCGGCACAATTTGTAACCTCATAAAAAGAGTTGAATGCAAAGGCTAACATTTACGTTGGGGTTGGAGCATGCCTGCAGTTAGCATGATCATGATTGATGCGCACGCGGAGCCAGATAGTGCGGGACTCGGCCGAGACCAACAAGACGAGTCCGAGACAACAGAAGTCCGGACTCTATCCCGAACACCAGCATCCGAACGCAGGAGAACATGACAGCGTTTATTGAGTTGGGTCTATGATCTGGAACACTGAAGGCTTGTTCTGTTGCAGTGAGAACGACGCGTCGTCCGAGAACGAGCAGCTCTTGAGTCGCAGCATCGACAGCGACGAGGAACAAGCGCAGGACAAGCAGGGAGCCGCCGATCTGTGCCTTCTGTCTCTGGTGCATCTGACACGAGACAAAACCTGCTCCACACACACCATCAGCAACAACAACAACTGCAGCAGAGCCACGGGGGTCAGTGCACACACACACACACACACACTCTTGTACATCTATCTTTATGAGGACATTCATTGACACAATGCAATCTCTAGCCGGCGCCGCTTACCCTAACCTTACCCATCACAACTAAGTGCCTAACCCGACCCCTGACCCTAAACCTCATTATAACCTTATCCCTAAAACCAAGTCTTGACCCTCAAACAGGCCTTTAAAGGCTCTCAGAGACTGAGGACCGGCCAAAATGTCCTCACTTTACTCTCTCTGTCCTCACTCCAATGGTCTAACACTCAAACTGGTCCTCACAAAGATAGTTGTACAAGTACACACACACACACACACACACACACACACACACACATCAGATCATCCAAGTTGAAATTGACATAAAATGTCAAAATTGACAGTCAAAATGGACAAATCATAATTATGACTTACTAAGTTGAAATTATGAGTCAAAATTGACATTCAAAGTCAAAATGGACAAAAAGTCAATTATGAGAGAAGAGTCGAAACTGAGATCAAGTCTAAATTATGATAAAAAGTCATAATTGACGTCAAGTTGAAATTATGAAAGTCAAAATTGACATTCAAAGTCAAAATTGACTAATGATTATGACAGACTAAGTCGGTTATGAGAGAAGAGTCAAAATTTAGTTAAAAATGGGAAATTATGACACTGTTTTTTCTGAATTTCAACTTTTTATCTCATAATTTTGATTCACCATGGGCTTCGACTAACTCATAATCTTGACTTCCGTCCATTTTGAATTTATCATGTTGTAATTATGACTTTTGGCCAATTTGGACTTTTTGTCAATTTCGACTCATAATTCTGAATAAATATGTTTAGAAAACAATAAACTATAAAATCCTCTCTGTTCTCCGTCTGAATGATCCAAACATGTCCCGTTTCTGCAGATTCACAGCAGAAGGAAAAAGATCCTGGACTTGTACACGAAAGCCTGCAGTGTTGCGGAGGGTGAGTGTGTGTCTTCACTGCGACAACACAAACACACTCACACACACTGAAAATATCAGAACCCACTGGACAACTCACTCTATATTATACAATACATGGAATCATGCAGAATTCATCTAGCCAATCAGAACATTAGAAGAGAAATGAGCAAGAGTTGCTGTTGTTGGCTAAAAATTCCATTGATATGAAGTAAAATCAAATGCATCTTTTACTTTATTTATATAATAAATACATAACTCAAAATTAATTGAGTTTTGATTCAAAGGAATACAATGCTTTTGTAAAATAAACAATTCTGGTATTATTATTATTATTACTGCTACATATATTTAAAAAATAATTTTGTAAAATCATAATTTATAAATATATGATTTAAAAAGAATTCAAAATTTACTATTATTATTGCTACATTTAGTAAAACAATAATAATTGTAAATAAAAAAATAAGTAATAAAAAAAGTGATATTTAAAAAGAATTTAAAATGTAATTATTTGATTCAAATGAGATTTTTGTTACCTTTGTACAATAAACAGTTCTGGGGTACTGCTACTACTACTACTACTACTACTACTACTAGTATTATTATTACTACTACATTTATATTTAAAAAATATATATTTTAAATTAATACAAATATTCTGGTACTATTATTATTACGTTTATTTTTAAAATAAAATGAAGGGGTTTTAAATCATATTTTTTTAAGTAAGTGTAATAATAAAGTTAAATATAAAATAATACAAATTTGCGTTACTTATGCACAAACAGTTCTGGTACTACTATTATTATTATTACTACTACTACATTTATTTTTTTAAATAAATAATAATAATTTTTAAATAATTTAATATTAAAAAGTTCTGGTTATTATATTTATTATTATTACTACACTTTTTTTTTAAATAAAGGATAGTTCGTAAATAATAATTTTTAAAAGTGTAATAACAATAATAATTATGAAATAATAATAATTTTTGTTACTTTTGCACAATAAACAGTTCAAGTAAAGTGTTGGTTGAAGAAAACCTGCAGATGAATGTCTTTTCTGATGGATGATGATGATGATGATGATGATGATGATGATGCGTTTTACTCATTGGGCCCCATTTTAACGATCTAGCGCATGATCTAAAGCTCACGGCGCAAGTGCACTTAGTGTGTGACCGAAATTTAGCGACGGGAAAAATGGTCGGTGCTCCCGGCGCATGGTCTAAAAGGCTTGTCTCTATTCTCTTAGGCCCTAATCACACCATACGCGTTTTTCAGGTTCCAAAACGCAAGGAACACAACACTGTCCCGATCACACAGAACGAGCAGTGCGCTGCGTTTTTTATGTTGCTAGGCAACCACCGAAACAGCTGTCCTGTCAGTCAAGTAAACGTCAAATCAGCCTTTTATTAACTCAATTTACTTTGTGTCAACATTGTGGTAGTTACGGTTCGTGAAGTCGTGAAGCTCCTAGTAACCCGCGAGAGCACCACAAGTTTATCCTCCATCATCATCTCTCCAGGCGTTCAAGCAACTGTAGCTTTCATCACTACAACAGAAGGCCCGCCTCTCCATTCATTCGATTGGACAGTGGGAAAAAATGCAATGACGTCGGGCACTTTTTCCGCTCAGAGTTGCTTTTTTTCAACTGCAAAAACGCGAGGCGCCTGGGGCGCATAAACAGCTTATGATGTTGTTGTTGATGATGATGTTGTTGTTGTTGATGATGTTGTTGTTGTTGATGTTGTTGTTGTTGATGATGTTGTTGTTGTTGTTGTTGACCCGTGCAGGTCTGAGCCCGACGGAGCTGCCGTTCGACTGCCTGGAGCGCACCAGCCGGATGCTGAGCTCCACCTACAGCGCAGATAAAGCAGTGGTGAAGACGTGGCGGCACCTGGCGGAGAGCTTCGGGCTGAAGCGGGACGAGATCGGCGGCATGAGCGACGGCATGCAGCTCTTCGACCGCGTCAGCACCGCGGGTTACAGCATCCCGGACCTGCTGACCCGCCTCGTGCAGATCCAGCGGCTGGACGCCGTCGAGACCCTGTGCTCAGACATCCTCGGGGGCCCGGAGAACAGCGGCCCTGCATCAGGACCCCAGCACACGCTGACGTCACGCTGCGCTAGTGTCTGATACACACACACACACACACACACACACCCTGTGCTCAGACATCCTCGGGGGCCCGGAGAACAGCGGCCCTGCATCAGGACCCCAGCACACGCTGACCTCACGCTGCGCTAGTGTCTGATACACACACACACACACCCTGTGCTCAGACATCCTCGGGGGCCCGGAGAACAGCGGCCCTGCATCAGGACCCCAGCACACGCTGACGTCACGCTGCGCTAGTGTCTGACACACACACACACACACCCTGTGCTCAGACATCCTCGGGGGCCCGGAGAACAGCGGCCCTGCATCAGGACCCCAGCACACGCTGACGTCACGCTGCGCTAGTGTCTGACACACACACACACACACCCTGTGCTCAGACATCCTCGGGGGCCCGGAGAACAGCGGCCCTGCATCAGGACCCCAGCACACGCTGACCTCACACTGCGCTAGTGTCTGACACACACACACACACACCCTGTGCTCAGACATCCTCGGGGGCCCGGAGAACAGCGGCCCTGCATCAGGACCCCAGCACACGCTGACGTCACGCTGCGCTAGTGTCTGATACACACACACACACACACACACACCCTGTGCTCAGACATCCTCGGGGGCCCAGAGAACAGCGGCCCTGCATCAGGACCCCAGCACACGCTGATGTCACGCTGCGCTAGTGTCTGACACAAACACACACACACACACACACACCCTGTGCTCAGACATCCTCGGGGGCCCGGAGAACAGCGGCCCTGCATCAGGACCCCAGCACACGCTGACGTCACGCTGCGCTAGTGTCTGACACACACACACACGAAGAATCCCATCGTCCTGCTGCGCCAGAGTCAAAATGGTCAAATCATAATTATGACATACTAAGTTTTAATTATGACAGTCGAAATTGACAAAAAGTCAATTATGAGAGAAGAGTTGAAACTGAGATGAAGTCTGAATTATAATAAAAAGTCAATTGACATTAAGTTGAAATTATGACAGTAAAAATTGACATTCAAAGTCATAACCATGACATACTAAAGTCAATTAACCCTGTCGACCCACTGCGCCAGCATCTCTCACACACACACACACACACACACACACACGAAGAATCTGATCTGGACCACACCGGAACATCACGTCCTTTTCAGACACATGGACATTCAACCGGCCAGTTTGTTTCTGACTGAAGTGGACGTTCAGTGACGCTACAAGAGTGTGTGTGTGTGTGTGTGTGTGTGTGTGTGTGTGTGTGTGTGTTGAGTTTCTGACCCACATCTGAACTCGCCGAATCTGCTTCAGTTTCTGCTCAATCACAATATGGACTCAATGAACTGCATGTCAGACTGACACAAACATAAATCTGTGGAACAGTGTGTGTGTGTGAGAGAGTGAGCGTGTGTGAGCGAGTGAGTGTGTGTGTGTGTGTGTGTGTGTGTGTCCTGCGGCTAGCCGCTGCTGCTGGGACTAATTGTCTGGAATTGGAGGTTTATGACTCAAAGTGCCTGTGATTTCCAGCACCTCATTAACTAATAATCCAAACCGAAAAGCCATAAAGTGTGTATGGGAAGCCGAGGCGGCTGTATAAAAGTTTAACTGCATGCGAAAGGTAGAAACCAGGGGAAAAGTCTCCGGTGAGCCGCGGGTGACCCTGTCTTAATGATCTGCCACTCTGTAACATGTTTAATTACTTTGTGCCATTATATGCCTGCTTAACGTGTTCCACACAGCTCATGTCCTTCACTTAATCACTCGGACAGTTATAATTACACATTTTGTAGGAAATCCAACTGTTGTTTGGATGTCAGAAATGGAGCAGGACTCCAGTTTCCCCGAGAATCACCTTCATATTCATGCATCACGGTTAGACTTCTTAGTTGTTTCATCATGTTTATGGTTTCCCCTTCCTTATGACCCACAGTTAAATATATATACTGTATACAGCATCAACAAACACGTTTTATTTTATATTAAACCTTCCCGCCACGTCAACCTCATCAACGCATTTATGGCACAGCACCTGGATCAATGCAACAAATACAACCATTCAAGTGTATATATAACTTATTATTGTACATATGCACCATGTATAGAAGTACCAATGTAGGAATAAAATGAGAAAAGTATATCATAATAATGTTGTCCCTTGTTATTCTGTTATACATGTTATATTGAACTGTTTTCAGAAGCTCAAAATCAGATTGAAAACTTCCTTAAGTGCTTAAAATACTGTCTGTGTTTCTGTTGTTGTTGTTTTAGATGTACAGTAATGGCCAAAAGTGATGTCTGGGGGGGATTTTTGTTTTTAATGAACATATATACAAGTATAACTTGTTACATTTTTAAACATTTTAAATATGAGGGAAGGACAAAACACTTAACTTGGATAAAGGTATTTATCTGACAAAATTATTTGGGCAAATTACAGCTAAAAATCAATAGAAAAACAAAAAGCAAACATTGACTACAACATACAGTAATCAGTTATTAATGTGTTCATAATTTCTTTGCATGACATCCTGGATGAAAATGATGTCGGCACGTTTCATTGCATCTTTAACACATCTTTATAAAGGTGAAGGATGTCAGTTTTCCTGGGCTGAAATCACAGATAAGTCATTATAATGAGAATAATGCGAATTACAAACATTTTCTATATGGAAGTACAAGGGTCAAATTCGAGGTTAGACCAAAGTATGCAGATTCCTTTCCACTGGTCATTAACATATAGGATACATTTAAGTGATTCTCAGAGGTTAGAAAACCACTGTGCAGTGTGGCATTATGGTCATTTGATAGGACAAGCAGCAACAATGATATAATATCCCAATACACAATATTTAGCAGTAACAATATACTAACAACGTATATATTTAGCCCTATATTTACGATCTAACCGCATGATCTAAAGCGCACAGCGTAAGTGCACTTTTCTGCATGTCCGAATCCACTTTTGCTAGTTTAACGACGAGGAAAATGGTTGGTGCTCCCGGCGCATGGTCTAAAAGTGTTGTCCCTATTCTCTTAATGAGGAATGGGTGTGTTTTGTCTATTCACTTAATGAGTAATGGGTGTGTTTTGTCTATTCTCTTAATGAGTAATGGGTGTGTTTTGTCTATTCTCTTAATGAGGAATGGGTGTGTTTTGGGCGTAACGTGCAATAAACCAATCATAGTCCCTTCTCCCATTCCTTTTAAAAGCCAGTTGCACTCGCACCATGGCGGAATTTGATAGCGGAAAAACTGAACGTTTCTCTAGCGAGCAAACGGATCTGCTCATGCGCGAGATTAAAGCGAGACCATCTATGGGACAAAGTGTACGCGCGTTGTTGACCCGCCTATAAGCCCATATTTAGACCAGGTTTCAGTTATTCTCAGTCTATTTCTGTTCCTAAAAATAGTAACGCGCCAACAATGCGCCCGAACACACACTCGTTCTCAGACCAGCAGCCCATGGGCGAACAAATGGGCGCAAATGCATTTGCTATTTAAACAACGTGGCGCAGGACGTGAAAATGAAAAGTGCGTCAGGCTGAAACTAGCAAAACACACTTGCGTCGCGCCTGGCGCCAGGTGTATGACAGGGCCCTGAAGCTCACTGTATAGTTCCTTGCTCCTGATGGACAGATAATTTTGTGTTTCTCTGCTGAGAAGTAAATCCCTCAGGCCTGATACCTTCATTCTGAGGGTTTTCAGAAGTTCAGTGCTTAGAGTGTGTGTGAGAGAGAGAGTGTGAGAGAGAGAAAGAGAGAGTGTGTGTGTGTGTGTGTGTGTGTGTGTGTGTGTGTGTGTGTGTGTGTGTGTGTGTGTGTGTGTGTGTGTGTGTGAGTGTGTGTGAGAGAGAAAGAGTGTGTGTGTGTGAGAGAGAGAGAGTGTGTATACATGTGTGAGAGAGTGAGTGTGTGAGTGAGTGTGAGTGTGAGTGTGTGTGTGTGTGTGTGTGTGTGTGTGTGAGAGAGAGAGAGAGAGAGAGAGAGAGAGAGTGTGTGTGTGTGTGTGAGTGTGAGTGTGTGTGTGTACGCTTCAACAGACAGACCACATGTTTCAGCACTCTGAGAAGCTGATCCATCAATGAAGGACGTTAAATCACACAACACAAATCATCACGGCTTTATGGGATCTGTCAGTAATGCATTCATGAGGCTGAGATACTCTGACTGGACTTTTCAAGATCTCCTCAGAATAATGACTGGAGCTGCAGACGGGTCTCGAGTAAATCAGAACCAGGCCTGATGAACACCAGCTCAAGAACTCAACGTGTCTGAGCCTCTACAGGGAACGATGAGTTTGCTGAGTCAGTCCTCACTACTTCTTTAGTGATGTGATGAAACCTGTGTCACTCACATTCTCTTGAGTAGATCCCTGTTCGAGTAAGTACTTACTTTACAACCGCTAGAAAGCACAGTCTATATAGTTTGAATGTGTGTAGTATGAATGTAATCCAAATATACTACATTCGCCATGTTGTCACTGTCATGTACAGTAGGTCACATGACAGTGCGACCATTCATCCTACACATCATACTCCACACATTCATACTCCACACATTCATACTCCACACATTCATACTCACACAGTGATAATAGGAAATTAAGTAGCAGAGATTGTTTTGGCTTTACAGCAGCTCTAGAATAAAGTTATTGTCCAGCTAAAGTTAGTTTTGATTGATTCACTTCCGTTGCAAAGATCATTACACACATTCATAGTAGGGATGTCCCGATAACACTTTTTCACTTCCGATACGATGCCGATGCCGCAGCTTTGGCTATTTGCCGATACCGATATCAATCCGATATTTTTATTTTATTCTTGAACTAATACTAATAAAATATATGGAAGCACTTTGCTCAATTAGCCACATAAAAACATCTCACTCAAATGGAGAACAAATACTTCTCCAGTATATAGTCCACAACAACAGCTGATAATGAAAGACTGCCACCCTTTATTCAAAAGACCTTGAGATATGTTTGGTAATTGTACCTGAATGAATTTAAAATTAATTTGCTATATTTCAGATCAATATATTTGTTTCCTTAAAATTTTAATTAACTTTAACTTTATTCTCATCTGAATTATAATTTATTTCTGTATAAAATAATACTACTTTTAAAAACACATTTGATTTTCTTTTTTAATCAATGTAGAATGTGTAACTTCAAAATAAACAGATTAGAAACAGATTGCTCTGTTTTAGGACAAGAAATGAAAACCAATGCAATGCAATGTCCAAAAGATGAGATAATTTTGGCTTTTAAACAGAGAGTGTGTGTGTGTGTGTGTGTGTGTGTGTGTGTGTGTGTGTGTGTGTGTGTGTGTGTGTGTGTGTGTGTGTGATTTTGGTTGGGTGACAGTTGTAGGTTATAGTTTGACAAAAGCACAATGTTGTGTTTTAACTTTTGCACAAATATAAGTAGGCTAAATATCTTGCAGTTTTAATGATGTCCTTGTCCTGTATGAACAAAATGACGGAGTATGTTTTTATGTTTCCACTGTTCGATCGCGCCCATGCCTCTCTCTCTCTGACACACACACACACACATTCCAGCATTGCAATCTTGACATCGCAGCCTGTTCATTTTGCTGCGTTCACACCAAACGCGAATAGAGCGTCAAAGTCACGTCTATCGCGTCTAATTCGACGTTTGAACATTTTGAATCCATTCGCGTGTCCAAAGCGAGCGTTTGAAGGGAAATAGACGCGTGTTCAGAGCTAAGGCGGGGCTACAGATTAGGTGTCCCTATATAACATTAAGATACTTTAATTAATGTGCACTCGAGTTAAACATTTTTTTATACCGTGTATTCTCTGTGTAAATCCATGCACTGAACCGTGACGCATGTACCGTTTCGGTTCAATACGAATACATGTACCGTTCCACCCCTAATAGGTATCGGATCGGATCATATTTTTTCTCCCCTCCGATCTCCGATCTAGCGTTCTGGGCCAGTATCGGCACGATACCGATGACGTGGATCGGATCGGGACATCACCGTGTTTTTTATCGGATGCAAAGTACTTATTCAAAACAAGTATCTACTCAAAAGTATGTGATTTCGGACGGACCAGCATCCGTAGCATCGCTTCACTGCCTCCATCACATGCACACTTCAGAATCTCTCTGGAAGTAGTAGATCATCCGGGGACTTTATGAGTTCTGTGAATTCAGACATACTTCTTTTCTCACGTATTGTTTTTCGCCTACTATATAGTAGGGAAGATTTTGGATGCAACCAGAGTGTACGTTTACATGACAACGACAAGCTTAAAACGGAGAAGTTTTTCCCTTGAGTTTTCCGTGTACCCAGTAAACACATTTACGTTGTGGCAACGTCTCTGGCACGTTGCATTTCTGCTATGGCAACGTCGCTGTCTACGTGCTCGCAACATTGTAACAACGTAGAATTGTAAGACGTGACAGGGCTGTAGCAACGTTGTTGCGCGACATCCAGCAACTGAGAGACGACGTTCTGACAATATTTTTATATGGTGTATTTTGTTAGATAATTATATACTTTTTATCGTTTATTGTTTATCTATATTATTTAATGGGGCTATCAACACCTGCAAGTGTAGCCTACACTTTAAAGAGTAAAAATGACAGAAGGTTTCGTTAATTCAACTTTATTAAAATTGCATATAATCAAATTGCACTTCCAAAAGTCATACATTTGTGAAAAAAAATAAAAAAAATAAATAAAAAGGAAATAACCGAATACACATTTATTTTAAGTATAATAAATAAAACATGAAAAGCAAAGGCAGATCAGAACATTTAATGAACAAAACCGGGTCTGTATGGCGGACAGTAGCCGAGCAGGTGTCACCGGGGAAACATATCCACAAATCCAGAGGAGCAAAGAAACGAATGAGACTAAATAGCGGAAAAATCAAACGAAAAACTAAACAGTGCGAGCGATGCTTCATTAATCACATTAGAAATTAAAGCTGTAGGTTGTGTTTGATAGCTGAAGTAGGCTAAACGCAATACTCACGTATCCTTGCTCGATGATGAATGAGAACACAATGAGCCCAACAACAGGTGGTTGGAATTTAAAAGGCTGATTTTCCCGCTTCAGGGCAGTGACGAGTACATTATGTAGTCCAGTGGTTGCCAAGACACCCTAGGCACAACCTTAAGCAATGGCCCTGAACGATGGTTTAATGTCAACATTGTGACAACGCTGTAACAACTTCACCACACAACGTAGTTATAGCAACCTTTTGGCCATGTTGTTAAAACGTTGTTAGAAGGTTGGCTACGTTGTGCCAACGTTCTGTGTTTGCTGGGTACAGACGACACACACATCCCCATTCACACAGATCCACGAAAACGACTAAAAACGCTGTATTCTGCTGCCATGCCACTAGATGGCGATGAAACACTACAGATTGAACACGTAATACGCATGTGCATGATGTCATCGTTTTCATAGATTCATGTTTTTGTTGTTTTACAGGGAGACCGTTTTCAAAAGTTTGTGTTTTCAGGCACACAAAACGCCGTTGTCATGTAAATGAACGGCCAAGACGCATAGTTTTACGTTTTTAGTTGAAAACGGTGTCGTGTTAACAGCCAAGTCTTAAAGTTGAGTGTTTGCGTCGACCTGCAACATGTCAAGTCACAGTTATTTCTATAGCGCTCTACGACACTTGTTTCAAAGCAGCTTCACATTAATACAACAGGAAAATAACTTTGTTAATGATGTAAAATTCATCACTTACAAAGAGCTCTAAAAAGACAATAGTTTCATTATTCAGCTCAATAACAGTGTCAAAGTTGATCAATTACAAAACAAATTGAGCTTCAGCTATAAATCAACTCTACAGAAGACAATTAACACACATTCACATTTAAAGATGTAGTTTCTGTGTAGACCAACATTACAATAATTATAAGACATTGCTTCGTTTGTGTATTTGGAAAAAGGCTTGAGGATTAAATGTAATTCAGTGTAGTGTGTTATCAGCATCAGGGCACGAAGAACCATGAACTCCTTCTGGAAACAACATGTTCACACTGCACATGTGTTACTGCTCACACAAACACACCACAGCAAAACAGCACTAACAAAAACACTACCAGAAGAAACGCATGTGGCATGAGGGCAGGAACTTCTCCTTTAAGGGTTTTACAGAAATAAACTCAGATATAATGTTATGAAGCAGCCAGCGTGCCGTGACATGAACATCATCAATCACTTCCCAACAAACATGGGAAACGGTTTACATTTCCTGAGCTAAAGTGCGCACAGTTGTTCAGTGTAGAGATAAAAACACTCACTTGTGTTTGTTGAAGGCACAGTCAATCTTCTGTCGTCCAGTGAGCGTACACAGCAAACACCTGTAGCTGCTCCTGCCACTGATTCAGGCTGTGCTCAAAATGGCATTCTAGCGTACTAATCACTATTTAGTATGCATGCTGTGCACACTACATGTACGTTCTGCATGGGTACTTGGATGAAGAACTACACTAGGTACTCTATCCCACAATGCAATGCACACTGCACTGGGTACTCTATCCCACAATGCAATGCACACTGCACTAGGTACTCTATCCCACAATGCAATGCACACTGCACTAGGTACTGTATCCCACAATGCAATGCACTAGGTACTCTATCCCACAATGCACTGGGTTCTATATCCCACAATGCAATGCACACTGCACTAGGTACTCTATCCCACACTGCACTGGGTACTGTATTCCACAATGCAATGCACACTGCACTAGGTACTCTATCCCACAATGCACTGGGTTCTATATCCCACAATGCAATGCATGCTGCACTGGGTACTGTATCCCACAATGCACTGGGTACTGTATCCCACAATGCAATGCACACTGCACTGGGTACTATATCCCACAATGCAATGCACACTGCACTGGATACTATATCCCACAATGCAATGCACACTGCACTGGGTACTATATCCCACAATGCAATGCACACAGCACTGGGTACTATATCCCACAATGCAATGCACACAGCACTGGGTACTATATCCCACAATGCAATGCACACTGCACTGGGTACTATATCCCACAATACAATGCACACTGCACTAGGTACTCTATCCCACAATGCAATGCACACTGCACTAGGTACTATATCCCACAATGCAATGCATACTGCACTAGGTACTGTATCCCACAATGCAATGCAAGCTGCACTGGGTACTATATCCCACAATGCACTGGGTTCTATATCATACAATGCAATGCACACTGCACTAGGTGCTGTATCCCACAATGCAATGCACAATGCACTGGGTATTCTATCCCACAATGCAATGCACACTGTACCGGGGTATTGTATCCCACAATGCATCAGGGTATTGTATCCCAGACTGCTATGCAATTTGATTAGCAGTGTAACAGATGAACTGGACATGATTATAAGCCAGTGATTTCCTCACGTTCTTGACTTTGATTGGCCTGAATTAAAAATGCAAAATAACCATTTAGAGCTGCTGAAGAAAACTCACAATAGATGTACGTGTGTTCAATACATTTCAAATAAAACACAATGAGCATAAATGTCCACAGACAATTTAGAGCTAAGATTAGTCTCGTTTCAGTCCCTCACGCTGAGGTCTGACACACACAGCCTGTAATCAGTGTCAAGCTGCGTGTGGTTTTATATGTGCAGCGGTCACTGCTGTAACAGAGATGGTGAACTATAATGATATGACTGCTGAAGTATGAACACTTTAAAATGTAAATAAATGTTTAACGAGGACAAACAGCCTGAAACATGGCTTTCACTGCCGTTACGGTCAGCCAAGAATCTGCAGATATAAATCACACAAACCAGCGTTCTGTCGCACGTCTCACATGGAGATATGAAGCCGAGCTCATATACGCCACAGCATTTAAACACTAGTCTTGATCTAATGAAAAGGAATAAATCAGACACTGACAGTTCAGTGAGGGAATCAGAGCTACTTAAAACCGTCGGGCTGCTTATTAAAACTAATGAAAGATGCTCTGAAACTCAATACTGTGCCTATAAAACATTCACTTCACGGGCATTTTTTGCCCCGTTTTTTCTCTCATTTTAATGGCATAAAACCGAGATGTGTCACCGAGAACCACACGTCAGTATAAAACACTATAAATACTAATTTAAGCATGACTTCAGCATGACTACATTACATATGACTACATTAATCATCACTACATTAAAAATACATGTGCACCTGGAACAATAATCATTGTATACCATTAACATTTATTTTATTTTATTATATTTTATATATATATATATATATATATATATATATATATATATATATATATATATATATATAATACACACAGTCACAAGTTTGGAAGCATTACTATTTTTAATGTTGTTGAAACAAGTCTCTTCTGCTCACCAAGGCTGCATTTAATGGATCAAAAATACAGAAAAAAACAGTAATATTGTGAAATATTATTACAATTTTAAATAATGCTACTCTATTTTAGTATATTTTCAAATATAATTTATTCCTGTGATCAAAGCTAAATTTTCAGCATCATTACTCCAGTCTTCAGTGTCACATGATCCTTCAGAAATGATTTGATGCTCAAGAAACATTTTCGATTATTATCAGTGTCGAAAACAGTTTTGCTGCTTCATTTTTTTTAAATATATATTTTTTTTAGGATTCTTTGATGATTAAAAAGTTTTAAAAGAACAGATTTTATTTAAAATAGAAATCTTTTGTAACAATATACACTAACGTTCAAAAGTTTGGGGTCAGAATTTTTCTTTTCTTTTTCTTTTTTAAAGAAATTAATACTTTTATTCAGACGAAATGTATTAAATTGATAAAAAGTGTTCGTTAAGATTTATATTGTTAGAAAATATTTCTATTTGGAATAAATGCTGGTCTTTTTAACTTTTTATTCACCAAAGAATCCTGAATAAATAATATCACAGGTTCTGACAAAATATCAAGCAGCAAAACTGTTTTCAACATTGATAATAATGAGAAATGTTTCTTGAGCATCAAATCATCATATTAGAGTGATTTCTGAAGGATCATGTGACACTGAAGACTGGAGTAATGATGCTGAACATTCAGCTTTGATCACAGGAATAAATTACATTTTAAAGTATATTAAAATAGAAACCCATTATATATATATATATATATATATATATATATATATAGAGAGAGAGAGAGAGAGAGAGAGAGAGAGAGAGAGAGAACATTTATATTATATATAATTTTGTAAAAAAATAAATAAAAATAAAATGCTGCATATTGTGCAAAGAACCCGTTTTAGTAAATAGTTTCAGTTTTGATCATTTGAACTCCAGTATTTTTGAACTTGTAAAGTGTGCTTGTTTCTATAAATCACATGTGTGTATAGAGGTGAGAAGTGTGTATTAAATCTGTTTATATCTCTATCTGTTAGCGTTCCCATTCATCTCAATGAGCGTTTCTCAGCTAATGACCCTGTTGGTGTACATGACCTGTTCTTTGAGCTGTAAATATCCTAAAATGACTCGTTACCAGCTAGGACTAACCAAACCTCCTCACACCAAACACACTGGAGAACGGTTCTGTCTGGTGACGCTGGAAATGACGCAGATCACCTTAAAGAAACACTGGAAAAGACGACGAGATGGAGAGTTAAGTCCTTTTTCAGACACTCAATATTTCTGCCAAAGTTAAAATCTTTAATATTCTGCATCACATGTGCGTAATACAGCTTTAAACCAACACTCTACCTTTATAGAGGAATTATAGAGGCTTCCCGAGTGTGAGCTTCAGCATCTAGCAGAGGGTTTCTTCATTACAACAGGAACATGTTTCCTGGATGTGTGATTGAGAACAGACTCACAGAGACGTTCGGTCCAGTCCAAACCAAAGCCAGCTCCATCTGGACGAAACATCAGTGTGTTCGGGCCTGGAACTCATTCAGCTCAAGCAAACATTCATCATGCTGATAAACAATGTGACAGAAGACGGGGAAAAAAGAAACGCCAGTCCAGCTCGACCGGACCAGCTTGAAAACAGTCACACACACAACATCCGCCGGAGAACGAGCAGAGGCGCTCCACGCACGAGCTTTCAAGGTTTCGGCGGCAACGGGGATTGTAATACTAACAGAAATGCAACAAGGGACGTTTTAAACAAATAAAACGTCAGTTAAAACAATATTTGGAGAAGAGAAACCGGTGTGAGTAATTCAGTTCAGATAGTTTGTGGTGAGTGAGTCTTTAAAATGTACAATATGTACGAATTTTATAATAAAATATCAAAAAATCCCTTGCACAGTGTGATATATTTCCTGCAGTTGTGTTCTTACAATATCCCAAAAGTTCCCGAAGATTTTTAATTTCAGAGAAATTCCAATTTTAAATAATGGCTCGTCCCTGTTCACTTGTCGCCTGTCAAGACGTAATATCCGCGTTATCCCTGGTTTCCGCTCGTACTGCCGTAGTAACCATGGTGACAGACGTGGACAACTGCGTTACGTCTAGCGGCGCACTCACGCTGATGTTTCGTTCAAACTTTATGGATCATGGCAAGCAGACTTTGGGACAAAAGGAGAACTAAAACGAGGATAAATATCAGTGTGGCGTTTTCGAGATGCTGAGAGCTAGCGTCTGTGGCTAACTTCGACTTGACGAGACGCACAAATGTACATAAAACTAATCAATGTTATATAGCTCAACATGATTGAAATGTTAGAATATGATCAGTGTGTTATGCTAATGTTGATCTCGCTCACTGCTAGTCTCATACAGACAAACTCACACATAGAATAACTATAACATTATAACTTTAACACACTCAAATGCAGTTTAGTGTGATAGTGTAGAGCAAGAGAAACAGCGCTGCGTTCCCTCACAAGATTCATTTGTCTAATAAACTGCCCTGTGTGAGTATTATTCAGCACTTGTGGGTAAGTTAGTTCGGCAGAATGAAATGTCCTCATCTCTTTATATCCGCGGGACTCGCGTGTGGCGCTGAGATCTGTCTCTCATTAGCACTCGCGCCCTGTTTCATTCCACAGTCATGTTAAAAACATCAGTGTATTCACTCATCCATAAACATTATTAGATCCTTCGGCATGATAACAAGTTCCATAATTCTGCTTATGCGTCATCAACCTATGCTTTTGTTATTGTAAGAGGTTAGCGACCCCTAGCGGCGAAAAAAAAATACATATTGTAGCTTTAAAGGGATAGTTCACTTTGAAATTAAATTTTGGTATGTTTTAGCTTACCTCAAGGGCATCCAAGATGTAGGTGTCTTTGTTTCCGCAGTAGTTCCAATTTACACAACCACGTCCAAGTGATCTGACATCACTCATTGTTTACACAGAACAGAGATTGTAGGTAAGACTGCTAATAGAAATGGTACTAATTTGCGCTTATCCGGCATGTTTAAACCGACGTAAAAGAAAACAATTACGTATGCACTAAGCCAGAACGCGCGCACACGTCACACACCAGGAAGCGCGCGCGCCCTCAGATCACTTGGACATGGTTGTGTACAAGAGGTAAAAATGATATAAATACTGTTCGTTTTCTCACACAAACCGCTCGTTTTGTGTCTTAGGCCATCAATGTGTACTTACGATGGGGAATTGTTTAATTTGGACTCTGTGCATGCTCTTTGAGGTGGTGACCATAGACCTGCATTATATGACTGACAGACAAGAACGGTTTGACCTAAAAATATCAAAATTGAAACTATTGCGGAAACAAAGACACCTACATCTTGGATGCCCTTGAGGTAAGCTAAAACATACCAACATTTAATTTCAAAGTGAACTATCCCTTTAATGTTCAGAGTCAGTCACTGAGAGTTTGAGTTTGATTTTTGAGTTCTGGCTCAACCAATCACGTGAGTTCACCTGTTAAACTGACCAATGACAGACATGGGAGTATCATGAGGAAACCTGTTTGAAAACAGTCATTTTTGTAACAGTGTAACACTTTAAAACAATCATGTTATAGAGCAGTTATGTCATATAAAGGATTTATACCCTCCAAAAACAATGTAGTCATAAATGTAAGATTTATGCATTTGAGGGTATATGTCGAACGTCGCATGACGAAACCGGAAACCTGGTCTCATCGCATCCGCTTGTCATAGAAAGTGTTAACAGCCGTATGAACTGATGCCGATATCTATGGAATTTTAAGGTAATCAGCTAACCTACCTATCTCACTTTGTTATTGGCTTTTTATTCTATTTAAATATCTAAACTTTAGTGTGAAGATTTTTTTTTTTTTTACTTTTAAATATCGATCTTCACATGCGAGGGACATTGGTTATGATCATCTTTGCTCGCTCCTTTTAAGTTATCTTGAGTAAAACAGTAAAAAAATGCATGAAGCACATACAAAAGACCTGAACCGGAAGCGATGCGTTCTGTTTTCCGGTTTCGTAATGCGGCGTTCGACATATACCCTATTGCATATAAGATTTCTATCCATTTGGATTACAGAGATTTAACAAACAAACTAATGAACTTAAGGTCATGCATAAATGAAACGGGTAGGATTTCTGTACTCAAAAAATAATAATCATGGCATAGTTTAACTATTTCTACCCATTTGATTTGATTAAAATAATCATATTTTCAAAATGAATTTATTCAAATTATTGTAAAAAAAATTGTGTTAATGTGAATTAGCTGTGAAACAAGCAATATTCAGAAATTATACAAATACACAGAATATTATACAGAATACAAACAAATTACTGATGATAAATATATTAAAGCACATTCAGTTTATTAGTACTATTACAGAAATCGCACCGGTTTTATTTATGCATGACCAACAAATATGCATCGCATTACGTTTATTAGTTAAAGTTAAAACGGCGTAATCCAAATGGATGGAAATTTTATGTGCAATTCAAATACATGAATCTTAAATTTAGGCATAAATATTTTTGCAGTAAATGATCAAATCAAACCACGTCACTAATATAATCACAGACCAGTTTAATTGAGTCAATGATTGAAACATAAAACATCAAATTCATTATTTCAATGTATACAAAAATAAATTAAATTGCACTGTATAAAATGTTCTGTGAAACACAAAAGACGACGTTTGGCAGAATGTCAACGCCACTGAAGTATCATAACCCTCCAGATCTCAGATTCATCTATGATTCGACTCCAGGAGACTTCAAATACAGTGCAACGTTCTTTTAGGAGCTTGATAGTGTAAAATCATCCAGTTCAGTGTGAAAACAGCATTCAGCACAATATTTCGTGTTGTGGGCGTGTTATGGGCGTGTTGTGGGCGTGTTATGGGTGAGTTATGAGCGCGTTATGGGCGTGTTATGAGTGTGTTGTGGGTGAGTTATGGGCGTGTTGTGGGTGTGTTGTGGGTGTGTTGTGAGCGTGTTGTGGGTGAGTTGTGGGTGTGTTGTGAGCGTGTTGTGGGTGAGTTATGGGCGTGTTGTGGGTGTGTTGCGAGCGTGTTGTGAGCGTGTTGTGGGTGTGTTGTGAGCGTGTTATGAGCGTGTTGTGGCCGTGTTATGGGCGTGTTGTGAGCGTGTTATGGGCGCGTTGTGGGCGTGTTGTGAGCGTGTTATGGGCATGTTATGAGCGTGCTGTGAGCGTGTTATGGGCGTGTTGTGAGCGTGTTATGGGCGTGTTGTGAGCGTGTTATGGGCGTGTTATGGGCGTGTTATGAGTGTGTTAAGAGCGTGTTATGAGTGTGTTATGGGCGTGTTATGAGTGTGTTAAGAGCGTGTTATGAGCGTGTAAGCATGCCCAGATTGAGCAGGATGGAGCTGAGGTTGATGTTCAGGAAGGCTTGAGAACGGTCAGCGGTTCGGTGCATCTCCTGCAGCAACAAATGCAGCGATGACACTTCAAACAGACGCTTGTTCTTCCTGCAACCAAACAGAATCACAGCTGAACCTCCCAATACACACATGACCTACAGCTGATCCCTCTTCAACAGGACTGACAGGAAGAAGGTTTTCCAGTGAAGTCCCCTCGTGCAAGGATAATGTGAAAAAATTACATTATGAATATTGTGTAAAATATTATTTGCAAAATATTTAGTTTGTTACATTACATCATTGCATTTTTTAACTACTCAGTGTAGTACTGTACTGATATGTGTTATTTATTTATTTATTTATTAATTTACTTTATTTTTTATTTAAATCAAATGTTTTTTCTTTTAGTTATTTATTATTTACTTAAATATTTTATTTATTTGCATTAATTTCAAAATGCATTTGTATTTGTATTAATTTATTAGTTATTTGAATCAAATGTGATCATTTTTTAAAAGAATTTTATTTTAATTATTTAATTATTTTCATATTTTTTATTTATTTATTTTAATTTACTGTATTCAAATATATTAATTTATTAACTATTTAAATCAAATGTGATTTATTTTAATATTTTTATTTTTAAATCAAATTTATTTATTTAGTTGATTGGTTTAATCTTATTTTTATTTAATGTAACAAATATTTATTTATTTAACTTCATTAACTTAGTTATTAGAATCAAATGTGATTTATTTCAATCAATTTTTATTTTACTCAAATATATTTATTTATTTAGTTAATTGGTTTAATCTTAATTTATTATTTATTTAAATTATATTTTTATATTTATTTAAATTCATTTGATTCAAATGTATTAATTTATTAGTTATTTTAATCAAATGTGATTTATCTTATTCTTTTTTTTATTTACAATTAAATGTAATTATTGTGTTAGTTAATTGGTTTAATCTTAATCTTATTTTTATTTATTATTATTTCAATGTTTTTTTTATTTTTATTTTTATTTTTTTTATTACAATGTGTTCATTTATTACTTATTTTAATCAAATGTGATTATTTTTTTTATTTTTTTTAAATGTGTTTTATTTTATTTTATTTAGTTAGTTCATTAGTTCAACCTTATTGTTATTATCTATTAATTATTACACAGTTTTTCTCTAAACGTTTGTCCCTTGTGGCCCCTTGCGGGTCCCTGGACCCGTTTGAAACCCCCCGTGTTAGAGGAGGAGAGACTGACCGGATACTGGAGAGCTTCTGGAGGAGCATGAGCATCTTCTCCATCAGTGACGGCTCCACACGAGGGTTACGGAGGAACATCGAGGCGCAGCGGAAGAAATCTTCTGTGCTGCACTGATCCAGAAAAGCCGACAGCAACCCTGATGGACAGAGGAACATCAGTCAGGGATTCTCATTGTGAAAAAATCTGTAATACTGTCACTTTTTTTCATGGATGGATGCACTTTTATGATGGACAGATGCGCTTTTATGATGGACGGATGCACTTTTATGATGGATAGATGCACTTTTATGATGGATGGACGCACTTTTATGATGGATGGATGCACTTTTATGATGGACAGATGCGCTTTTATGATGGACGGATGCACTTTTATGATGGATAGATGCACTTTTATGATGGATGGATGCACTTTTATGATGGACAGATGCGCTTTTATGATGGACGGATGCACTTTTATGATGGATGGACGCACTTTTATGATGGATGGACGCACATTTATGATGGATAGATGCACTTTTATGATGGACGGATGCACTTTTATGATGGACGGATGGATGCACTTTTATGATGGATGGATGGATGCACTTTTATGATGGATAGATGCACTTTTATGATGGACAGATGCGCTTTTATGATGGACGGATGCACTTTTATGATGGACGGATGGATGCACTTTTATGATGGATGGATGGATGCACTTTTATGATGGATAGATGCACTTTTATGATGGACGGATGCACTTTTATGATGGACGGATGCACTTTTATGATGGACGGACGCACTTTTATGATGGACGGATGCACTTTTATGACATTTACATTTACATTTACATTTAGTCATTTAGCAGACGCTTTTATCCAAAGCGACTTACAAATCAGGACTAAATTAAGCGAGTCATCATGAAGAGGCAAAAGACAACAACGCAAGAAGTGTTCAGAATACGAAGTTCAGAATACGAAGTTCAGGCATTATTCAGAGTAGCATAAGCATGATAAGTGGGATTTTAAGGGAAAGGTTTTTTTTTTTTTTTTTTTTTTTTTTTTTTTTTTATGAGTTTAGGTGCTCATGGAAGAGATGGGTTTTCAGCTGTTTTTTGAATGTTGTCAGGGATTCAGCATTCCGGATAAGGGTGGGGAGAGTGTTCCACCAGCATGGAACTGTGAATGAGAATGATCTGGAAAGTGATTTTGTGGCTTTCTGTGATGGAACCACGAGACGTCGCTTGTTGATTGATCGTAGGCGTCTGGTGGGGATGTAGGCTCGTAGGAGTGAGTGAAGGTAGGAGGGAGCTGAGCCTGTGATAGATCTGTAAGCAAGCGTCAATGCCTTGAACTTGATGCGAGCAGTGAGAGGTAGCCAGTGCAGAGAGATTAACAGAGGGGTGACGTGGGCCCTCTTGGGCTCGCTGAAGACAAGACGAGCTGCAGCATTCTGGATCATCTGAAGAGGTTTGGTAGCACATGCTGGAAGTCCGGCCAGAAGAGCATTGCAGTAGTCAAGCCTAGAAATGACCAGGGCCTGGACGAGGAGTTGTGTTGCGTGCTCAGTTAGGAAAGGCCTGATCTTCCTGATGTTGTGCAGCGCAAACCTGCATGATCGAGCTGTCTTTGAAATGTGATCTGTGAAGGTCAGCTGGTCATCAAACGTTACTCCCAGATTTCTGACCGACCTTGATGGGGTGATTGATGATGAATCAAGCTGGATGGTGAAGTCGTGCTGTAGAGACGGATTGGCAGGGAGGACGAGCAGCTCAGTCTTTGCCAGGTTGAGCTGCAGGTGATGTTCCTTCATCCATGTGGAGATGTCTGCCAGACAGCTCGAGACCCGTGCAGCTACTGTGGGATCATCTGGTCGAAATGAGAGGAAGAGTTGTGTGTCATCAGCATAGCAGTGGTAGGAGAAACCATGTGCCTGTATGATGTGTCCCAGTGATGTAGTGTAGATGGAGAAGAGGAGGGGACCAAGAACTGAACCCTGGGGAACCCCTGTGGTCAGTTGATGTGCTCTGGATACCTCGCCTCTCCATGCGACTTTGAAGGACCTACCTGTGAGATAGGATTCAAACCAGTGGAGGGAAGTTCCTGTGATGCCCAGTGATGAGAGGCTGGACATAAGGATCTGATGGTTCACGGTGTCGAAGGCAGCAGACAGATCAAGGAGAATGAGGAGTGAAGATTTGGAAGCAGCTTTTGCAATCCGTAGGGCTTCTGTGACCGACAGTAATGCAGTCTCAGTTGAATGCCCTTTCTTGAAGCCAGATTGGTTGACATCCAGCTGGTTGTTTAGAGACAAGAAGGATGTTACTTGGTTGAAAACAGCTCTTTCAAGTGTTTTTGCAATGAATGGTAGGAGAGAGATGGGTCTGTAATTCTCTACAAAAGATGTGTTTAGCGTTGGTTTTTTAAGCAGTGGAGTGACCCGAGCCTGCTTGAATGCTGTAGGGAAGGTGCCAGTATGGAGGGATGAGTTGATGATGTGTGTGAGTGCTGGTAGAAGTGTGGGAGAGATGGCTTGTAGAAGGTGTGAGGGGATGGGGTCTAGAGGGCAGGTGGTAGGGTGACTGGAGAGGAGAAGTGTAGATACTTCTTCCTCTGTTAGCGGCGAAAAGGAGGACAGAGGGGTATTGGCTGTGGAAGGGGTCGGTCTGGGTTCCTGTGTGTGTGGAGCTGAGAATTGACTGCTGATAGTTGTTGTTTTGTTGGTGAAGAAGTTTGCAAAATCATCGGCAGTTAAGGAGGAGGAGGGTGGTGGTGGAGGTGGACAGAGGAGTGAGTTGAATGTCTTGAAGAGTCGTCGTGCGTTGGAGGAGCTGTTGATCTTGTTGTGGAAATAAGAAGATTTTGCAGCATGAACATCAGCAGAAAAGGACGAGAGGAGAGATTTATACATACTCAGGTCAGATGAGTCTTTTGATTTGCGCCATTTCCTCTCCACTGCCCTGAGTTCGGTCCGGTGTTCACGAAGAACCTCAGATAGCCAGGGGTTAGAAGGAGTAGCGCGTGCTGGCCTGGAGGAGAGAGGGCAGATTTTGTCTAGAGTAGAGGTTAGTGTGGAGCATAGGGTATCCGTTGCAGTATTCACATCCAGAGATGAGAATTGTGAGGGTGGGGGAAGAGAAGAAGACACGGCAGAGGAGAGTTGGGAGGGGGAAAGTGAGCGCAGGTTTCGCCTGATGGTGACTGGTGGTGGGGTTGGTGGCGCAGGGGTAGCGAGTTGTAGACTGAAGGTGATGAGGAAATGATCTGAAACATGGAGAGGCCTCACCAAAATGTTGTCTGTGATGCAGTTGCGTGTGTAAACCAGGTCCAGTTGGTTGCCTGATTTGTGAGTACCTGTGGTGATGTGTCGTTTGAGATCGAAGGAGGCTAGTAGAGAGGTGAAGTCTGTTGCATGTGGTTTTTCGAGATGAATGTTGAAGTCACCGAAGACTAGAAGTGGGGTGCCGTCCTCAGGGAAAGAGGACAGCAGCACATCCAGCTCCTCTACGAAGTTACCCAGCTGACCTGGGGGGCGATAAATGACTACAATATGGATCTTACTGGGAGTTGTAAGTGTGATAGCATGATATTCAAATGAATTGTTGTTGCATAGAGAAGAGAGCGCTGAGTATTTCCAATTGTTGGAAACGAGAAGCCCTGTCCCGCCACCCCTCCCAGACTGGCGAGGGGAGTGAGAAAAGGAGAAATTGCTAGAGAGAGCAGCGGGGGTTGCTGAGTCTTCAGGACGAATCCAGGTCTCAGTCAAGCCCAGGATACTGAGAGTAGAATGGGATGCAAAGGCTGGAATGAAGTCAGCTTTGTTGACTGCTGACTGACAATTCCATAGACCCACGGAAAGAGAGAGAGGAGTGTGTGAGGATGAGAGAATGGGACGCAGATTAGCAGTATCGCGCTGCCTTGTGCGCGTGATGAAAGGGCGTTGTCGAACGATAACAGGAATGTGTTGAAAACACATGCTGATTCGGGAGAAAGATAGGATAAGAAGTGGAAAGGGAAAAGGCGAATTTTAAGTGCCTTTCTGGTGTCCCTGCTCGGTGGAGTCGCGCAGGTAGAGTCGATGGTCTTTACCCGAGTCGGTCTTCACACGAGGAGGCTGAACGCTTCCGCTGACGCTTCCGCGACAGCGCGCAAAATACACAGATATACAGAAAAATGCTTTCACCGCTTGAGTGAGTACAGCTGGTTCGGTCTTGCAATTAAGTGGATAACGCGATAATGGGCCAACTTTCGCTTTGAAAGTGCTAGGAGCAGAGGCTTAAAGTGCAAATTAGACTTTAACAATAATACTTTTCACTCGCGGCTGCTTGTTTAATGTGGCAACGCGTCCAACTAAAATACACAATTATGTGAAGTTAAAAATATAAGGGAAGCTGAGAATCGAAGATGGCCTTACCTTGACTACAAAGCAACGCTGACAATAACAAGAGAGCAGAGTATTCCAGAAAACACACAGTTGCGCGTTTCAGTCGAGCCTCTTGTTGCACGCTTGTCCAACGGGAGTGAACTGAATCTCGTCTATTTAAAGGTATTCTAACAGATGCTGGTTCGGTCTTGCAATTAAGTGGATAACGCGATAATGGGCCAACTTTCGCTTTGAAAGTGCTTGACTACAAAGCAACGCTGACAATAACAAGAGAGCAGAGTATTCCAGAAAACACACAGTTGCGCGTTTCAGTCGAGCCTCTTGTTGCACGCTTGTCCAACGATGGATAGATGCACTTTTATGATGGATAGATGCACTTTTATGATGGACGGATGCACTTTTATGATGGATGGATGCACTTTTATTATGGACGGATGCACTTTTATGATGGATGGATGCACTTTTATGATGGATGGATGCACTTTTATGATGGATGGATGCACTTTTATGATGGATAGATGCACTTTTATGATGGACAGATGCACTTTTATGATGGATAGATGCACTTTTATGATGGACGGATGCACTGTTATGATGGATAGATGCACTTTTATGATGGACGGATGCACTGTTATGATGGATAGATGCACTTTTATGATGGACGGATGCACTTTTATGATGGATGGACGCACTTTTATGATGGATAGATGCACTTTTATGATGGACGGATGCACTTTTATGATGGACGGACGCACTTTTATGATGGACGGATGCACTTTTATGATGGACGGATGCACTTTTATGGTGGATGGATACACGTTTTTAAGCTTCAATCTGTTGGTTGCAATCCACTGCCATTATAAAGCTTGGAAGAGCCAAGGATACTTTTTAATATAACTCTGATTGTATTCGTCTGAAAGAAGAAAGTCATATACACCTAGGATGGCTTGAGGAAGAGTAAATCATGAAATGAGATTTTCATTTTAAAGTGAACTAATCCTTTAATTTCTGAACTTCTGCTTGCTGCTTGCTCTCTCACAGGTCTCAGGCCGTCTGTTAAAGTCTTTAGTCTGAGCTGATTTAGGACACATGGAGCACATTAAAGCTTCGACCAGACAACCACAGCTGACCTTGAGACGTGACCTCCCACTCCACCCTTCACACGTTCACATAATTATCCTCCTGTAAAGCTCCCTAATTGCCAGGCCAGCTCACTGTAAAGTGCTCGTGCTACACACGTCTGTTCAGTGTCACGCGTAAGAAAGCGAAAGGCACATTCCTGGCCCTTCTCGTAAACGCACTCACTTTACGATTCGTGAGTGTTTTTCACCAGCTCACAGTCCACCGGGCCTGAACATGAGCAACACCACATCAAAATCACATCAGTGACCCGATACTGTACACCGCCGTTACACTGGGATGGGAATTTAATTAAACCTATTATTGAAGTGAAGAGTGCTTGGGGGTCCATGAAAATGTAAAAAAAAAAAAAGATTAAACTAAAAAAAGTTGATTAAGTTGAAATAAATAAAAACAACTAAATAAAACATTTGATTAAAATTATTGAAATTATAATTTATTTAAATAAATAAATTCAAATTGATTTAAATAAATATATTTTATTAAAATATATTTATTTAAAAAAAATTAAAGACCGAAACAAATAAAAAAATTTCTCAATAAATAACAAATAAACAAACATTTATTTAAATAAATAAAACTACTTAAAAACATAAATGCATTTTATTAAAATAATTTAAAAAAAATTATATAAAAAACGCAATTTGATTTAAATAAATAAATAATTGGATTAAAACCAAAAAATTTATTAAATTGAAAAAAAAAAATTTGCAATGCAAATGATGTACGAAGTACGATTACAGTATTAACTGGGTCTTTATACTTAAAAAATATATATACAGTTACCTTTTAAATTTTAGGATTTTAGGAAGCTCATATTTGGGAGCCCGTGGCATTAAAAGACTGTTTTAGGATTAAATGATCATCCGAGTTGATGAGTCTAACATCAACAGCAGATTTACATGACTTCAGTATAGAGGACATCACACAGCAGCGTCTCAATGGCACGTGACTCACGTGACTCTGAGCTCATCTGTATCAGGACACCTGTGGACCGAGCCAGCAGACCGGGACTCCCTCCTCTCAGCAGAACCAGAACCACCGGCAGAGCCTGGTACTCCAGGAACAGCGCCTGTCCTTCATCGGTGCGCACCGCACACGCCAACACGTCTACAGCCTGAGCCAGGACGTCCACTACAGGAGAAGTAGTCAAGTCACCTTCATTTATACAGCGCTTTAACAATATAGACTGTTTCAAAGCAGCTTTACAGTGATAATAGGAAATTAAGTAGCAGAGATTGTTTTGGCTTTACAGCAGCAGGTATTGTCCAGATAAAGTTAGTTTTGATTGATTCACTTCCGTTGAAGAAGAAGAAGAACAGACGTCATACATCACAGACTGCGTCAGTTCAGAGAAATAATGATGCAACATCGACGCCGTTATCGAACTAAACTGAATCAACACTGAACACACTCGAGCTGAATAATAACAGAAGAACTAATCTTTGGGGTTTGGACTGAAGGAGTTTGAGCTCCTTCGGTATGATTTTAGGGACAAATCGGGTCCATTGGAGACGTCCAATAGATTTGAAAGAACACCACACACACACACACACACACGGTGTAATCACCATTGGAACATCTCAGAGTAAAACTGGGATCTGTGAAAGATGAGACAGATGAGAAGTTTATCTATGCATCATCTTTTTACTCTTTTAATTAATTTTATAACTGTTTTAATTTTCCTTGCTTTTATTTTGTGGTTATTTTAATTCCTTTCTGTGTAAAGCACTTTTAACTACCATAGTGTATGAAATGTGCCGTATGAATAAACTTGCCTTGCCTTGAATAATGACTCTACTGTTATACCTGCATTACACTCGTTTCATAATGAACTTTACAGTTATTAAACTGAACTAAATCAACACTGATCTGAATACTGTCTTTTTAAAGCTGAGTTTCTCATATTTGATGACGTTTGCATCCCTGATTCTGTTATTTTCATCTTTATTACTGTGAAGCTGCTTTGAAACAATCTGTAGCATTACTGAAATAAAGACAACACAATATTCTACATGCAAATATATAAATAAAACACAGAATTATTCATATTTAGCACTGCAATATAAATGCACTTTTCAAGGAATCTTTATTTATTTTTGTATGATAAACCGTATTCTACTATATTCATCTAATTCTGCTCCTCCAGTAAATGTGTCTTTAATATTTTCCAGTAGAATAGAGACTCGTGTTAATGAGATGTTTTAGACATTAATGCATCTTGAGTTATTTACACTGACTACAGGAATGTTCACGACTTCAACATTATTCATTTCCATGATGCATCTCCGATTTTTCTATGGCTTTTGGTGTCAGAAATAAACTATTTATTAATGGAAAATTGACTTTGTGTGTTTTTTTAAGCATGTAAAGTATGAGATGAACAGCAGACTCGTGTACAACACTGCCATCTGCTGCAGAGACAGGCAAACCATGTCAGAGAGAGAGCAGAGGTCAAACATGCACAGAATGAGCCTAAACGTGAACCTACAACAACTGCTCATCATCACGAGCAAGTGTGTGTGTGTGTGTGTGTGTGTGTGTGTGTGTGTGTGTGTGTAAGTAATATATTTATTCATATATATATATATAAATAACCCATACATATATACATTAGTGGGCAAAAGTGATTTCCAGCCTAAAAAAAAAAATTTACATCTTCAAAAAAAAAAAAAAAAAAAAATCTTTAAATCTTTGTTCAAATATTACTAAATATTTTGTAGTCATATTGCGCAGTTGTGCTTGGAGTCGATTGCTTTATTAGTGATAATGACGCAATGCAACATGACAAATTGTGCCTCCATCATTTTGTACAAAGAAATTATGAACACATGCAAAAACAAGAGAACCAATGAGATATTAATAACTGATTATGTTGCAATCAATGATTGTTTTTTTCCTCTGAGCTTTTTGTTTTTCTATGCATTTGTTTTGTATAGTTAAATAAAAATCTGTTTGAGTTATTTGCCAAATGATTTTGTCAGATAAATACCTTAACCAAGTTCTTCCCTCATATTTAAAATATATATATAAAAAAAAAAATCTAATATTTTCCTGATATTTTGATGGTTTAATTGAACTTGTTAATAATTAAAACGAAGTTGCTCATTTGCACATTTAATGATATTAATGCATATAGTGATTGTCTATTTATCTTTACATTTTTATAAACAATTTAATTAATCGGTATATATGATTACAAAAATATACAACTTTTGATTTCAATAATGTATTAGTAAATGTTGAAATTAATATTAAGTAAGATTAATAAATGCTTTAGAAGTATTTTTCATGTTAACTAATGCTGGAATCTTATTGTAAAGTGTTACCAGAGAGAAAAAAATATATTCTTTTTGCACAATATGAAAACACTAAATGCACTGCATGATAATCTCTGTCCTATCTTTCCCTGAGTGATTCTTGTCTATTAGACTCATTTCAGGACATTATTGCCCAGACTTGTTTGACCTCGCCTTGTTTCCGCCTTTGGCTTTTGGTGTGCTTAGTTGGGGACATTTCATTTAATATTCAACAATCATATTGATCTGCCTGCTTTGACACCATTATATGAGAACTGAACTGAGCTGGACGATGACATCACGGTTTACTCCAGAGTGGCTATATATATACAGTGCAATGCATAAGTGAATACACCCATGCTAAAGTTGACTAAAAAGAGGAATAAAAAATCATATTTTGGAAATTGAACTTAATGCCTTAATTAAAAAAATTAGGAAAAATCCAACCTTTAAGGACACTAATTTTCTTTGTGAATGAATAATGTATCGTAAATAAATAAATGTTCTTCCTTGAAATACAGGGTGCATAAGTTTGGACACCCCTATGTTAAATTCCCATAGAGGCAGGCAGATTTTTATTTTTAAGTATTTAAAAAAAAAAAAAAATTAGGATACTATGCATCCTGATAAAGTTCCCTTGGCCTTTGGAATTAAAATAGCCCCACATCATCACATAGCCTTCACCATACCTAGAGATTGGCATGGGGTACTTTCCATAAGATCATCTCTCAATGCAAATCAAACTAGCTTTTAGGCTAACTGAAATAAAATCATGCCAATCTCTAGGTATGGTGAAGGCTATGTGATGATGTGGGGCTATTTTAATTCCAAAGGCCAAGGGAACTTTATCAGGATGCATAGTATCCTAAAAAATAAAATAAAATAAAAACTTAAAAATAAAAATCTGCCTGCCTCTATGGGAATTTAACATAGGGGTGTACTCACTTATGCACCCTGTATTTTAAGGAAGAACATTTATTTATTTACGATACATTATTCATTCACAAAGAAAATTGGTGTCCTTAAAGGTTGGATTTTTCCTAATTTTTTTAATTAAGGCATTAAGTTCAATTTCCAAAATATGATTTTTTATTCCTCTTTTTAGTCAACTTTAGCATGGGTGTATTCACTTATGCATTGCACTGTATATAAATTAACTAAATAACTTTTTTGCAAAAAAAATGAAACATCACTGAACTTACTTAAGCTGGACTGTGACGCTATTTTCTTCTGGAAACAAACTTTGCTGCATTCTTTTCCTGTTATCTCTGTAAAGCTGCTTTGAAACACTCTCTGTACTGTAAAAAGCGCTGTATAAATAAAGCTGACTCGACCTTGACTGATGGTTTTGATGATGATGAGGCTGCACAGAAAGCGTGTGTGAAGACAGGAGCTCTTAAACAGTGGACACACACGTGGGCGAGCCGGGTCACATGACCCTCGAGACACCTCCTCACCCAGCCTCCTCAGCGTGGAGGTAAGGACAGCGTGCTGGAAGAGAGAGAGCGAGATGTGGCGTTAAAACACACACCACCGCAGGCACTGGGGCGTCCGTCTGCCTGCCTGCATGAAATAAACATCTAATACATTAGGAAACGTGTAAATGCTTTTTACAAAACTTCAGACAAAGCTAGTTTTTGGACATGCAGCAGACAAACAATGTGTAAAACTTATGATTTAAGCAGCTTCCTTTGATCTAAAGCATGTGGAAACTGAACTGTGAGAGATGATGATGATGATGATGAAGATGATGAAGAAGCATCTCCTGCCTCAGATTGCTGAGCTCTTAAAAACACACAGGGTTGTTTGATTTAATATTATTTTTTATTTTCTCATTATTATTGGACTTTATTTTTTTTATTATTTTTTTTATTATTTGTATTATTGTGTTTCTGTTTAAGTGAAAATAATTTAAAAAAACACACGTTGCACTTTCATAATGTGCAGCTAGACAGTTTTTTAATTAGAGATCGATCAATATTAAACAATTAAAATTAAAATATAACCGATTACTGATTATTTGTCCGTTTATATGTCCGATAATCGGTATGCAGAATCGATATGTAGTTTTACTTCCGTTTTGTTCAATTGTTGTGATCTTCATATCACTATAATAATAGCGTGACATGCTTTTTTACAACAGCAGCAACAATTATTATCAATAGGCAAAATAAATTGGCAAAGTCTAATGTTTTCAAATGGAGAACATAAATTGCAAACTACAGTCTGAAACCAAAGTTTAGCTGTTGTTTATTAAGCGAAAGAGTAAAGACAACACGTTCACTGGAATAATTATACATGGTCAGGAAAGAAACTAACAAAAACAGTGAAGACACTACATTAGGGTCCATTTCGAATGGCATTTTATGAGAATTATAAAAATAAATAAAAATTAAATATCGGTAAAACCGATTATCGGTCAATTTTAAGGGGATAGCTCCAAACCCATAAGACTTTTGTTCATTTTTAAAACACAAATTAAGATATATTTGAGTGCTCTATGTATGTTCACTGATCAATTTAAATAAAAGCCTAAATTTAATCTGTTCATCATATAAAGCAATCGTGTCTCTTCAGAAGACTTGGATTAAACGGCTCGATTCATACATATTTCATTTTTTATCTCTTTATGAACTTTTTGAAGTGTAGCCCTAACAGAAATCTCTAGGATTTGAAAGTTTTGAACAGCTTTGTTTCTCCAATCACAACTGATTGCATTCGTTCTGCCATTTGTTGATAAAGTCAGATGGTAGTTTAGCGTATGATGGGCAGCGTTGGACAAAGTACACAACTTCCTTACTTGAGTGAAAGTACAGATACTACTGGTCAAATATTACTCCGTTACAAGTAAGTTGTAAAGACTGATTTTTACTTAACTAAAAGTAAAAGTACAGAAGTACTCGTTTTTAAAAAAGTACTTAAGTATCAAAAGTAACAAGTAAATGTCAATGCACTGTTTTATTATTGTTGCATTGTTGTGTGTAATACTTACAGTACCTTATGCCTCTGAATCTATGCCTACCCTCATATCAATATCACATTTATTTCTAGAACACAGTTCCAGTAGTGGGATTGAATGTGAGATTTAATAAGTGCACTCAATAACGTCCACAATGGTTTCGGACACCCAAATAATTCCCCATTTAAAGTTTTTTTGGATTTTAGTATGAATATGTCAGCCTTACAGTTATCTATAAGCTGGTGTGCTCCAAAACAATGACAAATTACAATTCACATTTAGAAGACCAAACCCAACGTTGAAAATGAAAATCAGGTTGATGTCAGAATCCAACATCAGATTGACGTTAATCTCCAACGTTGGAGAGACGTTGTATTGTGGTTGAAAATGAAAATCGGGTTGACGTCAGAAACCAACACCAGTCGAGTTCTGACGTCAACCCGACTTTCATTTCCAACTAAAATCATCCCCTGACTGACGTTACTACTGTCTACTCAAGGAGCTTGACAGAAATGTAGTAAAAAGTACAATATTTGTCTTTCAAATGTAGTGAAGTTAAAGTAAAAAGTTTCCAGAAAAAATAATACTCAAGTAAAGTACAGATACTCAAAAAGTGTACTTCAGTACAGTCATGGCTGGACTGGCCATTGGGCATACCGGGCATTTGCCCGGTGGGCCGACGTGCTTTTTGGGCCGATATATCTCATACTCATACTTTTTTTTTTTAACGGCCCACAATTTGTACATTGGCGGCCCATTCGTTATGTTTTGTTTTGTTTTGCTTAATTGGCGGCGCTGGGTTTGTGCCGGTGTAATGCATTGGTCAAAGTCAGTGTTAGTTTTTGTTTTTTGACAGACCAGCCAATCACAACTTTAAACGAGTGAGCGAGCATGCAGCAGTGTCAGTGTGTGTGTAACGTTATCTGTCAAAATAGTCAGCGAGATGGAGAAGAAACGCAAGGAATGTGCAGATAAATAGCGTGAAAAAATAGAACCAGGCCCTTAAAGCAGACACTGTAAACTGTGTCAAAATATATGTTTTCTGACCTTCATCGGCTCCAGCGGCAGATGATGATAGTGAGGACAGAGGATCAGGAGTGAGATGAGAGAGTGTAGAGTCCACGGTAAGCAGCATTACTTTCAAAACACTTAGGCCATGTCATGAGTGTAGATTATTTCCACATCTGCATAGTTGACGATTACCGCAATTCACTAGAAATTTAACGAGACGCGTTTGTAAACCATGTTTTCCGCCAAAATAAAAGCTTGATGCAGTTTGCGTCAAAATAAAAGATCATGTGTTTATCTCTTTCAAGTATAGAAATTGGTACAACACTAATTATGAAAGTTTCCTTTATTTTTTAGTGCATTTGTTTTACAAAATATGGCTATTACTGTCATTGGATTAATATTATAACTATTATTATGTTGTAGGTGTAATGTAAATAGACACTGTAACTAAAAGAGGTTTGAATTTTTCTTTGTTTAATTTCAACACTGAATATGGGTTGGAGCTTTTAATTTTGAACTCTCAAAGTGCACCAGATTGATGAATTTAACAGTAAAATGCACAAAATTTTCTCACGGGGGAGCATGCCCCCGAACCCCCCTAGAAGGACCAAGCTCCCACCACCATAGTTTTACCAAAAATCCTGTAAGAAACACTTGTATTGCTATGCCAGAGCCGATTATAGCTTGTTTTAGGATTCATCACTGTGGAGTATAGTGCAACTGTATTAAGAAATATCAAATTTTGACTTATTTCATCTGTTAACTCTCACTCATTCCTATACTCACTCATTACATGGCATTAGTGGTTTTTATGAATAGGAGTTGGTATGCATATTAAGGCCGTGCAAAGATGGGTGGTGTTTATGATCATATAGTGGGCCGGTCTGGGCCAAAATGCCCGGGCCGATTTTTTGTCCCAGTCCAGCCCTGAGTACAGTACTCAAGTAAATGTAGTTTGTTACTGTCCACCTCTGATGATGGGCCGCGGGTGTGTTTGGTACCTGTGTGCTGCGCTCCAGAAGCATCAGACAACAGTAGATACAGCGGATCAGAGACAGCAGGAGAGACGACTCCATCACTGACGCCTGATGAAGATGCTCCACCAGCACTGGCAGCGCCTGACAACGTCACAATAATCACAGGATATTACTTTACAATCACCACAGGATATTACTTTACAATCACCACAGGATAATACTTTACAATCACCACAGGATATTACTTTACAATCACCACAGGATAATACTTTACAATCACCACAGGATATTACTTTCACCACATGCACAAATATCATACATTTATTTAAGTAAGATATTTTTAGGGATGTCCCGATCCGATCCACGGCATCGGTATCGTGCCTATACTGGCCCAGAACACTAGATCGGATATCGGAGGGGAGAAAAAATATATATCCGATACCTATGATCCGATACCTATTAGGGGTGGAACGGTACGTGTATTCGTATTGAACGTACGTTCGGTACGTGCGTCACGGTTCGGTGCATGGATTTACACGGAGAATACACGGTATAAAAATAAATAAAACTCGCATGCACATTAATTAATGTAATGCGGAACTACTGTTAGATACGCGCATAGACATATGCGGGTTCTTTAGGGACACCTAATCTGTAGCCCCGCCTTAGCTCTGAACACGCGTCTATTTCGCTTCAAACGCTCGCTTTATCATTATATGCGCGAATGGATTCAAACTGTTCAAGCATCGAACTAGACGCGATAGACGTGAATTTGACGCTCTATTCGCGTTTGGTGTGAACGCAGCAAAATGAACAGGCTGTGATGTCAAGATTGCAATGCTGAAATGTGTGTGTGTGTGTGTGTGTGTGTGTGTGTGTGTGTGTGTGTGTCAGAGAGAGAGAGAGTGAGGCACGGGCGCGATCGAACAGTGGAAACAAAAACATACTCCGTCATTTTGTTCAAACAGGACATCATTAAAACTGCAAAAAGTGTTTAGCCTACTTATATTTGTGTAAAACACAACATTGTGCTTTTGTCAAACTATAAACTCTTGTCAAACTGTAACCTACAACTGTCACCCAACCAAAATCACACACACACACACGCTGTTTAAAAGCAAAAATTCTCTCATCTTTTGGACATTCATCATATTACATTGGTTTTCATTTCTTGTCCTAAAACAGAGCACTAATCTGTTTATTTTGAAGTTACACATTCTACATTGATTAAAAAAGAAAATCAAATGTGTTTTAAAAAAGTAGTATTATTTTATACAGAAATAAATTATTTATAATTCAGATGAGAATAACGTTAAAGTTAATTAAAATTTTAAGGAAACAAATATATTGATCTGAAATATAGCAAATTAATTTTAAATTCATTCAGGTACAATTACCAAACATATCTCGAGGTCTTTTGAATAAAGGATGGCAGTCTTTCATTATCAGCTGTTGTTGTGGACTATATACTGCAGAAGTATTTGTTCTCCATTTGAGTGAGATGTTTTTATGTGGCTAATTGAGCAAAGTGCTTCCATATATTTTATATTAGTAGTATTAGTTCAAGAATAAAATAAAAATATCGGATTGATATCGGTATCGGCAAATAGCCAAAGCTGCGGCATCGGCATCGTATCGGAAGTGAAAAAGTGGTATCGGGACATCCCTAGATATTTTCAATGACATTTGAGAGCTTTCTGATCCCTTCATAGACAGCAATTTAATTACCACTTTCAAGGCCCAGAACGGAAGTAAAGACATTGGTAAAACAGTCCATGTGACTAAAGTGGTTCAAATGTATGTTATGAAGCAACAAAAATACTTTTTTTGTGCAAAAACAAAACAAAAATAACAACTTTATTCAGCAATTTCTTCTCTTCTGTGTCTCAGTAAACACAGTTAAGCACTTCCTGGTTCTGCGTCAGAATGCCGGCTCATTATTGGCTCACTGGCTCATTAGTGGCTCATTATTGCTCATTATTTCATTTGCCATGAAAATAACGTCATGCTTTTTACTGATCATTAAAACCGGCCTCATTTATAACACTTTACAAGACGACCTCATTTGTCACCATTGGTTACTGCATTAACTACAGTAACATAAACTAACCAGAAGCATTATATATATATTTTTTTTTTTTTTTACAGCATTTATTAACCTTTTGTTAATGTTCACGTTAGTTTACAGTGTATTGACTAATATTAGCAGATGGTTGTTTTGTTGTAGGAGTTTTCTGTATGTTGTAAGATATGTTTATGTTTATGTATATGTTTGCATGTACAGTATACGTAGGTGGCATGTGCATGTATAGGAATGTTATGTTTATTTGTGCATGCATGTGTACATATGCATGTATAAAATGCATATATAGTTAATACGTTTGTTTTTTGTTTGCATAAGGAAAATACGGAGGATCTTTGGATTTGATTCTGTTAAGTTTATCAGTCCTCTATATACAGTGAGGAAAATAAGTATTTGAACACCCTGCTATTTTGCAAGTTCTCCCACTTAGAAATCATGGAGGGGTCTGAAATTGTCATCGTAGGTGCATGTCCACTGTGAGAGACATAATCTAAAAAAAAAATCCATAAATCACAATGTATGATTTTTTAACTATTTATTTGTATGATACAGCTGCAAATAAGTATTTGAACACCTGAGAAAATCAATGTTAATATTTGGTACAGTAGCCTTTGTTTGCAATTACAGAGGTCAAACGTTTCCTGTAGTTTTTCACCAGGTTTGCACACACTGCAGGAGGGATTTTGGCCCACTCCTCCACACAGATCTTCTCTAGATCAGTCAGGTTTCTGGGCTGTCGCTGAGAAACACAGAGTTTGAGCTCCCTCCAAAGATTCTCTATTGGGTTTAGGTCTGGAGACTGGCTAGGCCACGCCAGAACCTTGATCTGCTTCTTACAGAGCCACTCCTTGGTTATCCTGGCTGTGTGCTTCGGGTCACTGTCATGTTGGAAGACCCAGCCTCGACCCATCTTCAATGCTCTAACTGAGGGAAGGAGGTTGTTCCCCAAAATCTCACAATACATGGCCCCGATCATCCTCTCCTTAATACAGTGCAGTCGCCCTGTCCCATGTGCAGAAAAACACCCCCAAAGCATGATGCTACCACCCCCATGCTTCACAGTAGAGATGGTGTTCTTGGGATGGTACTCTTGGGATGGTACTCATCATTCTTCTTCCTCCAAACACGTTTAGTGGAATTATGACCAAAAAATTCTATTTTGGTCTCATCTGACCACATGACTTTCTCCCATGACTCCTCTGGATCATCCAAATGGTCATTGGCAAACTTAAGACGGGCCTTGACATGTGCTGGTTTAAGCAGGGGAACCTTCCGTGCCATGCATGATTTCAAACCATGATGTCTTAGTGTATTACCAACAGTAACCTTGAAAACGGTGGTCCCAGCTCTTTTCAGGTCATTGACCAGCTCCTCCCGTGTAGTTCTGGGCTGATTTCTCACCTTTCTTAGGATCATTGAGACCCCACGAGGTGAGATCTTGCATGGAGCCCCAGTCCGAGGGAGATTGACAGTCATGTTTAGCTTCTTCCATTTTCTAATGATTGCTCCAACAGTGGACCTTTTTTCACCAAGCTGCTTGGCAATTTCCCCGTAGCCCTTTCCAGCCTTGTGGAGGTGTACAATTTTGTCTCTAGAGTCTTTGGACAGCTCTTTGGTCTTGGCCATGTTAGTAGTTGGATTCTTACTGATTGTATGGGGTGGACAGGTGTCTTTATGCAGCTAACGACCTCAAACAGGTGCATCTAATTTAGGATAATAAATGGAGTGGAGGTGGACATTTTAAAGGCAGACTAACAGGTCTTTGAGGGTCAGAATTCTAGCTGATAGACAGGTGTTCAAATACTTATTTGCAGCTGTATCATACAAATAAATAGTTAAAAAATCATATATTGTGATTTCTGGATTTTTTTTTTAGATTATGTCTCTCACAGTGGACATGCACCTACGATGACAATTTCAGACCCCTCCATGATTTCCAAGTGGGAGAACTTGCAAAATAGCAGGGTGTTCAAATACTTATTTTCCTCACTGTATTTCTCCAATAAAAAAAAATGTTTTAGTCAATGTTAAGATTAACATTCTTCATCATCATCATCATCATCATCATCATCAGTCGAGCTGGGCTAGAGGTCGACGAGAGGTTTCCCTCCTTTCGGTTTCTTTTGCCTAGGCGCGGCAAAAAGACAGTTCCATTGTTTCCGGTTCTTTGCCAACTCGCTGATTTCCTTTTCGCTGAGAGTGATCATGCTTTTGTCTGTGATGTGACGTGATATTTGTTTGCGGTACGATGTTCGTGGTGCCCCGCGCCTATTTGTTGGTTTGATCTGTGACTCATATAAGATGAAACGTTTGACCGGTTCGTCTTCTGCCATGCGAATGCAGTGGCCTGTGAACTTAAGCTGGCGATCGTATATAGTTGTGCTTATTGGCACCTGTTGAACCGTCTCGTATAAATGTTCATTTGTGATATGATCGTTCTTCTGGTCTATACCAAGCATGATGCGGTAACAGTTTGTTGCATATGCGTCGAGTCGATTCGCTAGATGTTTAGTGAGGATCCATGTTTCGCAGCCATAAAGCAAGATGGAGATGCAAGCGGCTTTGAAGAGTTGAATCTTGAAGATTAACATTAATTAAGACTAATAAATCCAGTAGAAGTATTGTTCATTTTTTTAGTTCATATTAACTAATGTGGTTAATAAATGTAAACGAATGAAACCTTATTGTAAAGTGTTACCATTTAATTTTCATTACACAAAACAGAAAACTTGAAATGTGATCTGGACAGGTTTTCATGAAGTGTAAGACATGGACATTGACAAACCTTGGCACATCTCTCATGCAGTGACGGGCGTAGTGTGTTCGTGAGGTTTGACCCGTCTCCGACCTCTACGAGCTGACCGTCCACGACCCAATCCAACAGAACCGCCAGCAGCTTCACTGACGGCCCGGATACAGCGGCCTGACAAACACACAAAACAACAACCCAGCTTACAAAACTATGTTCTGATGTTCTCAGTTTTGTTGTCATCATTTTTTCTCGTTTAAGCGAAGGTTACCAAAAACATTAATGGTATATTTCATTTTAACATGTTACAAACATTATGGGGACATTCGGTTTTGAATATGTTAAACGTTATGAAACAAGTAGTAATTTTTAAAACATTAGATCAACGTTTAATGAATGATGTATAAATTATTATTTTTGTTAATGATTTCAGAATGTTATTAAAATCGCGTTCTTTTGCTTGAGGTAAATTCAAGGTAAACTTACAGCGTGTCTTCAAAACTCGATGAAAAGCAGAGGAATGATGAAGTTTGATGCTTTGTTTTGAGGTAATAAGGGCGTTTACAGGTTCGCGTTCCTTTACGTGGACGATTAGCATGTGAATCACTCGTGTGCGCGTGGGTGTGGTCACATTAGAGATAATGAGCACGCGCTTGAGAAACTGTACGTCTCGTTGCTTTCGTACGGATCAATCAAACAAAGAATATTTGTTTTTGATATTTAAGGGGTGGTATTACACAAGATGTAAAATAAGTCTCTGATGTCCCCAGAGTGTGTGTGTGAAGTTTTAGCTCAAAATACCCCACAGATATTTTTATATAGCATGTTAAAGTTGTCACTTTTTGAGGGTGAGCAAAAACACACCGTTTTTGTGTCTGTCCTTTTAAATGCAAATGAGCTGCTGCTCCCGGCACAGGGGGCGGAGCTTCAAGAGCTTGTGTCGTTTTACCTCACACACACACATGCACTGGAGATTTCAAAAACTTTTAGCCTTTTATGTTATCCAAACCAGAGTCAGACAATGATGGAGAGACTCAAGAAGAAGTGACAACATGTAGAAGCAACAGGACGTTTCTGAATGGTTAGTTGATGAGTTTATGTAGCTGATGTGTAGTTATCTTCTAGTCATTGATTAACATATTCTGTCTATCTATAAATGGCGTTTCAGGGGGCGGGGTTTATGTAAATTCTAGGGTTTGTGATGTCACTAACCCAGGAGGAATGTGGTGTAGTCTCTACCAGCCGTTTGTTGTAGTCCTTAAAAAGTGATTTCTTTAAAAGCAAATATCTCCCTTTGCTTTGATCTTTGAGCGTTGTAACTTTGCAGATGTTGTTTATGCTCAAACAGCAACATTACACACTAACTAAAGTTAGAAAAGTCAAATCATAATCAACCACCCCTTTAATTACTTAATTTAATAGACACTTCAAGCTTTCTAAAGACATATGTCTGTGTGGCAAGTATTCGCTGAGTTACAGTTTCAGAATGAACTTCACACTGAGAGAGACGGCAGAACGCGCATTGTGTTTATTTTCTTACATTTTGTTGTTATTGTGAGTGTACACAAATAAAAGTAGACTTTTAATAGATTTGAATATTTATTTGAGCCTCTTTCACACTGATAAGAATAAAAGCGAGGCGGTCACGCCGGCCGATCCCTGGGGGTTAAAGGGGTCACGACATGGATTTTCCTTGAGGTTCAGGAACAAACACTATTTTTACTGGAAGAACGTTTGAAAGAACATTGACAGAATGTTTCATTATTGATGTTAAAGCACCACAGGAGCTCCACTTATCTTCAGTAGCCACTGCCATTACAGTTTCCCAGCATGCCAGTGACTATTCTGATTGACTGGTCCAATCACAGGTTGCTGGTGACGGCAGCTCAGCTTCATCAACACACACTCGTTAAATCAAGCCCACGACTGTGAACTGAGAACAGCGTCGTGGATGGTCTGCGTTTGACTCACCTTTCCTGCTGCTTTTGACGGAGGATTTTCTGGTTTGCAGGCTTTGGGAACAGCAGTTTCTCGGCCCCTGTGTGTCGTGAAGGACTCGTACTTTCTCTGTGAGAACCAGGTTTATATTAGTGATGCACGAGCTCAAAGCTTCAGCAGAGAAGAGCAGGTTTCTAAGTTCAATTGTTCTAAATATATATATTCACTACCGATCAAAAGCTTGGAATCATAATCATCATTTGAAAGAGTCTTTTCTGCTCATCAAGGCTGCATTTATTTAATCAAAAACACAATAAATTGTGAAATATTATTACAATTTAAAACAGCTGTTTTCTATGTGAATATACACTAAAGTGTAATTTATTCCTGTGATCAAAGCTGAATTTTCAGCATCATTACTCCAGTCTTCAGTGTCACATGATCCTTCAGAAATCAGTCTGATATGATGATTTGACGCTCAAGATTATTATCAATGTTGAAATTTCATACTGGTTTTGTGGAAACAGTCATACATTTTATTTTTCAGGATTCTTTGATGAATATAAAGTTCAAAAGAACAGCGTTTATTTGAAATAGAATCTTTTCTAACATTATAAATTTCTACTTTTGATCAATTTAATGTGTTCAAAAATATGAATTACTCTTTAAATCTTGCTTACACTAAACTTTTGAATGGTAATGCATCATAGTTTCTACAAAAATATGAAGCAACAAAAACTGTTTTCAACATTAATAATAATAAAACCGTGCGAGTGCCCGTCACGTACCTGCAGGTTCTCCAGCCGAGCTTGAACTTTCTGAGACTGACATTCCAGCTTTCTGTTCTGCTCACTGACCTCATTAATCTGAGCAAACAAACTCTCGTTACTCATCACCACAGACAGAAACACACACGCAGCACTGTAACATCAGCACTGAGCGCTGTATACAGTACATACAGTGTGATGACGACAGACACCAGATTTATCTCACACTGCCAGCGCAAGTTCTTTCACGTCTTCTTGCGCTGGAATGTTTAAAGGGATACTTCACAGATTAGCATTAAGCTTTGTATCAGTAGAAACCCGGCAGTATTTTCGGGTAACTGTGCTTCCCTCCCTCATGTCCTCCTGAGACGAGAGATTTCTGTATCGTGTGTCTGGAAAAAACCCTCAGATGATGCAAAAATCGTCATTTATCGTCATCAGAGGCTCTTCTGTCCAGAGGTGAGAGACTCCAGCCAGTAGGAGGAGCTCGTCCCGCATGTGTTCAACCCGCCCATAGGGGGATCTCACCATAAAACGCCGTCTCAGTTTCGAGTCGACTAGTAGCCTAGCTGTATCATTTCTCCCGATACTGCCCTCTGTAATCAGTGGGAGTGGCCTCGTAGGGCAGCGAAGCAAGTGCATTCTGGGAGTTGTTGTCTTTCATCCACATGAGCCAAAAATACATTCTCTGGCTTTTCTCAGTCTAGAAGGCACCAACTTCTAAAATAATTTCACATTTCTACTACATAAATGACCCAATTTAAATACACATTAATCATTCCAGCGGTGAAATATCCCTTTAAATTGCCAAGACTTAAAGGTACAATATGTAAGATTTTTGTAATCAAATATTCAAAAACCACTTGCACAGTGTGATGTATTTCATGTAATTGTGTACTTACATTATCCCAAAAGTTAAGAAATTCCAGTTTTAAGTAATGGCTCGTCCCTTGGCATTGTCGCATATCAATGACGTAATATTCGCAATATCCTCGGTTTCCGCTTGTAGAAACCATAGATTCCTCAACAGCGGCCGTTTCAATGGGCTGCTAATGAGGCATCTATGTACATCTATGATACAATATCTCGCACGCTGCTGTTGTGTCGTTCAGTCATCATGGTTCACGATTACTGATTGGCGATTACAGAAAATCCCAATAAACGCAAACACAAAGATCAACATTTGAGGCAAGCAGACTTTTGGACAAACGGAGAAATAAACAAGGATCAATATCGGCCTGGCGTTTTCGAGATGGAGCCATTATTTAAAATTGGAATTTCTCTCAAATTCTTTCTCTTACTCGTCTTCTTGCGCTTGAATGTTTAAAGCTACAATATGTAAGATTTTTGTAATAAAATATCCAAAAATCACTTGCACAGTGTGATATATTTCCTGCAGTTGTGTTCTTACAATTTCCCAGAAGTTCCCAAATATTTTTATTTGCGACAATTTCGACAATATACGACAATTTCACCGCTGGAAATTAAAAATATTTGGGAACTTCTGGGAAATTGTAAGAACACAACTGCAGGAAATATATCACACTGTGCAAGTGATTTTTGGATATTATTATAAAAAAATCTTACATATTGTAGCTTTAAACATTCAAGCGCAAGAAGACGAGTAAGAGAAAGCGCACCCACCGTGTGAGATAAATCTGGTGTCTGTTGTCATCACACTCATATATATACAGTGCCAGTCAAAAGTTTGGAAACATTACTATTTTTAATGTTTTTGAAAGAAGTCTCTTAAGCTCATCAAGCCTGCAGTAAAAAAAAAAAAAAAAAAAAAAAAAAAACAGTAATATTATGAAATATTATTACAATTTAAAATAATGGTTCTCTTTCTTAATATATTTTAAAATGTAATTTATTTTTGTGATGCAAAGTTGAATTTTCATCAGCAAGTACTCCAGTCTTTGGTGTCTTATGATCCTTCAGAAATCATTCTAATATGCTGATTTATGATCAATGTTGGAAACAGTTGTGCTGCTTAATATTTTTTTTATAACCTGAGATACTTTTTTCAGGATTATTTGATGAATAAAAAGTTAAAAAGAACTGTATTTATTTAGAATAGAAATCTTTTGTAACAATATACACTACCGTTCAAAAGTTTGGGAACAATAACTATTTTTTTTTTAAAGAAATTAGTACTTTAATTCAACAAGAATGTGTTAAATTGATAAAAGGTGATGGTAACGATTTATATTGTTAGAAATGTTTTTATTTTGAATAAATACTGTTTTTATGAATAAATGCTGTTAACGTTTTACTCAATGAATCCTGAAAAAAGTATTCCAAAAAATATATTAAACAGCACAACTGTTTCCATCATTGATAATAACTGAGTATCAAATCATCATATTAGAATGATTTCTGAAGGATCATAAGACACCAAAGACTGGAGTACTTGCTGATGAAAATTCAGCTTTGCATCACAAAAATAAATTACATTTTAAAATATATTAAAAAAGAGAACCATTATTTTTAAATTGTAATAATATATATATATATTTTTTTTTTTTTTAACTGCAGGCTTGATGAGCATAAGAGACTTCTTTCAAAAACATTAAAAATAGTAGTGTTTCCAAACTTTTGACTGGTACTGTATATATATATATATATTATTACACACCTGTTTCTTCATAGAATCATTTAATTCCTTCATGGAATCAAGACTGGACTTCATCCTCTTATTCTCTTTGTTCTTCTGCTTTAGAGCAGCTTCCAGCTCATTCGTCTCCTGCTGATATTGCTGTGGGAAAAACACAAGGTTTGGAATCAGTCTCATATTTGATGACCTCACTGTGAAGTAACTGCACGATATTGAAGAAAAGTGTGATATGCGATAACTAATGCTTAGAGTTTGTCAAATAAACTTTAAATATCTTTCAAATATTATAACCTACATACGTGTTTCACATTTTATGTGACAAGAAAACATCCCGACAGCTTCTGGCAGTGAACATCAGTGTTTTACTGTAGCGTAAGAAGTGTTATTTTAACATCAGTGTAAACCTCGGGGTTCAGGGGTTCAGGTTATCCTACATTAGGGTTATTTAACAACAGAAACTGAATAATCAAATGTAAAAATAAAACTCTGCTTAGTTTTCACTGTATGAGTGAAATATATCCTGATTCTTATTAAAGCACCAAAAGTTATTCAGCCGAGAGCAGCGAGTGATTTTCTCTTTGAAACGATCTGTATAGTATAAAGAAATGCACGTTGTGTGACGTTGAAGCGAGACCAGCACTTGTCTGAGCTGCAGTCTTCTCACACTCACACACACACTAAGAAAGGTTGTGAGACCTGCAAGCGTCTAAGCTGTAGTCTTCTCTCACACACACACACACACACACACTAATAAAGGTTGAGACCTGCAGTCGTCTGAGCTGTAGTCTTCTCTCTCACTCACACACACACACACTAATAAAGGTTGAGACCTGCAGTCGTCTGAGCATCTCCTCCTCCACGGCTCTGAGTCTCTGAACGCTGCGCTGCTGCTGCACGAGTGTGTTTTCTCTCCGCTGAAGATCACGCTCTCGCTCACACAGTTCTGCTGCCCACACCTGCTGACTGAGCCGCTCCGCCTCACACACACACACGTTGGGTTTTCATGTTATATAGGGACATTTCATAGACAATGGTTTTAATACTGTACAAACTGTATATTCTGTCCCCTTACACTAACCGACCCCTAAACCAACCCATCACACACACACACACTAACCCGACCCCTAAACACACACACACACTAACCGGCCCCTAAACCAACCCATCATACACACACACACACACACACACACTAACCTGACCCCTAAACACACACACTAACCCGACCCCTAAACACACACACTAACCCGACCCCTAAACACACACACACACTAACCGGCCCCTAAACCAACCCATCATACACACACACACACACACACACTAACCCGACCCCTAAACACACACACTAACCCAACCCCTAAACACACACACACACACACACATTAACCCGACCTCCTAAACCAACCCATCACACACACACACACACTAACCCGACCCCTAAACCTACCCATCACACACACACACACACACTCTCACACACACACACTCTCACACACACACACTCTCACACACACACACTCTCACACACACACACTCTCACACACACACACACACTCTCACACACACACACTCTCACACACACACACTCTCACACACACACACTCTCACACACACACACACTCTCACACACACACACTCTCACACACACACACACTCTCACACACACACACACACACACACACACACACACACTCACTCAAACACTCATTCACTCACTCACACACTCACTCACCAGTAACAATATAATGACTAGAGGCTAATAATATAAAGTTATATTTTTAACCAATATTCAGACTTTTGTATTGGATGGTTAATTATAATAACCCTGATTGACACACAGGTCATATCACACAGATATGAGTGATCATTACCTGCAGCTTCTCATAGATGTGCAGCATCTCCCGATACACACGCACCGCTGCTCCGCTCGAGCTCCGGGATTCTCCCACGCCGTCCTTCAGCACTGACCAACTTGAGGAACGGGCCAGATTTGATGGCAGTGTCACATCTGGAGGAGCACAAATGTTCATAATTCAGTACGAGACTCTCTGAGCTCCGTGTGTGTGTGTGTGTGTGTGTGTGAGTGTGTGTGTGTGTGTGTAACCTGTCTCTGTGCAGAATATGTTGGTTTCTTCAGGAGAATCCTCTTCAGCACTGTCCGCTCCACTGGAACACAAGACCACAGGTCACTTCAGTGCAATAGTAATAATCATAATTAAAGCAGATCATATTTGACCCCTGACCTTCGAGTCCTGTAGATCTCTCTGAGGGCTTTATTATAATCTCTCATCTTTCTGCACGTCTGATTTCTCCTCACTGCACAAACACACACTGCTGAGGGATTCAACCGGACAGATGTGTGAAGATACACTTTATTATTATTATTATAATACTCACCTTCATCATCAGCTGACGGCAGCGCAGACGCGTCTGGAACCGGCGGAGACACCTTCGTTTTTAAGATATTAATAACAATAATAGAGGAATAACAATCAGAATCCTATTGGAATTTCTTGAATTATATGGAACAGATCCTAATGGATCCTAAGATTTTATATATGTATATGTATGTATATATAATGTATATATATGCCTCCATAACACAGAAGAAAAGAAGAAATACTATAAGAACACAAAGTTCCTAGTAACACTATTATGATTCTCAACAGAATAAAATGCTTATTTTATTGTAAACTTTATCTGTATGGAAGCCCATTCCTATCAAATAAGGAAAAAAACATGCTTTTGTAAATCATAATTATGACATCAAAAGTTAATATTGTAACATACTAAGTCATATTTATGAGATGAAAAGTCATAATTATGACATGTCAAAATTATTAAAGTCATTATGCAAAAAAAGTTTAAATTGACAAGTCATATTTATGAAATTATGAGTCATTTATGAGATGAAAATCCAAAGTATGACTTAAAAATCATAATTATAACAGTCAAAATTACAACTTATAAAAGTCATCGGTATGTTAAAAAAAAGTCTAAATTAAGTCAAAGTAAGTCATATTTATGAGATTAAAAATCGAAATTATGGCATACTAAGTCATTTACGAGATGAACATCAAAAGTATGACTTAAAAAGTTATAATTATGACACAAGTCAAAATTATAGTCATAATTGTGCAAAAAGTGGAAATTATGACGTACTAAGTAATTTACAAGATGAAAATCAAAATGATGTCTTAGTCATAATTATAACATAAGTTCAAAATACAATTTAAAAAGTCATAATAATGCAAAAAGTCATTTTTATTACAGGAAAAGTCAAAATTACGATATACGAAGTCGAAATTTGAAATTCAAACAGTTTAAATGATATAAAACTAATTATCACATAGAAAATCATGATATAAGTATCACATAGAAAGTCATAATATCGACCTTTTTATCTCATAATTTCATAACTTGGACTTTTTGTCATAATTATGACTTATTATGCCAAAATTATGTCATCACTGACTTAGTATGTCATAATTATGATTTACCAGAGTATGATTTGCTTCTCTTGAACTGTGATGTAATTTTGTCAACACAAGTCGAGATCTGATATAACGTTAAACACACAAAACATCCAACAGAATGTGAACAAACGCTCTATTCACTTGATCTCACCTGAATCCTCCTCTGCAAATATCTCTGTTTTAATAATTCGATTCTTTCCTCGAGATCAGAATCAGATTCGTTACTCATGTTGTTTCAAAACAGCCGCCGCTCGTCTCCAAAACACTCACAGAGTGACCGGAAGTGAACGCGCCCCGCACAGAGTCAAAATAAAAGTCCCAACGAGCTACTGAGTTCCTGCCGTTCCTGCAGGCGAAGCAAGGACCCTAAAACTTATTTAGTAAACATACAAGCTTTTTTCCTCCGGATTATGATTTATAATCAAATCATTATTCTGAATAACAAAAAGTGAACCTTGACACACACACAAAACCCAGTAAATGTGTTTACAAAAATATTGTTTATTCAAAGATTACATTATCTCTTTTCTCCAGACAAAAACCAAAGGATATGTGGAGCAAAAATAACTTTGTCACTGTGCAAATTATTTAAACAAGTTTTTTTTTTTTCAAATAGTAGTATTATTTCCATTCAAAGTCTAAAAAATATAGAAAAATAAATATGGCTTGATCAAGTCAAAGTTCTCATCTTTCTCACCAAGGAAACATCCTTCCATAGCTAGACTTTATACTCATTCTATGCTGCATATAGTGACATAATTGTTCTAACATTAATATTCGTTCAGTGTGACCTCTGACCCAGGTTATTAGCTAGGAAAGGCAGCTTTACTTTTGCAAAGTTTGCGTGAACTCTGACATGTGACTTTGACAGTCTGCAAAAGTTTTTGTGAAAGAAACGGCCAGTTCCGGAGTCTTAAACTTGGCAGTAAACCGCCGTAATACAGCATCTCCCTCTGTGGGAAATTAAACACATGTAAAGTCAAGTCAGCTTTATTTCTATAGCGCTTTATGCAGACTGCATCAAAGCAGCTTCACAGTAATAAAGAGAATCAATGATGCAAACTTCAAATATGAGGCTAATTCTGCTGTAAAGCAGCTCTAAAAGACAATAGCATCATTATTCAGTTCGAGTTTTGATCTCATCTGATAGTGTCAGTGCAGTCAAATCAATAATATCGCTGAATATTAATTGACTTTTGTAAATATTTAGATAATTATGAGTTTGTTTACCTGAAGAGTCAGCGGCTGTCCATGCCACTGCGTTTGCAGAAGTGTTCCCTGGTTTCAGGCGAATGGCTCTGGTGATGCAGTGGTTTACACACACCTTCTCATCCCCGGACTGCCTCATAAATACGCGGTAGATCTTCCTCGAGGGATGGAAAAGGATCTTAATGTCTCCTTCACCTCGGGCTTTCCACTTGTTAATATCACAGTCCCAGCGGTAAAGTTTGGCCCTCTCCTTCAACAACATCTCCTCTTCGTTCTCCTCAACCGATGGCAGATCCACCTCGAAAGAAGCAATCACATAATAAACCAATGAATACGCCTCAACATGCCGTGCTTTACAGTGAATTCAGAACTTCTTAGGCACGTCAACCACTCACTATCCGATTTATAATGAAAATACAAATGCGTGTTAAGAAAACTAGGATATTTGCTGTTTATTAGTACTTATAAAGCACATTATTCTGCATGATCATATTCTACATCCCTTAATCTAAACTTAACAACTACCTTACTAACTATTAATAAGCAGTAATTAGGAGTTTATTGAGGCAAAAGTCACAGTTAATAGTGCGAATTGGACCCTAAACTAAAGTGTGACGATACACACTAAAAATAAATGAATCCTAAGTAGTAATATTTAAATGTTTTATTTGAGTGATACTAATAATTACACATTTAATTTAAATTACTAATAAATTAATACATTTTAATAAATAAATAAAACTTTGATTTAAATAAATAACAAACAATATTTGATTGAAATAAATTATGTCTGTCAAATCGATTAATCGCGATTAATCGCATCTAACAAAAGTTTGTGGTTATATAATATGTGTGTGTACATATATATATATATTACACACACACATAATGTTTATTTATATATATATAGACGCACATATATACACAAACTTTTATGTTAGATGCGATTAATCGCGATTAATCGATTTGACAGCACTAAAATAAATTAATTAAAATGTTTTTTTTAAATTAGAATTAAACATAAGCCTCGAGAGAAACCAGTCTAAACACACCAAACATTTGTATGAAAAGTGTCTGTACACAACAGAATCACATTCTGTGTAAAATGCCCTTCATAATTTCAGTACGTTACAGAGAAACAACTACACAAAAACACGGTACTTGCTAAAAGCTAAGCTCAAAGGGAAGCGATATCTACATGTATAGGAGCTTCATCATCATCATCATCATCATCACGGTCCTCTTCCTCTCCGCCACTTTGCGTCTCTGTTGCATCTCCAGCATTTTCCCGGGGAAGATTTGCATCTATAGTAATAAACAAGACTTTTATTTTTTAACATAGAAAATCAAGACGGCAAATATTGGAAGCAGCCGATGACATCAGAGCCATAATGAAGATTTAATGATAACGGTTTAATATCTGTGGTGTGACATAAAGGTGTGCATTTGTGGCAGTATTTAAGCAAACTGGGATTCACTGCAACCAGACCAAACTACCATGACCAGCGGATGAATCTCCTTGGATGGACAGACCAGGATACAACTTTCCTTTCAAAGATTTGACTGCCTCCTCAAAATCTTCATCTGAATAAGAAAAAGACATGAATTAATGGCTTGAGATTAACCCTTAATGGCTTGAGCTAAAAAAAATAAAACATAAAATAAAAACAGAAGATATTGTGAATGCTGTTTTCCTGATGCTGTTAATGATTCACTTTCCCAGAACACTGCAAAAAAAATCCGCAGTATTTCCGTCTTATTTTCCAGTACAAATATCTAAACATTCTTAAATTGTTTTCTAAAACATTCGTCAAAATGAAGTGAGTTTGTGCTTAAAACAAGAAAAATATCTGCCAATGGGGGCAGAAAAATAAGTTTAATGACCTCACTGGCAGATATTTGTTCTTGTTTTAAGTAAAACCTTAATATTATACATTATATGCATTACAAGCCATAATTAATGCATTAAGAATGTATGCATTATACACGTTATACGAAGCTTTAAGTGCTACCAAATATTTATATTACAGTCAAGATTTTCATAAATAGTTCAGTCTTAAAATGATAATTCCAAAGGGTCAAAAGGGAAAAAAAGTACATTTCAGCTTTATTATTATTTTTATTAATATTTTTATGGTCAATGCATATGATCTCCTAAACAAATCACCTCACTTACTCAAGATTTATTTATGCTTTCCAAATACACAGTAGCTTTTCAAGTCATCTGGTGGAAATTCCAGTTTTATCGCAATATCAGCTTTTTTTTTTTTGCAATATCATACCCTAATAACAGTAGCGATGATTGCCTTAGCAATGCAACTAAGTATGCAGAAATGATTCCAGCTGTCTATTCTTCCTACCGTCCTCCTCATGGCTCAAGTCTCCCAGCTGGTGTTTGTCACAGAAGAAGGTGTGCGGAAGCATCAGTCTAGCGGCCAGTTCAGCTTGTTCTGCTGTCGGCTTTCGCTCAAACACGATCTCAACATCAGCGTCACACCGGCCCTGGCTGCTCTTTCCTTCTCAGTGAGAAAACACATGACATATTACATTTAGCTGAGAATAATGATATTATGTTTCATCAATATAATGATTTATATATATAAATCCCTCGGGTCATTTTGACCTGGAAAATATTTTCGCATTTTTTTTAAATTTGAGTGTTCATCAGAGGGGTCCACGACCCCCAGGACTTGAACCACTAATACACACCCAAAAAAATTAATGGATTCGAGGAGTTTTGTGGTTGAAATTAAAAAAAGTAACAAATCCTTCCCTCGCGGGTCAATTTGACCCCCTTAGGAATTAAAGGAATGCGAGGAATGCTTCAGTACACATAGAAAAACATTAAAATGCTCAAAATTTAACAAAAAATGCTAAAACTTTACCAAAAAATTATTTTATAATGTCTAGGTGTGTATCTGAATGCATACTGAAGATACACTGACTTTAGGACCCAGCGGAACATCTCATTTGCTCCATATAGCGCTATAAGGCCATCTAGTGGCAAGAGTCATTAAATATAATGTAAATTTTATTTTTTCCACAAGAGGTCAGCAAAGACACCCAATGTAAGATATTTTGAGCTGAATTAAAAGGGTTATGCATGAAATTGTGAGTTATTCTGAATTTAAATTGAAAGAATGTGAGGAATGTGCTTAAATGACTAAATTAGCATTTATTGATCAAATCTAGTAATTTAAAAGGTAAATAAAATAGAAAAATAACAAAAATCTCCAAAAAGAGAGAGTTTTTTCCCCGCCCCCTCCTCCTCAGACTCAAGGCTCATGTGGATTGCCAGATTGAGGACACGCAGCAGGAACAAGGGAACTTGACAACGGAAAGCGACGAGCCTTGCACTGTAAGTTGATGTATACGTTTGCAACGTTTGAGGCTTATTAGGTCAGGTAGAATCTTTGATCTCTAACCTAAGTTCATTTGCTTTCAAAGTATACTAAATGTGTTCAGATAACATACTATTTTGAGTTTCTATCTATTAAACCAATCTCCTTCATTGTATTAACTAATTTTTAATTTCAATGAACTCAAAATTTGAAGGCAACCTGGTTTCACAAAGATAGACCTTGACTATGGCTTAGATATAGTAGATAGTCAGACTTCAGATAGACATCTAAATCAGAGCGTTGCACAAAGCACTTAAGACTCTGACTATCTTAAGTAGGACTACACTGCAATGCATTCTGGGTAAAATAAGACACTTTTCAAAACAAAAAACATGGCGGATCGAGTAAGCGCATTCAGCCGCTCAGTGTAGTTTACCCCAGCGGAAAATATGTGTTTGTTGGAGGAGTATAACAGTTACAGGGACATTTTACTTGGGAAATTTAGCGGAGAATGTAGTAACAAGAAGAAATGTTTAAATTATGAGCCATTTTCCATTTTCCCTTTTCTTTTGGCTGTTTGTAATGTAACTGATTGTTACTGCTGGTTGCCAAGGTAACAGAGTCTTAGACCTAAGTTAGCCTGGGTTAGGGTGTCTACTTTGTTTGGTCTAAATTAAGTCAGTCTTTATTTTTGTGAAACAGTCTTACTTGCATTAGACTAGTCCATGAGCAAATTTTAGACTTGTCTAACACTATAGACCGCTCTAAAATAGCTTTGTGAAACCGGCAGGTTACTTACTTTTTTAAGTCAAACCACCAATCATTTTTTACAGTGTGGAAGCAGGACCCAAAAATGAGTAAGAAACATTACAGACGCTCACCTGTTTCTGGAGCACTGGATGCAGAGGCCACTGCTTCTTCAAAGATTTCCCTGAAGGCATCGGCCGACTCCCGCAGTTTGAACCGCACCGCTAACGTCTGATCCATGCCTCCTACGTCAGCGAAGTCCAAGGCATTCCACGTCCACGCCTTCTCGCTCGCTTGAGCTTGAGCTTCATGTCTGGAGTAATCCAGTGGTTTGCACATAATTTCAGAACCTGCTCTCTCCTCATCACGAGTCTTGCACGTCTGGGTTTATTATTTTGAAGTATTTTAAGTACGCCTACGCCTCTTTCCTTCCACTCGATCAGTTCTTTGTCGTAGTGGTATAATTTGGCTCTGTGACTGAAAACCACTTGCTCGTTTTCCTCTCCAGTCGAGATCTCAATAAGATCAGGTAGTGGTACGGCTGGCTCATATGTTTCTTCTTCTTCATCCGTGCCAGAAGCTCCACTCTGATTTAGCACAGATGAGGGAACATGCTGAAAGCTGAAGTTAAACGCTGGAACTGACTCCCCAAAACGGAAAATATCCTTCTGGTCAAACTGAACAGATCCACACCAGCCGCTGCCAGTTGAACGCGGATTCCCATCAGGACTAGAAGTAGATGTGGCTTCATTTGTCACCAGGCTGATATCACAGTTCCACCGCTCATCTTTTTTACCAAACGCTGGAGTTGCAGACGGTTTCGCAGATCCTTCAATAGGAGGCAAAACTGAGGAGGAGAGCAAATGACGTGTTTACTACATACACAGAATCTTTAAATGTAGGATTTCTCATTTTGTACACTTAAATCTGTTGAAGTCCCCCTGTAGTCAATCATTGTATCCCTTAAAACTGATCTTTGAGCACCAAAATGTCATATTTAAACAATATCATTTCGCGGCTCTATGAATATGCAAATGAGCCCCGCCTCCACTCACTCCCTCAGCTCAGAGATCCACTGGTTGACGATCACACGTTGATCTGATTGGTTACAAGGTAGTTTGTGACGTCAGAAACACCAGCGATTTCAAAGCGTGTTTTTGAGACTGTCTTTGGTTCACTGCAGTTTTAAGGAGAAAATACTCAGCAATGCTGTCGACTTATGAATTTACACATGCTTTATAAACACATGGACATATAAAACAACATATAAACATTTGGTTTATTTTGTTTGAAATCGCTGGCATTTCTGACGTCACAAACTACCTTGTAACCAATCAGATCCGACGTGTGATCGTCAACCAGTGGATCTCTGAGCTGAGCGAGTGAGTGGAGGCGGGGCTCATTTGCATATTCATAGAACCGCGTATACTAAATGAGGCAAGGGTGTCGAGTTACATTCAAGATATTTTAAGACATGACGGTTTTTTTTCCAAGGAAAAAACGTATTAAATATGTCATATGGTGATCAAAGATGAGTTTTAATGGATACAATGATTGACTACAAGAGAACTTTAACTGTCACTGTCCCACACAAACAATATATCATAAGAAAGACTCGAGTTTCCATATTTCGTGACTGTTATTAAATAGACGTGAAATAGCAAAAATTGCTTATCTTGTTTTGATGAGTTAAGTAATGTAAAATCATATGTTGTCGTGACTCATTGATCATATCGCAGTTTTTACAGTGTAACAGACATATGGAAAGAACTCAGAAATGGAGAATCTATCAGTTTTTCTTTATATTTAATGATGTCTTCCAACCTTTTACAGACTTGATCTTGATCTCGATCTCTGTCGTTTTGGTGACATCCATCAAACGCTCTTGCATTTTAGAAACCAGCATCCTCACGTTGTGAAAAAAAGCATCTGGACGTTCAGAAATGCTGGAAAGATCTTCAAATTCTTCAGACGTGGACTCGTCACAGTCAGACGGGTAATTCTACAGATACATCACAAATAATGCAGAAAGAAGAAAATACAAAAATGTAAATGCATTCTTTAGAAACTTTGTCAATAGCCTAAATTTCTAAAATATATATCGGAAAGTAAATATAATCTAGTGCTTTCCTCATCAAACATTGAGGAAGTGTTGTTGTTTTATAAACTTAGTGTTTTATTAAAGTGAAAATCCAGCTTTTAATGTTGTTTATGTGTCTATGTGGTGTTTTTAATATGCTTTAAGACAAACCATGTGTAAATTCATAAGTCGACACCATTGCTGAGTATTTCCTCCTTAAAACTGCAGTGAACCAAAGACAGTCTCAAAAACACGCTTTGAAATCGCTGGTGTTTCTGACGTCACAAACTACCTTGTAACCAATCAGATCAACGTGTGATCGTCAACCAGTGGATCTCTGAGCTGAGTGAGTGAGTGGAGGCGGGGCTCATTTGCATATTCATAGAACCACGCATACTAAATGAGGCAAGGGTGTCGAGTTACATTCAAGATATTTTAAGGCATAAAGAAAAAACTTTTAAATATGTAATTTCGGTGATCAAAGATGAGTTTTAAGTGATAAAATCATTGACTCCATGGGGACTTTAACGTCAGACTCTCGATCAGAATACGAGTTTGTTTTCGGAGGATCTTCACAAACCTGCAGGAAATGAATGTGATCTTCAGTGGTCATAAACTGATCAAGCTCAGACACCGTCCTCTTCATGCCAGCGATCTTCTGTTGGACTTTCTCCTGAAGTCCTTCAACGTGACTGAGTTCAGCTCTCTGTTGATCTGCGATCAGTTCCTTCACACGACAGCATGTTTTCTGAACGCAGGACACCACCTCGCCGAAGACTCGCTCGATTTCTGTGACGGCTGTCTGTGCTGAACCCTGTTCCAGGAAGAACAATCACAAACTCAATATATTTTACATATACTGGAATCACTATGATATCACAACTTGTAATAATTGCTTTAACAAGCTCATTATTTCTGCCTAAATTAATACTTGATGTTAGCTAGTTAGCTGACTTGTATTTTCTTAGAACTTTACATTTCTGAAATAACGTTCCGGCAAGGTTATGAAATCATAAGTTATGAACAAACGTTCTTCCAGTAACATAATATTTGTATAAACGTATCTCTTTAATAATGTTCTAAAATAGTTAGCATGAAAACATTATACATCGTTGATGGAATGTTTTAGTTGGATGTTTGTCTAATGTTTTTAAATGGAACTACTGGTTTCAGAATGTTTAGAGAACATTCAAAAGTAACATTGAATGGAATGTTCCCACATTTTGTAAAAAATAAATAAATAAATAAATAAAATATATATTTTTAAATTTAATGTTTCCTTAACGTTCCCATAACCATGCAAAAACATTTTTAAAACATTTTTAAAAACTGAATGTTTAGATCACAAAACATTCAGAAATAACGTTTTCATAACTTAATGGGAAAGTTAACAAAATCAAACAAAAATACGCTTGTTAGCTGGGTATTCGCTTCTCAGATGTTTCTCCTGAAAAGAAAATCCAAGATCTGTCTCTAGAGTTTCAGAAGACGTCTCAACAATTTCTCAAACTGTGCTCAGATTTGCCAACATCTCTCATCAAACATCTCTCATCAAATTCTGCAAAGAACAAATGATGTGAGCTGCTTTCCACATTAATATCCACAATTATATACTCTTACTCAGATGTACTTCTCCTAAGGAATTTAAGGAGAAACATATGAGGAAAAGTGGACACATTAATCATTATAGGACTGATAACATGAGATCTGTGATCAATACTCAATACAGCTGATCAATACTCACTCGGATCGACTCCTCAGCCTGCGTTAGCTCTTTAAAATCCTTCTCTCTGTCTTGGATGTTCTGCAGAAACTTAACACGCGTTTCCATTAACTTCCTCTGGCGACAGAAAATACTAATAGTTATATACTTTAGTTTTTAACATCAGATAAAACCTGTAAATGCGCATTACGTTAACTTTTAGATACCAGGATAAAGATATTGGTAACACTTTAAAATAAGGTTGCATTAGTTAAAAACTTTAGTTAAGAATGAACAATAGTTCTACTTAATGGTAATTTCAACATTTACTAATACATTATTAAAATCAAAAGTTGAATTTGTTAGTAAAAGTCCCCCTGTGGTGAAAATCCAGTTTTTAATGTTGTTTATATGTCTATGTGGTGTTTTTAATATGCTTTAAGACAAACCATGTGTAAATTCATAAGTCGACAGCATTGCTGAGTATTTCCTCCTTAAAACTGCAGTGAACCAAAGACAGTCTCAAAAACTGACTGTTTCTGACGTCACAAACTACCTTGTAACCAATCAGGGGTGCGTTTCCCGAAAGCATCGTTGGCCAATTATGGTCGCAAGTTCCGTCGTTACCAATAGAGTTCAATGGACATTGCGATGAACTTGCGACCATAGTTGGCTAACGATGCTTTCGGGAAACGCACCCCAGATCAACGTGTGATCGTCAACGAGTGGATCTCTGAGTGAGTGAGTGGAGGCGGGGATAATTTGCATATTCATAGAACCGCGTATAGTGAAAAAGCTGTAGAGTTACATTTTGCTATTCATTAAAAAATTTTCAAGGAAAAAAATGTTTAAATATGATTTTGATGATCAAAGATGAATTTTAAGGGATAAAATGTTTGACTATGGGGGACTTTACCATTAATGCATGTGAACTATAACATGAAAAAACAACAAACTAACATTAACAACGATTAATAAATACTGTAACAAATGTATTGCTCATTGTTAGTTCATTGACTAATGTTAACAAATAAGAGCTTATTGTAAAGTGTCACCAGTAAAAGCCACAATAATCTGGCAGGACCTCTACCTGTCTGTCTGCTCTTTCATCAGATGCTGAGATGGTGTCGTGACTCTTGTGTTCATGTATTGCACACAGCAGACACACACACTGCTGATCAGTACGACAGAAAACATCGATGAGTTTCCCGTGCTGAGAGCAGGTTTTGCTGTGGAGATCCGTGGCTGAATCCGTCAGCTGGTGTTTCCTCCACCCGTGAAGCTCGTTGTGTTTCTCCAGGTGAGACTCGCAGTAAGAGGCGAGACAGGTGAGGCAGGATCTGATGGCTTTGCTCGTTCTCGAGGTGCAGGAGTCACAGCTCACATCTTCATCATCCTCAGCCTGTGTTCTTCTCATCTTCATCAGCTTCTCGGAAAGTTCCTTCACGTGGAGCCAGTCAATGAGAGCAGGTCTGTGGTTAAAAGTGTGTTTGCATTGAGGGCATCTGCACACATCCCGATCCCGATCCCACACACCTGTAATGCAGTCCGTGCAGAAACTGTGTCCACAGGGAATAATCGCTGGATTCCTTAAGAGATCCAGACAAATTGAGCATCTGAGAGATTCCCGATCGAGTGAAACTTCATCTGCCATTTTGACGCATTAAAATGAAACCACGAACGCTTCAGTTTCGTTTGTTTGGAAACGATCGAGTGTGACTCAACAGGCAATTCCTGAAGGAAGGAATCTTTTTTATTAGGCTACTTAAATTTACGTCTTTCTTAAATTTTTATGCATCCATCTCTATCTCTGTTGTGCAGTCAGAAAACGTTCATTTTACGTTCAAATATAGGACGAATATCGATCGCGAAACTAAGTTTTGAAGGCGTTTTGCTGTGCCGCTTTCAGAAAGTGTTCCTTTTAGATTAATTTGTAGGTTACTATATACAGGCCGATAGCCTATGCATCGGAAGTAAATGGTTTATGCAGGACATTCGTGTCTGATATGATTAAGATTTTAATTATGTTTGCGATCGTCAAAACAAAAGTCTGCTTGACAAACACACCACGTTATCATCAGTAAAGAGATATCACGACTTGTAAAGGATTGTAAACATAAGGAAACTGAGGTCAGTAGGCTATTACAAATGCGTGCAGTCAGTGTGTATAATTTTCATCTGTTGCTGTGTATTTTAGAGTCCTGCTAGTATCGTGTGTTTCCAGTAGATGGACTCGTTGTCTTGCAGCTGAACTCCCTTCAGAGAACAGCAACAACTTGTTGTCCTTCACGAGGACGCCGACGCACTGAATCGTTCTTTAATTAAAGTCCACCACTCAATAATTGTATCCTCTAAAATTTATCTCTGATCACCAAAATTACATATTCGAATGTTTTCCTTAAAAAATATATATTCATGCCTTAAAATAGATTATAGGCTATTACCGCCTATAGGCGGTTCTATGAATATGCAAATTAGCCCCGCCTCCACTCACTCACACTAGACCCTCTCGAGGACGATCACACATTGACCTGATTGGTTACAAGGCAGTTTGTGACGTCAGAAACACCTGCAATTTAAAACCATGTTTTTGAGTTGAAGGCTTGTTGGACTTTAACCGGCGCTGCACAGACCGATCGGTGATTGAAATCAAAATACAGCGAGAGCAATTAGAGATGTATGCTTTTCAATTGTTCTCGCGGTACTTTGATGTCATAAACCGTCGAACAAGCCTAATGTCTTTGGTTCACTGCAGTTTTAAGGAGAAAATACTCAGCAATGGTGTTGACTTGTGAATTTACACATGGTTTGTCTTAAAGCACATTAAAAACACCACATGGACATATAAGCAACATTAAAAGCTGGATTTTCACCACAGGGGGACTTTAAATTAGTTTAAAGTTATTGCTAATGTTATAACCTTGACAAAATCATTAAAAAGATCTTAGACTCAAGCTTCAGTATTTGGCCTCTATTTTATTCTGAGAAACTTATAGTGACAGTTATGTCTTCATTTGTGTCAGGAGTTATGAAAATGAAAAAAATGAGTCGATATACCTTTAATATGAATTATGAGCGTCAGCAGCATCCACTGAGGAAAAAACTCCTACGGTCATCATGAAAATGCTTGACAAAACAACATCCCTCTTGGTTTTTACCCAAAATGTGCCGATGTAATCATTATGAGAGCTGGATACTCTTATGGACTGTGTTTTCAATTCATACTGGCAGCCTGAGGGCGCTCTATGCACGTTTAGTCCACAAATGGCACTCGTGATGAACATGCATATCATGTGATATTCCAGGAAGTCCCTTACATAAAGCCAGAGATCTTAGTCGATTAATTAGATAAGCTTTTTCCTCACAAAAGCGGTTTATTCAGTGTAGTGAAGACTCCTCTCCATTGACATTCATTAAAAAAAAACGGCCTCTGGTCTCCTTTCCTGCGATATGACACAGTCGCAGCGTTAGCATTAGCTGCTATGTTTTTTTGGCTAAATGCTGCAGGCTTGTCTTCTATTGACTTGGATAAAGCTTCCAGAGGTCGCTATAACATGCGAATAGAGGCTTTTTGGAGGCAATAAACACGATTGCGATGATGTATTGTTATTTTTATAACAATATGTAATGCTAATCGACGTAGCTTTTATCAATGTGCTGAATATTATAAAATAATATATTTTCTGTCTGATTTTCTGATCTGAAACCACATCAGACTAGGTGATTCAAAACACTCGACTAACGTTTAAAAGTAGGTTTGGAGCAAAAACATGGTTTTAATCTCATAAATTGTTGTGTATTGATGTTGTGCTAAGCTAACACGCTAGCTAGCCCAAGATGATCCTGCCACCTAGCTGAGCAAATATGTTATTTTTATGAATAATTTTGAATAGTAAAGCTCACTGAAATGTTTCTTTTTTTCAAGAAGTGCATTTGAGACAGTTTCAAAGAAGGTGAAGTGAGAAGTTTGATCAAAGAAATTAGGGATTAAAACTGTGAATAGAAAGTCGTCGTTTGCATGTAAACTGAGAAAAACGAAGTTTTAGCATAGACGGTAAAAGAAATGGACACAGCGACCCCATTGGATTCAACGGAGGAAAGTGAAGTCAATTAGAAGCTCTCACTTCCTGATGGTCGAGCGTACTGCGCAGACTCAAACTGAGCTTGACGACGTAGATGTGACGTGAGCAACCCGTCTGTCTTCTAGTAGCTGTGCCGAGAGAAATCTGAATCATTCCCTTCCGAAACTTGCAGAGACGGAGAGTGTGAGTAGGAGCTGTCCATGAGCAGGAGCAGGAGCAACTTTTGCTAAGTATTCTGATTAATTACTTTGTAATTTTGCCTCCACGTCCCCCCGATTGCCCGCGAGCTTCTCCTCCTGTCCATACGGTAATCTCTCTACTGTGAGACAGAGAGTCGCGTGGTTATGACACAATCGTTAGCCTACTTTTACAAAAATGGGGCCATAACGTAAGATACAAGGTAATGGAGCCTTTTATGCATTGTCGTGTTTCTTTAGAAATAAATAATGGACAAATGGAGTCTTTAAACGCCTCAGATGTAAAGTTATTCGCTGTCAAAGTGACGCCAAAATGAATGGGAGTCAATGGGATGCTAACAGCAGGTGGGGGTCCGCTAATCAATGGCGGCGCCCGGGGAAGCTTCAGTGTTTTCTGAAACATTACCCCCTTGAGTTTTAGGCAGTCGACGTCACAGTATGCGACAGAACTTGCACTGCGTCAGGTGCGACCTATATTTTCGGGATTCTGACTGGCTAACTTGGGCTTGAGCTTCTCGTTACACTGCCACCTACAGGTTTGGCATGCTCTTGACGGCATGTACACGGGTTTCGAACACTTTTCTGAAAACGGAGAGGATGAAATGTCCGTTTATGAAAATAACCGGCCACGTGTAAACGTAGAAGCATATTAAAAACACCACGTAGACATATAAACAACTTAAAAAAAAATGGATTTTACCACAGGGGTACTTTAAGATTTTCAGGTAGGAAATACAGACATTTAATAAAGTTATCAAACACTTCACAGTCTTCACAGCATAAATTAAGGATAAGGATTAATATAGATTAATCCTTACATTAAAGCTACAAAAGTTATTCAGTCAAGAGCAGAGAGTGATTTTCTCTTTTTCTTTTGTTCTTTGATTATTGTTCCTCTGCCTCAGTTGCATATTTAAACATAACATAAACTTGTAGTAATGTTTGCGATTCTCGATGTAATCAATCATCTGGGGAATTATGGTGATATATATTGCTTTATTCTGCGCTGTCAAGCCTTGAAAACTCTATGTTGTTGATATGAATATGGACAAAAACACAAAACAGTCCTGTATTTATTAGCACATGAACTTTATCAGGAGGTCACACATTCAGAATCAGCTGCACTTCTGTTATTTATATGTTTACTCATCTGCTAAATTGTAGTCCTGCACTGATAAAAAAGGAAATAGCTGAGAGACTATATATAACCAATACAGAGGATCTTATTAATTCAACCTCTCCAGACTGAAAGAAAAATAACACATGCACCTGTTTTAGATTTAAACAATCGCTGCAATGGATGTTTTGATCAGTGAAGATTAGAATAACATGTTCATTTATTCCAGATTGGATGGAGCTGTTTTTCCATAAACGGTGACGCCACTGGTTCTGCTGATCGTGTTTCCAGTGTTTCGTCTTTGATGCATTAATAACGAATTACACAGTGGATCGAGGCGCTCGTAACGACATGTTACGCAGATTTACACGCTAAGCTTGAGACCACGTGACCTTTTCCACAGGGCACAGCCTAACACTTTTAGACTTTCTCAGTCTGTGTAAACCTGCTTAAGGTTCAGAGTATTTATTTGTTCCCTCGGAAAAAAATTATGTGGTTTTGTTTCATTAATACGGTGCATACTTTTTTCTTGATTTACCACGAAAGAATGGAAGTGAACTGTGACAACATGCCCCATATGACAGATTAAAATGTTATCTGATCTAATAAAATACATTTATTAACTTTTTAATATAAAATAATGGCTCTTTTTAAATAATTAAAATATTTAAAAATTTGAGTTTTACAACGAACACACCGGAAAACAGCTATACAGCACACACAACATAATAATAATTAATAATTTCTGAACATGGACTCTCAGCCTTTATTCGCCTTTGGTTTCTCAATATAATTCATAAAAGTATAGATTATAATATCATAGTTCTAATAGCGGCTCATTGTAACTCCGTGTGACAACATGCCCCGCCTGTGCAACTATGGTTTAAACCCAGCATTAAAGAACGATCTCAACCGTTAAATAACAGATTGGAGATTAAAATAATATCAGATTTGTCTAATTTTAAATAAACACAAAAGACAGAGATGATATGCTATCTTCCAAAGATTTCTGAATTTTGGCGCAATTTTTTTCTCTATATAGTCTTGCTGGAAGTATTTAAAACAAATGTGTGACTACTGCGTTAGTTTGCTCACCTCCTACTCACTCAACTCCCGACATCATGGAAGCAGAGGATTGTGGGTGTACTCATAATTGGGTTTTATTAGTTGAAGTCTAATTGGGTTACAAGACGTCCAGACACCAACCTGAACCCCTCTTTCATCCGAGTGTGCTTTCAAGGTGGTGAGAGAGATTTATATAGTTAATAACTTGTACAATAATAACCACAAGCTGTGGTGGGCTGGATCGATGGTGGGCATAATATGTTCTTTTAGTTTTTCTATCTTTTTGCAGATTCTCAATCTTGTATTGTATTGTATCAATACAGATTCTATCTTGTATTGCAGAATACAATCCTTTTGTATTGTGTTGGTGTGAGGTATGTTGCTCCAAACAAGGGACAATGAAAGCAAAATCTCAGTGAGAAAAGGTCAGGATACGGTTTGAATATGAGTATCTTCACTGTTAAAATTATCATATTTGATGATACAAAATTCTGCTGTAAAACCTGTTAATTAGTTAACATATAGTTTATTTATTTATTTATACAATTAGTTAATTAATAACATAGTTTAATATGAAAAAACGGTGGAGTGTTCCTTTAAGAACTGATCACTAAAAGGTTCTTTGGGGAACCAAATCATGGTTCTTCTATGGCATCGGTGTAAAATCCCCCTAGAACCTTTATTTTCAAGATTGTACCGTATTCTTTACACTCTAAAAACTGCTGGGTTGTTTCAACCCAACTTTGGGTCAAATATGGACTAACCAAGCCATTGGGTTACAGTTTTTGTCCAGTTGGGACAAAATTGGGTTAAAACAACCCAGCATTTAAGGTTTTCTGGTAAAGTTCTGGCAACCGTAACTTTTGCTCACTGATAACCTACCCACCCACACACACACAGACACACACACACTCTCATGAATGAGCATCTGAAGGGCTTTCAACAGACGACCTCTTCTCATTTCTGCTGGAATGAATAAACACATCACGCAGCCATTAACTGCAAAACGGGTTAGTCACAAAATGTCATGTGCTCAGTGCTCCCAACTGGCCTATCAAAGCACAGGCAGATCGACTCCTATAGTGTGTGTTTTTATTGCAGATAGATACTCGTCCGGCCGGGAACAGTTTGATACTCTTCATGTCATCTTATTGATTGAAAATAACAGGGTTAGTGGAGCATATTATAGTCAGAGGAGCTGATGCGGTCCAGGCCACAGATGGCGTGAAGAAAGATCAGGGACCGGGGAAGTTCGTAAGCGCTTTTATAGTCGAAGTAATTGTTATTCTCCAGCTAGAATGTGCATGATGTAGTTTGTAATGCCCAGAGAGGGATCAAACGTTAATTTACTGGAAGCCAATCTGTGTGAATTGCAATGTGACGGACTGAAAAGAAAAGTTTCCTGCATTGTTACCGGCTGTCAGGAGAAATGTGTCAGAACAATCAAACGAGGTGTGAGAGTCTCGGGTCTCAGGTTTAACGATGTCGGGTTGTTCTGCTGGACGACAGGTGATGACAGACCACCATAATGAGCCAATCAGACGTCAGACTGGACACATGGAGGTGAGACTTCTGAATCACTGTGGTCTTAATCAGACGAGAGAACACATGTAAGCATTAGGCTTGTTCGACTTCATGCAGCTCTGCACAGACCGATCGGCGGCTGACTTGAAGCAATGCATGCCGGTTAGAAATTTTGTCCGACTTGATACAGCGCCGACGCCACGTGACTGTGACCTATGCCATCAGAGTACCGCGAGAGCGATTCGAGAGTAGCCGGAGAACTCACACTACAAGCGACAATTTGTGTAATCTGCATTAATCTGTAATCTGTGTTTATTTCCATAAAGTTAAACAGATCTCAACTTTGTCGCGTCGCCAGACACGCCCCAACGCCAACGGTCGCTGTCGCGCGTGTCGCCGGAAATCGCCCACTCCCCATTGAAATTATTTTTAATTTTTTTATTGAAAATATAAAAATTTACGAGCAAACATGGCTGCATAAAATCCGTTTCTTCAGAATAGGATACAGAGATATAGCCAGAGGGAGCAGCTCTTAATACAATCAGGAAATATATGTACAAAATAAGGATGATTTATAAAAGGAGAAAGTGACATACAAATAAACAAACAGTAAGAAATTATAACATAACATAAGGGGAGAATTCAGTCATTGTTCAGCTATTTACCTCAGTTGGGAAGTGTTTTAGGGTATCATATATTTCCCATTGAAATGAATGGTATCGTGTCGCTTGTAGTGTGAACGGGGCATCAGCCAGCGCAGCTTCTCTTTATTTTTTATGCTTTATTTGAACATTCAGTTTACAATGTGAAATAACAGAATCAGAACACAACAATAATTATTAAGAATAACAAAAATATAAAAATAATGAAAGAAAACACTTCAACAACATCATCGCACAAAACAAAAAACAGTTAGACTGTGATGTAAATAAAATAAAAAACAAAAACAAGACAAAAAAGAAAGACAGAGAGGGCATTACTTAAATGAAAAGATATCTAAACATTTATTACGGTATAAAGTTTGTAGGTTTTGCAAATTGTACATGTTCTGAGTGCTTTTGGGTTAAGGAAGAAATTGTAATCAAATAATGTTTTATCTCTTGTAAGAATACCAAAAAAAAATAATTTGGTTTACAATTTGAAAACTTACATTTGTGAATATAAAATCTACATAGGAAAATAATTACATTTATTATAAAGCAGGCATTTGAATCCGCTTCAAAAAAATCCAAAAATAACAGTTTTGGGATTCATAGAGAAATTTTGCAAGATATTGCTTGAGATAAACCGACTAACATCTTTCCAAAGTTGCAGAGTATAACTGAGTATAACTGAGTATAACTGCACGACCACAACAAGTGAAGAAGAGTTTCAGTGTCATTCTGACAGAAAGAGCAATTAGTGTCAAAATCAAATCTGAATATTTTTGACTGGGTAAATATTATGAATTAATTTAAAAGATATTTCTTTTACTTTGTTTGTGAGGAGAAACCTTTGTTGTACGGACCATATATTTTTCCAATTTAAATTATCAAAAAGTCCATTCCAATATGAGGGAATAGAACTCTTACTTTATCATTTCTTCCTTTGTTTTTCAGTGAAACATATCTGGCCAATATGAGTGTTGACAGGCTCAGGAGAAGATAATGAACCCAACGAGAGAGTGTTATTTTTGATAAGCACGAGTATGCCAGAAGGAATAGCATCCATAACTGTGGAAAACTCTTCGGGAGTTACCGGTATATTGTATTCTGCATGCCTAAAAAGCAGACCTTCGTTATTAAAGAGCTGTCTAACATGAAATATGCCATTACTGAACCAATGATTATAAAACAAAGATTTATTCTTAAATAAAATACTCCTATTGTTCCACCGATGAGGAGAAAAGTAATGCTTGTAAATGAGAGTCCATGCCAAAAGAACTTGTTGATGAAAGTTAGATGAGTTTATAAATATCATAATTACACATTAGAGCAAACTTAAGTTGCGAGAAGGCAAGCTGAGGGAAAATACTCAGAATAGAGGAGGGATTTTGAAGGAATCGATTAAGCCGATTTATTTTAATTGTGTTATTTAATGAACTAAAATCGATGAAGTTTAAACCACCCTTTTGTAGAGGATTCAGTTTCACTGACTTTTTCAAATAATGGGATTTGTTTTTCCAGAAAAATGTAACTAAGATTCCATCAATAATTTTACAAGTGTGCTTATCAGTGTACAGTGACTGAGCGGCGTAAGTACGGCGAGACAAACCCTCTGCTTTAACCAGCAAACCTCTGGGTCTCTCTGCAGTTAAGGCTTTCATTGGTTTTATAATAACTGGGTCCAAATTAGCAGAGCATCTAGAGTTATCTTTGGTTATTTATGGCAAGCCGTTTTAGCTTAAATTGTACCCACACTGTAAAAAAAAAAAAACTGTTAAATTTACGGAAGAAAACTGGCAGCTGTGGTCACCAGACATTTCCCGTAAAAAAAAACAGAAGCAACATTTTAGGTTTTACAGATTTAACTTAAAATTTACAATAATAAACCGTATTTCATTATCTGACATAATGTTAATTTACTGACCTATTGAAGTATTAATATCTGTTATGTACCATGGTAATACACTGACAAACAATCACAGCAGTAATGAGAGTCACATGATGAATCAAAGCTCATCACAAGTAGTTCTTCCACAAAAAAGTTAATATTAATATATAAGCTGCACAGTGTCATTCACACAAACACTAAACACCATCATGGTAACACACATGAAATTTAAAACATACAATAAACATTAATTTAACAACATTAAATGTAACATAAAACTCTAATGTGCATAACTGATTATAAAAAAACTAAGAAAACTATGAAGAAACAGTTATTTCAACAAAAATACATCAAATGTGAAGTGTCACGCAGGGAATTGTGGGAATGTCAATTTACGTTTTTTCACTGTAAATTATACAATGACTTGTTTGTTAAATTTAACGGTATTTTACAGTAGAATGTACCATTAGATTTATCACAGTTATTTACCGTAAAAGGAAACTTTCTGTTAACTGTCTTTTACTGTTAAAATCACGATCATTTTTTACAGTAGCGTTACTCGTCGTAATTGCATTTTTACTAGTAAGAATGCAATTGCAGAGCTTTTTAATTCAATTACAGAGCTCTGCAATTATACATAGGCTATCTGTAATTAGTTTTTTACTACAGTAGTAATAACTGAATTAGAGAGCTCTAATTGTAATTGCTAATAGTAATAATTGAATTGTAGAGCTCTCAAATTTAATTCTTACTAGTAAAAATGCAATTACGACGAGTTACGCTGGGTACAATTTAAGCTAAAACGGCTTGTAGTTTGTATACCCAAATATGTAACACAGTTTTTAACTGCAATACCTCAAATTGAAGAGAACATACTGTTTTTTATCGGAAGTAGTTCACATTTATTAAGATTTAGATGTAGGCCAGAGGCTTTAGAAAAGAGATGAAGAGTACATAAGGCTGCTGGTTTTTGCAGAGAGTCTTCTATCATCCCCTAACTAATTAATAATTATCTGTATTGCCAATATTGATGCCTTTTAGATGATTTGCAGTCTCAAAAACACGGTGTTTCTGACGTCACAAACTACCTTGTAACCAATCAGATCAACGTGTGATCGTCAACGAGTGGATCTCTGAGCTGAGAGAGTGGAGGCGGGGCTCATTTGCATATTCATAGAACCACCTATACTAAATGAGGCAAGGGTGTCGAGTTAAATTCAAGATATTTTCTATATCCTAATATAGACAAGTCTATATTCAAGACTATAATATTCAAGATATTTTAAGGCATGAAGATTTTTTTTCAAGGAAAAAACTTTAAACATGTAATTTTGGTGATCAAAGATGAGTTTTAAGGGATACAATTATTGAGTACAGGAGAACTTTAAAGTACTGTAACAAGGTTACATGAGTCAAAAACAACGAAAACAATAACTTTTTGTGCATTTTGACACATATTGAAGGGCACAGATAAATGTGACTTGCTTTCAATTTTACTGTAAATCTGAATGCCTATAATTAATGAGGAAAAATCAATTCATAGAGACATCTCACCATGTTTTTAGGAGTAAAAGTGTTCTATAAATCGGGTGAATGAAAGCCTATGTGAACAAACCTTCAGAATATAGAATAAAACTAAAGTTTGGTGATGGTGAATGTAAAGCTGACTCAAACTCCCCGCCTAACACTACTAATTAAGAGGGTGGAAGGTAAGCCCACATAATTGAATGTGGTGTCCCTGTGACGCGTGACTCTCGATGCGTGATTATTTCCACAGTGTGTGTGTGTGTGTGTGTGACGCGCCCAGGTCGAGAGCGCGCTCTGGTAATGGTGCGCGCGGGGACTCGATCTCGGTGTTGATTGGTCGCCTGCTAGAGAGACTTTCCACCCTTTATCAGCATCAGCATGACTTCAGTTCTCCAGAACCAGAACATCATTCAGAAACTCAGCCCGACTCACACGGATATTATGGGGAGGAGCGCGTGCTATCGGCACTTCTCGGTGTTTTGCTGTTTAGTGTGGTTTATCAGCAGCTTTTACTCAGCTGTTGGTGAGTAACTTCAGCACTTGCATTTCAGCTGACATTACATTTCTACATATTTTGCGATGAAGTTTTTTTTAAAGTTAACTATCAGCTTTTTACGTGGTGTTTGAATTTCTAATGTAATTTGTTCAGGATTCCCGTTGACCAATTTGAAATAAATCCTAAAGGAATCAAATAAGATGGATAAAATTAAATTCATATTTGATTCTCTATTGGATAGCCTGTTTTTAGAAAGTGCATGGAGATCTTTTGTTTTACCATCATCAATCTTGTTTGTTAAACATGTAATAATATTCCATTAGTTAGCGATAGTTCATGCATGAACTGTTAATGAGCAATAGGTTTATTACAGTATCTATGAATGTTTCTTAATGTCAGTTAATAAACATAAAACTGTTCATTGTTAGTTCATGTTCAGCTCAGACACATTCAATAATATTAACAGATACAACTTCTGATTTAAAAAATGTAACTGAGATGTAACTTTATTACTGTAAGTAATAAATGTTGTGGAAGTATTGTTATTAGTTTATGGTAACTAATGTAATTAATGTTTTTATATTGTAATGTGTTACCATAAACATCTAGATTTTTTTTTTTGCATTTTGCATTTTGTTGAAATCCTGTTATAATAATTCCTATAATATTCATTTAAAGTTGTTTCCAAATGATGATAATAATCCATCAGGATTTTAGAGTGGGTATCTCTGTCTGTTAATCAGTAACACAGATTGTGTTTGTATGTGTGATTGCAGAAGGCTATCCTAGACCACTGACAGATTGTGATGATTATGGAGATTATAATCAGGTATTTATTTATTTATTATTTTTTTTTTTTTGACTTAAATATTGTCTGATAATTCTAATCTATCTATCTATCTATCTATCTATCTATCTATCTATCTATCTATCTATCTATCTATCTATCTAAACAAATGTACAAGTTAACTTTAAAGGTGCATTGTGTAATATTTAGGAGGATCTGATGACAGAAATGCAATATTATATACATAATGTTTTCAGTGGTGTATAAAGACCTTACATAATGAACCGTTTATTACCTTAGAATGAGACATTTCTATTTTTATTTTTTTTGAATTCAATATAAAAACATTCAGTCATCACTGTCCATAAACATTATTATACATAGAATTATACATCAAATAATTCACATAACATAAAACGAATAACAAGTATGAAATTAATAAATTAACAAAACAAAAAAGACTTACAAACTTCATTAATGAAAAAAATATTATTTTTTTTAATTGAAAGGTTTTGAGTATATATCGGTTATTAACATAGCTTTCTTTTTCTTTTTTTGACTGAAAATATATGTCAGTTTCAATTTGGAATAATTTAAAACATGGTCTTGATTTGGAAAATTTTTCTTTATGAATATGGAACTTACCTAATAAAATAATGAGGCATTTCTATCGATCTACACACACCGCGGGTCTCCTTACATCGACGTGTTTCTACGGTGGCCCTAAACGGACAAACGCGTTTCGTCACTATTGTTGTTCTTCGTGCAAAGAAGCTATAGCTAAAGTCAGCGGATAAAACACTGACACAATGATGAACAAGTAACAATAATATTCGCAATAATGTTTGCAAAGTAAAGCTAATTCCTTATTTTATCTTTGTAAAGAAACCTCATTGCTTAACTGGCTACTCTCTGCTGTTGGGTGCAATTCGCAACCTCTCCACTAGATGCCGCTAAAACTTCCACACTGCACCTGTAAGTCATAGCTAATCATACTGGATATGCCTGTGTTTTTTTTAGGCCTCGGCTTTACTAAGTTCTCTGTGTGGTGTGGAGTGGAGGAACCAGGACCAGGTGAGTGAGTGTGTGAGTGAGTTCATCATCATGACCTTTGACCCCGTGACCCTGTGTCTGAACTCTCTCATGTGTTTCTACAGGAGCAGATTCAGAATGTTTTTAAGAGGGTGAGTTCATATATAAAGCAGCTTCTGCTCTCTGTCCTGCTTCTGACTGACGTTCTGTTCGTTTTTCCTTCTGCTCTTCAGTTCCTGTTTCATTATTCCAAAGCACAGAACTCAGTCGGCGAAGTAGAGAGAGAGGTATCAACATCTCTACTGTACTCAAACATTCTCTCTATATAATGCATATTCCATGATAACAGTATAGTGGCCAAAAGTGATGTCCAACCTAGGAAAATTGACCATTTATTGAAATATTATAAAGATTTTGTAGTCATATTGCGTAGTTGCGCTTGGAGTCGATTGTTTTATTAGTCATAATGACGCAGTTTTAATTATTATCATAATTAATCATAATTACAATTACATAATTACAAATCATAATTACAAAGTTGTAAATGTAATAATGAAACATTTACAAACTGAGTTTTATCCAGACTGTCATACAAAGAAATTATGAACGCATGCAAAAACAAGAGAGAACCAACTAAATATGAATATCTGATTATGTTGTGGTCATTATGTTTGCATTATCCTGTCAGTTTTTTGCATAGTAAAATAAAACCTGTAACTGTAGATTGCCCCCCCAAAAAATTTTATTATAAGTTTAGTGTTTTATTCTTCCCTCATATTTAAAAGATTCATCACTGTAAAAAGTGATCAGTCGACTTAACTTAAAAAAACTGAGGAAACCCGATGCCTTAAAATTAAGTAAATAAACTTCACGCTTAATCGTAAAAATTAAGTTATGTGGAATTATCAAGTTCGATTTATTTCAATTAAGCATTATGTTTATTTACTTAATAATTTTAAGGCAACGGGTTTACTAAAAAAAAAGTAAGTAAGTGAACTGAATACTTTTTACAGTGTATTTTGATGGTTTAAAGGGTTAGTTCACCCAAAAATAAAAATTCTGTCAGTAATTACTCTCCCTCATGTTGTTCCCCGTAAGACTTTCGTTCATCTTCAGGCACAAATTAAGATATTTTTGATGAAATCTGAGAGCTGTCTCACTCCTCCATGGGCTTCTCTGTAATCGAGATCTGCCATCCCAGAAACGTTTGTAAAGACATCATTAAAATAGTCCAAGTGTCTACAGTGGCTCAACCTTAAGTTTATCAAGCGACGAGAATACTTTATGTGCGCAAAAAAACAACAAAAATAACGACTTTATTCAACTCTTCATGTTCGTCTGTGTTTTCTTCACGTAGTGTAACCGTTTATATACTGTCTATGAGTGTAGCAGCGCAGCGCTTCTGGGTTGTACGTCAGAACGGAGGCTCACTATTGGCCGACGCTGGTCATGTGTGTGATGCTGGCCAATAGTGAGCCTCCGTTCTGACGTACAACCCAGAAGCGCTGCGCTGCTACACTACGTGAACTCACTCAGAGAAACACTGAAGAACATGAATAGTGGAATAAAGTCGTTATTTTTGTTTGTTTTTGCGCACAAAAAGTATTCTCATCGCTTGATAAACTTAAGATTGAGCCACTGTAGTCACTTGGACTATTTTAACGATGTTTTTACTAACTTTTCTGGGATGGCAGATCTCGATTACCCAGAAGCCTATGGAGGAGTGAGACAGCTCTCAGATTTCATCAAAAATATCTTAATTTGTGTCTGAAGATGAACGAAAGTCTTACAGGGAACAACATGAGGGAGAGTAATTACTGACAGAATTTTCATTTTTGGCTGAACTAACCCTTTAATAGAAATTGTAGGGTCATTAAAATCACTTTTGTCCGGTGCTGTATATATGAATATGTTTTCTCCTCGTCTTCAGTCTCATTCAGTTCACCCGTTGATGCGTCTCTCGCCGAAGCTCTCTCTGCGCCGGAAGAAACAGCAGGTGCGGCAGTGCTCTCTCTGATCTGATGTTGTCTGTCAGACGCTGTGATTACGAATGCACTGTTTAATATGTGCTTGCTTTAATCTCCCGTGTCTTTTTTTTGAGTAACGTGTGTCTTTCTCCTAGAGAAGCTGAAGAACGTCTGTGGCACTTCTGGAAGAAACACGCGAGGTGCGTGAGAACAAAAGCATCGCGTAAAGCAGACGCACAATCATTCAAATTGTTTGTCTTTTTAACAATCGCTGGGACACATTTCTCAATACTTTGGTCATTTTTTCAGAACTCTTTGAACGCAACAGTTCAAAATGCACTAAAACTACCAAAAAACTCGAATTAACTCATTCTTCCAGAACACAAGCAAAGTTTGGTAACACTTTGTTTATAATCATTCTGCTAACTATAAACTACATGTCAAATAGCAGTCATTAGCGTATTAGTAGACCGTCTGCTTACAGTCCCACTGTAGTCAATCATTTTACCCCTTAAAACTCGTCTTTGATCACCAAAATTGAATGTAACTCGACACCCTTGCCTCATTTAGTATACACGGTTTATGAATATGCAAATGAGCCCCGCCTCCACTCACTCACTCACTCACTCAGAGATCCACTCGTTGACGATCACACGTTGATCTGATTGGATACAACTTACAAGATAGTTTTTAAAATCCAGCTTTTAATGTTGTTTATGTGTCTATGTGGTGTTTTTAATATGCTTTAAGACAAAGCATGTGTAAATTCATAAGTCGACACCATTGCTGAGTATTTCCTCCTTAAAACTGCAGTGAACCAAAGACAGTCTCAAAAACACGCTTTGAAATCGCTGGTGTTTCTGACGTCACAAACTACCTTGTAACCAATCAGATCAACGTGTGATCGTCAACCAGTGGATCTCTGAGCTGAGTGAGTGAGTGGAGGCGGGGCTCATTTGCATATTCATAGAACCAAGTATAGTAATTGAGGCAAGGGTGTCGAGTTACACAAGCTATTTTAAGGCATGAAGAATTTATTTTCAAGGAAAAAACATTTACATTTGTAATCTTCGTGATCAAAGATGAGTTTTAAGGGATAAAATGATTGACTTCAGGGGGACTTTAAGTCTAACAGTTGTGAAAAGAGTATGTACACGTGCAATTTGGCCTCTTGTTTTTTTTGTGCCAAAGTAATTTGAAAGATGTCTTCATCATGTGCACATGCAGTGATAAATGACCCACAGTTTCTCTCACAGGGACTGATGTTGAAATCACTGTGTGAAGAGTTTTGAAACCGTGACCCAAGTATTGAGAAAGTCGTTAAAGTGATTTAGTAAAAACTGTAGGTTTGCATGTAAACGTGCAAATTGGCCTGTGGGTACATTGAGTTTTTGTGGCGTTTGAATGAGAAAAGAATTAATGTAAATTGAATACATTTTGTGCTAAAACAATGATAACTGATCCCAGAGAATGTCTAATAAGGGGAGAAGTTTCACTCTCAGTAAACTTCCGGCTTCTGAACTGGTTGCAGTTCCACTCTGGCTCCACATGAGGGCGCTCACAGGACGAGTGCAGAATGAATGGAGGTCTATGGCGCTATACCCCTCAAAATCCACTTTTCTCAGGATATAATTTTTTGTCTAGTAATTTGCATGTTGTATTCGAAAGGAGATGCAAAGAAATTACACATTTCTGGGTGTTAGATTTTTTACAGTCACTTATTTGCTTTAAAAAGTCTTTTAAAGTGTCAATGACGTCATACACATGTACGACCAGAGATACTGCTTTACGGCAATCCTTCCGTCACTTTGGTGCTTTCGCGCTCTGCACTTTCTTTTCACTCGAGGCATCGACAACACAGCTGACACAGGTAAACACACGTGCTAGAAGAGTTTTTGTTTTGTTGTTTTAAAAGACCACGCCGAAAATACACACACACACACGATGCCATCAAGCGGTATCTCTGGTCGTAATCAGTCCTTCACTGACCAATCAGCATTCATTAGCAGAATGCTAGCGTGTTATGGGCAACAACAACTCAACCTGTAAGAAATCGAAAGGACATAAGTACTCGTTCATTCAACTTTCGACCTATAACCCATGTTGAACTTGCAAAACCTACATTCAAATCTGAGATTTCTCAACGGCAATCGGGTGAAAGAGACACATTTAGCCGTCTAGCTCCATAGACTCCCATTCATTGTGCACTCATGGGCGATCGCCCCCAGTGGAGCTCTGGTGGAACTACAACCACAATTCGGTACAATAGGACTTAATAGGGAGTGGCCAGGCTCTCCTGATCCCCAGTTCAGCTCACAGAGAAAAAGTGACCCAAGTATTGAGAAATGTGTCCTGGCGATTGCACAAAACTGTAACAGAGAGCAAAGCATGAGAATAAAAACACATCATTGTCGAAGTTTTTGCTGTTATTTATGGGCCAATAGAGGATGTGACAGAGACTCTAATGATACTCAATAGTGAGCATGAGCAACAGTTTAAAGATTTGATTCATTTCCATGTAAATTGGTGGATTTAACCCCGTGTGTTTCTCCTCTCCACAGACGTCCTCTGTTCTTATCTGGGATTCTCTCTGACACCGTAACGCCTATAATGTGTTAAACCTGCATTATTGTTGCTGTCAAGCTTCAAAGCCCCACCAGATTTCATTAAAACCTCTTTTAATAAATGTAACCTCATGCTTGCCGACGGTTTACGTATTATTGCTAAAACACTAAGCAGAGATGAAGCGTTTCGGTATATGCGGGTGCAAATCAGAAAGCCTGGGTAATGGTGAAATGCAAAAAGGAAATTGATGGGAAATAGCCTGAAATTGTTCATGACATATCCCTAAATATCACAGCTTGTCCTTAAGCTCGGTTTAGAGGGATGTGGGTGAGCGGAAGCGTCGCTAGTCATTAACACACACACACACACACAAGAGACACAGTAAAATGCACTCAAATCAAATCAATATATGTTTTTATATAATAAACGGTGACAAGCATTGAACTGACAAAGGTTGCATTATTAGAAATCCAATATAAAACAAAACAATGCAAATTTTCTGTGAAAATGATGGCTGGTTTAAAAATGTTTTCGAGTGCAAGATAAGCAGGAGTCACTCTCTATGGGAAACACCACTCTAGTCCCCGAGAGTGGATGAGTTTTTAAAAATGGCAAATATTAGAGTCTGCCCGGCAACAGCTTAAACAGTCTTTTCTGATGTGTTCGAGTCGCCTCAAAACGACTGGAGTTTGAGAGATTGGCACCATGGCAGTCCAGCTGTGTGTGTGTGTTTGTGATGTAATGTCAGTCCTCGTCTGAGTCCTCATCACCGTTCTTGCGGCTCGGCGCCGAGCAGCGGATGGACGTCATCATCTGATCCTGGATCTGTTTTCTGGGGTTTTCCTCCAGGTCAGTCTTCACCGCTCCGGTCTCTGATAAACGCCACTCCAGCTCTGAAACACACAGAACAGCTGCTCCTTTACAAACACATCTTTGGTAAGGAAACGTGAAAACGTAAACACAAAAATAGGCAAGGCAAGTTTATTCATATAACACATTTCATACACTATGGTAATTCAAAGTGTATGGAAGCTTGTTTCCGCCACTGAATAATAAATAAATACTAATAATTGCGACTAATAATTGTTTTTATCTCACAATTCTGACTTTTTCTCTCACAATTGCGATACATCAAGTCAGAATTGTGAGAAATAAAGTCGCAACTCTGAGGAAAAAAAGTCGCAATTGCGAGATATGAAGTCGCAATTCTGATAAATAAAGTCGCAATTGCGTGTTAGAAAGTATAAAGTCAGAATTGTGAGATATAAACTATTGAGGTAAAAAAAGATATAAAGTCAGAATTGCGAGAAAAAAAGGTCAGAATTCTGACTTTATAACACGCAATTGCGACTTAATTTCACACAATTCTGACTTTATATCTCTCAATTCTGAGAAATAAAGTCAGAATTGTGAGATGTGAGATAAAAAGTCGCAATTATCTTTTAAAAGGTTTTATTTTGTGGCGGAAACAAGCGTCCATAACGTGTTTTACACAGAAAGGAATTAAAATAATCACAAAATAAAAGCAAGGAAAATGAAAACAGTTATAAAAGGAATTAAAAGAATAAAAAGATGTTGATATGAGAAACTTCTCATCTGGTAAAACACCGTTGTATAATTTCACAACTCCCAGTTTTACTCTGAGATTTTCCCATGATTACACTGTGATCAGATACTTTACATACTAAATAGATACTAGTGTAGATACTAGTGTTCTACTACTAGTGTAGTAGAAAATAGGTACTGCTGGACAGTCGGTATGAACTATCATGTATGGAAAAGACGTATACTTTTACATAACAAATGTAATAATTTTATTTTATTTAATGACAACATGTATAACAAAAATCTGTATCCACAAATCCAAATGATCATCACAAAACCTACTTTTACTCATTTTAGAATAAATAACTAATTGGCATGCTAAATATTCACTTATACTTAAATTATATATATATATATATATATATATATATATATATATATATATATATATATATACATATATATATATATAAAAATATAACAAAATATATAACAATTTAAATGTATAAATAAAAAATATAAATACCAATTTATATTAAATAAATAATATAGCCAAATGAAAATTTATTCATTTAGATTCTGCTAAATTAATGAATGTAAGATATTAGGGGAAAAAACTATTGTTTGTACTATAAACAGACAGTCAATTCATATTAGGTGATCAACATTTATTTATATTGTTGTTATTTATATTGAGTTATTGTTATTTATATTGAGTTATCAGCAGCAATGGCTATGTTCAGTATTTCAATTAAAAATTTTTTTTTTTATTACAATCACTTCTTATGTGATGAACAAATAGCATGTGTGTTCATGAGTGGTTAATAAGATATAAAGGAGTGAAACTAACACAAACACAGCATTTTAATCAAGAAAATCACTCTCACCGTCACACTTCAGGTTCATGCCTCCAAACACCAGCGGGCCGATGAACTGGGCCTTCATCTCGCCCTCGTAGTAGATGAACAGCGTGGGCAGGTTGCGGTCGGGGTAGTTGGGAATGCAGGTGGTGGAAATAGATTTGATGAACTTGGTTTGAGGAAACTTGTGGGCCAGATATGACAGATGCTGGTTTATCAGCGTGCATAACGGGATCCTGCGGGATAACAGACACGTTTATTAGTCAAGGTACTGGATGACACTCATTTAGGCAAGGGAAGCATTTATATAGCGCACATGATCAGTTAAAGGGGCTGGATGTAGAATTCAGAAACCTGTGTTTTTAGCGACACCGGTGGCCGTTCAGTGAACTGCAGCAAGGCCTCGATATACTCACGGCGAACTTCTTTTTCTTTCTTTGCTTAGAAGTAAAAAGAAGTTGTAAATACCTTTACTGTTAACGAACATCCAGACGTCGTCCACGTTTAGATGAATATGTAAATATGTGCAGCGCTTTCCTCTCAATAACAAGAGGCGCTGAACGTTTTTTACAGGTCGCCGAGAGTTGCAGAATGTTCAACTTTGGGTAAAACGTGGGTAATACCACACCAACCAACCATCACATTCTGCTTGTACAACGTCAACAGACGACAACAAGCATAATAACGGAACAAAATCATTTAAAACAAGAGCCAGAGAAAATACGTTACATTGTATCGACATTTTAATATAGAATCAACACAGAAACAAAATATGTGTGAAATGAGATACTAGTAACACTTTCACGGATATTCCGTATCATAACAAGCAAAGCGTCACAACTGAAAAAAATGCTGGATAAAAACGCTTTAGTGGACACACGGCCTTATGATAGTTTGATTATAAAGTATATTTGAGACTATATAGATCTGACTAGCCTAGAAATCTAGACGCACCCTAGCGGCAGCTAAATGTATTTTACAGCCAGGGTAGTCTAGCAACTCTCCGTTGACTTTCGGAGCTGGAAAAACCTAAATTGGGTCAGGCCAATCACATCGTGTATAGAGTAGGGCTTAACATAAAGACGACAGAGTTGCGACGGGTCCCTGCTACTTGAAAACAAAGAATGACTGCTGCTGGAGAACAGTCTGTCGAATCGGCTTTGGCCGCGACTCTGGAGGACTTGGAGTTAAGTATTTCTTTGAGAAAAGAGCAAAGAACGGCACTTAAGTCATTCTTAAAAAAGCAAGATGTGTTCGTAGTTTTGCCGGCCAGATTCAAAAGTTGAATCTATCAACTAACGTTAGCTCCGCTGTTGGGAAAACGCTCTGGTTGGTTGAAGCGCTGTCCTATTGCGAGCAGAGGGAATTTGAAAGGCAGCCGTTTATCCCCTCGGATTGAGCCGCGTCTATGGAGAGTTGCCAGACACAACATCTTGATGTAGGTCTGGCTTGCCAGGCTAAGATCTGACTGTAGTTTGAATGAATCTGTGACATTAGAGTACAGAATGGCTCTTTCTGCATTAGTTTCATATAAACGTCACATCCTTTGATTTTCCCGGCAAAAACGTCCCGAGTCATTCGCGTAAACATCAGTCGACAGGCTTTCATAGACGACCTAGGAAGTCGAGGAAGGTCTTGTTTTATACAAGCTGTTCACACATCGCCAATAAAAGAGTCATTAATGCATGAAAATTCATACATATAGCCCCTTTAAGAATAAGAAGAGAAATATACATAAATAAGATACAGTGCATGGGAACTTTTTTTGTTTAAATAACTAAATAAGTTGTTTTGCATTATAAATAATGAATGCATATATATATATATATATATATAAAGTACTGTCTGCAGAGGTCGATGTGTAAAATCACCCTGGTTTGTAGAGATGCAGCACCACCCAGATTCCGGCTCCAGCTTCATTCACCTCCTTCACGTAATCCTGACCCGAGATCTCATTCAACTCCCCAAACGCGTTCTTTATCTGGTTCGCTTTCCACTCGGCAATTCTCTTCTGTCTGTCAGAGAGAGAGAGACCATGCACAAATAATTACTGCTCTTTCATTACCTGAAAGTGTAACTCTCGCCAAAATGCAACCTAGGGTCTTCTTGTGAATCTACCCAAGGCAAACTTTCGTTTAAAAGCATAATTAGGATGGAAACGCCACTTCTAAGTTTGACCGTATTTTCGTTTTCGGTCAAATTGCCTGTTGAATGGGAGTGCTTGGGGCACGACTATGATCGCATCAAAAATCACTATTTTTAAAACACTAATACGGCTCGACACAACATGAAACTGTGCTGGAAGTGTCACCAGCGGCTCTACACATGAACTCCAGCATTGAGAACAGTGTTTGTGTACACAGAGTTTACTAAAGAGAAAGATTTTGATCAACTCACTGTCTCTGTGTCCGCCGGTGTTTCGACAGTCAAAAATAGTCGATCGTGTGTAGAGCCCCTGATGACACTTCCAGCACAGTTTCATGTTGTGTCGAGCCGTATTAGTGTTTTAAAAATAGCGATTTTTTGATGCGATCATAGAAGTGCCCCATTCAACAGGCAATTTGACAGAAAATGAAAATACAGTTTATGTACTAATGTAACTTAATACTAATTATGCTTTTAAACGAAAGTTTGCCTCGGGTAGATTCACAAAAAGAGCCTATGTTGCATTTTGGCAAGAGTTACCCTTGAATAGAAGTGTTTGTGCAGCAGCTGTGGGACAGTTCAAGTTTTTAGTCTATAGTTCAGTGTAAATAGCCACCTATTTTTATTTCCATTTTGGGAGATCACATACATTTTTTTTTTTTTTTTTAAACGCTGGATGGAAACGCTAAAATGTGCTTCAATTCTAAAAATGCTTATTGCACTCAATTGAGTTGGATGAACTTTTGATCAAATATCAATGCAGTTCTGCGCAATAACACTGTTAAAGTGACAAAAACAACTGCCATAGGAGGACTAAAACATAATGGTGTATTTCTTCAATATGTACCTGTACATCTCCATGGCGAGCTCATCCTCATCACTGAACTCATCTTCATTTTCCTCCAGCTCCTCCAGAGTCATGCTCTCATAAGTCTTCACTGCAAAAGAACAGAATATGAGCTCACATACTCCACATCCACAGGCTTCAGAATAAACAAACCCGATTATCTGATGACAAGGAGCAGCAAAAACAACATTTAAACGATAACTGTGTGAAGTTAACTCAGGGTATATACAGGAATCAGGGAGTTAAAACCTTTAGACCTTTTTTTAAGACTCTTTCCATTCATTTTACGACCTCATCGCCACTTCAAGTTTTAACCGGTTACATCGGCGACACTTTAACTTACATTTACTATATATTGATTGTAAGATAGCACAACTAAACAGTCTTAGTTTGTGATAACTCCTTATCAATAAAAAACATAATTCAGAAGGTTGGGAACGAAGCACAAGAGAACTAACTGACTAATTGATACAATTCTTTGGACAAATATACATAATGAAAAGATGATACAAAATTTAATACCTTTGAAAATGGCATTTAATACTTTTTACGGCCTAATTTATCAACTTTTAATACTTTTTAAGACACCCTGTAACAGTGTAAAAACTCCTCTTACCAACAGACTGAGGCTGATGAAGCTGCTCGTCCTCTTCCTCCTCCGCCGGTGTTTCTTTAGGAGGAAGAATACCTTTCCTCCTGAGGATGTCATTCCACTCGGTGTCTGCGTTCGGGTCCTACATTCACAACAAAACACATTCAGAGACGTGATATCGTCGACCACACGCAGGAAAAATGACAACTTCAGTTTGAGAGTTCACAGAGCAGTTTACATGACTTCAGGCTTCATATTCATGACTGGTTTTCAATCAATAATGCGTTTAAATAATTACACTAATCAGTGTCTCCAATAAGACCCTCAGGGTTATTTTGTATAATATAGTTTTTAATACTACAATTTAAGTTCAACCATTTTGTTGTTTGTCATTTTAGTTTTATATAGTTTATTCATTTTTATTTCAGATTTAGTTTGTTATTTTAGAACATCAATATAAACTAGACAAATTAGAAATGTTGCTTTTTTAAATATATATATATATAAAATTTCACTTAATGTTTTTTAATGGTTTTAGTTAAGTGTAATAACCCTGCCACTGACTGCACTCAAGTTTTAGTCAACTAATAATTGATGAAATAATATGTTAGCGCAGAACAAAACTACAAACATTTATATTCCTTACAAAAATATCCATGATTTTTCATTATTTTTCTAATTTATATGGCCTTTTCAGGCCTGGAAATGACATATATATTTATAATATTCCTTGATATTCCCTTTAGTCATCAATATCACAGCGAAAAATGCTATTTTAGATCATTTTCACTCAGAAATTGCTAGTAAATGTCACGAACAGTTAGGAAAGGCAAGTAACACTGAATTCAACGTGAAATTATTGAATGTAGAACAAATGAAACCGCATTTTCTTATAAAACTTACTCATTTTTTTGTTTACAACTTCTAAAAATGTTTGTTTTACAGTGTAATACCAACCCAAGAATGACATACACACAATGTAAACATACAGATCACTTTTTTTTCTCAGTTAGTAGGAGTAAGTTAGATAAAAACAATTACTAGTCAGAAGATCTTTACTAAACTATCGTCCTCATCATAACCAGCATCTCCAGAAACTGCTCTAAACCATCGAGAAATCAACGATCATTTCAAGTCCAATATAACGTGAAATAAACAACATATTTGGTTATTAATCAGACAAACCTGCATTTCTGTGCTGTGAATCACTCCTCTGCTCTCACGGCGCCGGAAACAGAAGGAGCGCTCCTCATTCTCTTCCGGCCGAACACAAGCTGCATCCGTAACATAAAATATAGAAAATATCCTCCTTTTCACCAGTTTTATAAAGAAAAACTGTCTGTTAAATCACAATATATACTTTAGCGACACGATAAAAAATATATTTCAAAATATGTTTGCACAAGACGATTAATACGCACATTTAATCTCGAGCGGAACAGAAGTGTGTAGGACGATATTCAGGGTTGCACCGTTTTCCGCCTTGTTTCTGAATGCCCATATATGGCGTTGTATTGCAGCTGATAATGTCCAGATAGCGCTGTCAATCAAACCTCATGACAGGTGTGACAGACTTGCGTTTACTTTTTGATTGTAATATAACAGTTTTGTAAGAATTGTTTCTTACGAGATTCCTCTGAGTTGCATTTCAATGTTTGAATTCTTTAACAACCATCTTAATTCACACCAAAATAATTTGGTATAAATACAATCATAAAATAAATGGACACTTCTCTCGTTTCCCTCTGTTCATTTCATAAGATAATAAAGTGCTGGGCAACGATTAATCGCGATTAATCACATCCAAAATAAAAGTTTGTGTTTACATAATGTGTGTTCTGTGTATAATCATTTTTTGTATATAAATACACACATATGCATGTTTATACTGTATGTATATATATTTATACATAATTGATATTAAATATAAATAAAAATATATTTTTTAAATATATACATGCGTGTGTGTATTTATAGGCTACAAAATAATTATACACAGTACAAACACATATTATGTAAACACAAACTTTTATTGTGGATGTGATTAATCGCGATTAATTGTTGCCCAGCACTAAATATAATACAATTATTAATAAAAATATACTGAAATAAATAATTATAAGTGCTGAACTAGACCGCCCATCCCGTGAAGGCCCCGCCCACTGATCTACGATTCCCTACCAGCAGAGGGCTCCAACGGCCGTTATACCATAGGCGTTATACAGAGATTGGTAGCTCCAACGGCACTTTTAAAGCTACACTGTGTAATTTTTTAAGTTGATTCTTAGCAAAAAACGCTTTATTCTTTCAAAATGATATGTGCTCATTAATGTCTAATTACTTCTACCAACTAATCAAGTATTCTCGTTAGCGTAGAATCTGCCATTTAGAATACATACGAGCGAGTCGCTCGAATGGCGGCAGCCATGTTGCGCCTCCATCTTGAAAATACATGTGCCAAAGAGGGACATACCTGGAAATTCAAGCTTCGCCTTTCGCGTTTTTACACTCAGTGGCACCGTGACGAATGCGAGGGGGAGATTACTCACGACTGCCGGCAGATTTGAAATAATACGGCCACCGTAGGAGTTAAAACGCCCTCGGAATGGGAGGGGCTAGAAAGTAATATTCAGTTGGTAGTCATAAACAATTTCACCGCTAGATGGGAGAAATCCTAGAGTTGTTCACTGACGTTCACAAAAGGATGCAGAAAAACTGCCCACAGGTTGTAATTCAAGCCCTATAAGTAGTAATTTATATGCACAATTGTAGCCATTCCCGTGTTGTTTTCTCAGAGGCAAGAGTAATGCTTCTTCTTCAAAAAAAAAACCAGTCAATAGTCACCAGTAGCCTATAAGAAACCTCAGAGAAGCAATAATCACAATTAAGTGTCCAATAGCGACACCATTTGACAGCTTCAAAAGATCTTTGTGCAGAGTCTGTTAACCGTTACTTACATTAACCCATACAATTTGTATTATAGGGGTGGTTGATTATGATTTGACTTTTATAACTTTAGTTAGTGTGTAATGTTGCGGTTTGAGCATAAACAACATCTGCAAAGTTACAACGCTCAAAGTTCAAAGCAAAGGGAGATATTTGCTTTTAAAGAAATCACTTTTTAAGGACTACAACAAACGGCTGGTAGAGACTACACGACATTCATCCCGGGTTAGTGACATCACTAACCCTACAATCTACATAAACCCCGCCCCCGGGCACGCCATTTATAGATTATCATGACAGAATATGCTAGATAATGACACATAAGCTACAGAAATTCATCAACTAACCATTCAGAAATTTTGTCTAACTCCGGTTTGAACATAAAAGGCTAAAGGTTTTAGAAATGTTCAGGACACAAGCTGTTGAAGCTCCGCCCCCTGTGCCGGGAGCAGCAGCTCATTTGCATTTAAAGGGACAGACACAGAACCGGTGCGTTTTTGCTCACCCTCAAAAAGTGACAACTTTAACATGCTATATAAAAATATCTGTGGGGTATTTTGAGCTAAAACTTCACACACACACTCTGGGGACATCAAGAGACTTATTTTACATCTTGTGAAAAGGGCATTATATTGATTTCCTCCCTCATTTTGATTTAACGAATTACAATGTGGCCACAATATAGTAAAACAAGGGTACAAATTAGTAAAACGTGCTGAGGTATTATTAATTCGTGGCCACGAAACAATATTCACCTGAATATTCACCAATTCACAAATATATTTAGCATTCACTATTTAATTATTAGTATCAAACAGTTTTTCTTACCTGTGAAGGCCGACTAGTGTTCTCGTACAGCTTTTTATTCCTTTTGCAAAGAAATTGCTGTTTTAGTTAACGTTTTGGGGTTTTAACTAGCTATAGCACTGATCTTAAGCTACACGGAAGTCCCATAAGTGAACACTGGACACTTAAAAATTTAAAATTATATTTTAAACGTGTATTTTAACGAGGAGGTAAGCTGCAAATTCATTCAAAGGGCAAATCACAAAATAAAACACTTCTTCATTACTGACACCTGCTGTTAGCCTAGACAGTCACTCTCCAAGCTCCTCTCCCCAGTATCAAAGCAATTTTTAATAAGCAGGAAAAAATTCCGACTTTAAACAAATACCCTTTTAAATGCTTAGGATGTTTGCGTTGTAAGAATGTACAGGGAGACTTTAGATTTAAAAACGGTGTCTCGTTAGGCAATGTTTTCTCAGTCAAATCATTACATTTCCTATTGATTCAGCCCACTAGGGAATACCAATATAGCTGTGCTGTGGCTTCACTGTTTATGACGTCATGAGCTATCCAGTCATAATATAGATCAGTGGCCCCGCCCCATCTATCTAAAGCCCCGCCCTCAAATACAGGTCAGCAAACCCAAGCAAATGATTGACAGGCAGAGAGGTTTGTAAATTGGAGTGGCTGTTGATCAGTCACTGAATTGACCCTTTTCACATTTCCGGGAAGCGGAAGTCGACATAGTTGGAGATGGTCCTCACTGCAGAACATGAAATCCAGGAGGAGGAGTTGGATCCAGATCCAACTCCTCCCAGCTTACATATACGAAATCTCCACCCCTTATATCTGGATCCAACTCCGCCCCCTGGATCTCGTGTACTGCAGTGAGGTGCTACTGGATAGCTGGGTAAACTTCTATAGGGAGAAAACACAACTTTCAAAATGAGGACAAAAATTGAGTGAGATTGAAACAGGAGGAGAGAAAGATGTCAACTTTACCGTCACTCCCACCACAGCCGGTAAAACGCTCACAGCAGCGTTAACTAGTTTTTTGTAATTTGATGGAAATATTACAAAGTATAGTGTTATTATGTAAATGAAAGAACAAATAAAAAACTTTTACGATTTACGATGCTGATGACCGTTAAACTGTAGACTGTAAAAACCGTTAGACTGTAAAAAAATATGGATGTATTGTCCGTGACATCACCCATTGGTTTCTGAAGCCCAAAGTGGGCGGAGCCGGCCGTCACCATCTTGGCAGCGTGTCACTCCCAGATAACCGAAAATGGACAAAGAGGTGCACTAGCTGAGGTGACATGACGCTAACACACAGCAGACAAACTTCTAGTAGTGAAATCAGCGGCAATCCACCTGTCACTCAAGTGGCCACGCCCTTAATTATGCACAACTTTAAGGCTTAATATAATTTAAACGTTATAAAAAAAAAAATCACTCACAGTTGTCATGAAGGGGAAAAAAAACCTATATAGACCAAAACCACTTTTTGCACCAGGCTGTAAACACATATTTTTCTGCTGTAAAGTTGAGCATTTTAACATGGGGGTCTATGGGATTGACTCTCTTTTGCAGCCGGTCTCTAGCGGCCAGTCAATGAACTGCAGTTTCAATGAAAGTCACTTCCGTGTTGGATTCAAGAGAGAGACTGGCAGGTTGCCACTTGGTTAAAACCATGATGTGGATGTCCATCTATATGGCACTGTCATTTTTAACAGCTCTAAAACCATAGACTGTCTGTGTGGTTAAAACGCGTCAGTCTGTGAAAAGAGTCCAGTTATCGCCCCGCCCATTTCCCTAAAGCCCCGCCCTCAAATACAGGTCAGCAAAGCCCGAGCACGCAAATGATTGACAGGCGAAGCGAAGGGTTTTTCTGATTGGAGCGGTTGAGATTCCAACTGAAGTCTGTCAGGTAGTAGAGAGACAGTATGTTTGTGAAATTAAACTTCATTATCAGTTAATACAATAAAAAGCGTCGAGAATTCCTGCCAGTCTGCGCACCGATCAGCTGATACCGATAAGTATTTTTGTGAGATCTTATGTTACGTGAAGGAGGATATACGTGAAATGAAACTTCCCTCGCCGGAACCGCGAGGAGGAAAGGCTGGAAAAAAGCGGAAATAAACATTCGCCTAAAAGAGGAACTGCAGTTATGGGCGGAATATGAGCCTGCGAGTGTGTACTAGAAACAACAACAACACAAGCCGTGTGTGTGTGTGAGGATGTGGATCACTCCTGAAGAAGTTGTGCTGAAAAACGCGCTCAAGCTTTGGGTTACGGACAAATCCAACGGTTATTTCCTCCTGCAGCACCGAAGAGGACACGGAGACTCGGGGGGGAAAATCACAGGTGAGTCCGGACACATAGGTGATGATAATAATAATCATAACATGACTGGCGAGAACCTGCTGTCTCGCTTTGGGCTCATAATACACACTCGCTCTGAAGGAAAGTTCAGTCTTTTGTCTAGATCCGAGGCAACAGTTGCATCCTGGTTTTCCTTTTGTCTCTGCTGGGAGTTTCCTTCCAAGAGAACAACATGGAAAATATCAAAACAAACATTCAGAACAGTTTCTATGGGAGTCCATTTGCACCACATAGGGGATAAATATTACTTTTGGCACAAAAAAGACAAAATTATGACATACTAATTCATTATTATTATGATACAACAAGACGAAATGAGTCCTATGCCAAGTCATAATTATGACTTTAATGTTACAATGGTACAAAAATCTAAATTATGATATAAAGTTAAAAGGATGACATACTATAAGTCAAAATCATAAAAGTCGAAAGTATGACATAGCCTACCAAGTAAAAATTATGGCATTAATTGTCATGATGTGTTTTACATCAATTTATGTCATAAAAAAGTAAAAATCATGATATAATATAACAAAATGATGACATTGTCATGATATGATTAATTTTACATTCATTTAGGTTATAAATTAATGATATAAAAAGTCAAAATTACGATATAAAGTCAAAATGATGGCACACTCTAAGTCATAAGTTATACTTATTAGATTAAAATGCTGAAATTATGTCATACTAAGTCTTAATCATGAGATAAAAAGTCAAATAAAGTTTAAATTATTAATTTCTGTTATAATTTCAGATTTTTATGTCATAAATATGACTTAGTATGTCATAATTTTGACTATTTATGTCAGAATTATGATTTTCCAAAAGCATGCAAGTTTGTGTGGCTGTGCGAAAGCTGGAAAAGATGTGGGAAGACAGGGAAGCAAATCCATCCAATGAACATTCCCTCTTACAAAACAATAGAGATTCATTCATTTCTGCAGTTTTCTTTCTTTCCACGTCGATTCCCACTTGCGCAGTTTTTAAGGTGGGAGTTCTTGCGAGACTTCAGTGAAGACACAGATGACTGAAGCTCAGTGAAGCTCAACTCTATGCTTTATGGGTCGCACAGTTTCGTTTATTTGAAGCTGTTGTGCAGAATTACCTCTCGTCAGTTTAACTTTACGAGGAGATAATAAAGCTCGAACATTAGCTTGTACTTTCCCCTAAATGTGTCTGTAACTGACAGACATTAGCCTAAACATCAAACCTTTGCTCTAAGTGAGATTTAATACACTCTTCATAATAAAGATGCTTTATGGTTCAGTGAAGAACCTTTAAGACCCTAAATAGTGGAAAAAGGTTCTTTAGATTTGTTTAAATGTTCCTCACACTAAAAAAAAGGCTCTTTTAAGACCCGATCACTGAAAGGTTGTACAAAAATGATGTCAAACCGGAAATCCCCTTTATTTAGCCGTATGTTGTCGTCAAAACAACAAAAGATAGCTTTAATTATAAGAAATCAGAATTAATAGCATATGTTTTTAATTTAGTCAGGACTAAACAGTGTTATTTGACATTTGATTAGCTTATTCAGTTTCTGTAGTGTTTCTGAATACTAGTGTGAGACACTTTTCTCTTTATTTCTCTTTATTTGTATCTTTATTATTTTGAATACATATTTGCTACTTTTTTCAATTTAATTCAAATATTGAAATCAAGCTTCCCTGTGTTGTGTAAACTAAACAACAAAATTACCCAATTTTAAAAATGCAAATGTAATAAAAAAAACGGTCAATTTTTTTTCTATATCGTCATAAATATTATTATTGCAAATATTCTTAAAATATCGAGATATCATTTTGATATCGTATATCGCCAACAATATCATATATCATATATCGCCAACCCTTAATATATATATATATTTGAAAATATATGTAAAAATATGTATATATTATAAATATATTTTTACCAAATAAATGCAGCCTTAGAAGATTTTATTTCGAAAACATATATATATATATAATTTTTATTTTATTTTATTTATTTTTTTTTTTTTTTATAAATACATGTTTGATTTGTTTTTACAAAATAAATATATTTTTTATGTTTTCGAAAAAATGATCTCTAGTCACCAAGGCTAAAAATGCACTATATTTTCAAAATTTAATTTATTTTTCAAGCTGAATTTCAGAAATGCTTCATTATATACTTGTAACATATGCCACTCATGTGGCTGTCGTGGTTTGTTTAATTTACAAATACAGATTTGATTTAATGTCACTATCAGAGTAATAGTTTGACTTTGTTTGACACTTGTGTTTGAAGCTCGTCCACGTCGGTCTCGTCAGATCTGGACGGTAAAGAGTATCGTCACCCCGAGGACGTTTGTGTTTGTAACTGGGAGAAATTCAGGAGAGCCGGTTATGCGTCGTCTTCTCTTTCTCTTTCTCTGTAGAGCGGAGCAGGAATGGCAAACATTAGACGCTTATCGAGCGTGTGCAGACTCTTGTGTACACAGAGCTGCTGAAAGAGGAGAACTTCACACGCTTCCAGACGCTCCTTTCTTACGCTTAACATTTTTTATTTCTTATTTCTTATGCTTTAACGTGAAATTAACATGATCTTCAATCTGGTGCTTTTCTGATAATGGGCTTTTATTATGAAGGGCTTTTTACTGCCAGTTTGCAAGATATAAACTCAGAATTGCGAGATATGAACTTTTTAATTGCGAGATATAAACTCGCAATTGTGACTTTTTTTCTTGAATTTTAAGTTTGTATCTCGCAATTCTGACATATTTTCTCGCAATTGTGAGATATAAACTCTCAGTTGCGAGTTATAAAGTCCAAATCTAAGGACATTTTTTCCTCAGAATTGCGAGTTTATATCACAATTCTGACTTTATAACTCGCAATTGCAACTTTATATCACGCCACTCTGAGATAAAAAGTCAGAATTGCGAGATAAAAAGTCGCAATTAACTTAATATAAAAATTAAAAAGTTTTATTCTGTGGCGGAAACAAGTTTCCATTGATTTGAGCGTGTTTGATTGGTTCAGGATATTCAGCTCATAACTGACATCATCAGCTTAATTGTGTCTGTGATTTACTGTGATCTTTTGTAGAGAGCATAATGATTTTATGAGTGAAAAAGTATGATCTTTAATGCACTCTTAAAGATAAAGGTTCCTTCTTTATTGGCATCTGTTGTTCCATGAGGAACCTTTAAAGGGTTCATCCTAATAATGCTTATTTTCCATGTTCATCTTTTGCTGTTTGTGCATGAAAAAGGGAGTTAGTGTTTCTGAACTCCTGAAACGCCTCCATTGTAGTCTTGAGTTTCTGCCGGGAACGAACACGTCACAATATTCCTCATTATAATAATTAATGCGCAGAATAAAGGGGCGGGGCCTGGTTGAGTTAGTTAGTAGTGTGTTAAACTGGCGGTTATGGTAATTAGGGGCGGGACATTTCCCAAACACACTCAAAGCGCTTGACCAATCACAACACACTGCTCCAGCCGACCAATCAGAGCACAGTGTGCTTTTCAGTAGGAGGGGCTTCATAGAGACAGGAAGTAAACAGAGTGTTACTGACAGACTGGGAAGAGAGGAGCTGCAACAATGGAGAATATGAGGAAAATAATCAACATTCAAGCAGGATTTTTTTATTTTTTTTAGTAGAAGCCTTTATTTTGCAACCTTTATTTTTAAGAGTGTCAGACAGAAAAATCACAAATTCAGAGATCTCAATATGAAAAAAAAAAAAAAAGTAAAGATAATCATCTGAAATAAAGCTGATACTGAATTAAAAAGCTATGGAGTCTTCTGAGCAATGAAAGATTTAAACAAATAAAATAATTATTTACAGAAAAATTAAATGTATAAAAACATGATCAAAGTTACAAAATTAGAGAAAATGTGAAAAATGGAGATCATTTTCAGCAACGACGCACAAAACTCCTTACACCATACAAGCTACAGACAATCCATAGCTTTATAAAAATGAAAATAAATTAGAAGTCTTGATTTAATCATAGCGGCAAACACCATTACATCATTATAATCACCTTTTTGTTCACTTTTTTCTTTCATGCTAATATAGATGGCCATTTTAGACATGGCTATACTAAAATAATTAAACAATTTACATTCATAATGGCATCTTTGACCAAAAAAACCTAAAAAAAGTTAATTTTTCTTCAACATGTCAAATAAAGAACTTAAAAGGTTAGTTCAACCAAGAATGGAAATTCTGTCATGAATAATTACAATATACAAATTCCCTCATGTCGTTCCAAACCCTTAAGACCTTTTATTAAGATATTAAGATATTTTTGGGTGAACTAACCCTTTAAGCAACAGAATAAGCAGTACTTTCTCAGTTTTTGTCTCAGTACACATTATTTTGCTGCGCTATATTGTCTCTGTGAACGTTCATGTTCAGTCAAATCTGCTTTAAAACGGGTGTTGTTATTATTTCACACATTACATGGAACAGCTGGAACATGTCCTGCAGAGAGGGAACGATATGTTCAAAGCCGACGCGAGAGCCGTAAGTGAGAGAGTGTGATTTGCATTAGCTCGTGTTAAAGAGAGATCCTGGGGTCCGTAATGAACTTCAACTGTTTTCATTTTGATTGTGGTGTCATTAACTCGAACGACCCCATTCAAGCATGAAAACCTAGAAGAAACAAAATCAAGACTTTCTGAAAGGGCATTATATGGCCTCATTAAGGAGCGCTGACATCATGTGACCATTGGTGATGCTGTGTGGACATATCTAGATACAACAATGTTGAGAAACACCATTTGCGACCTTTGAGGTGTTTTTCATTGAGAAACAGAAATCATTGATTTCATTCAATCAGTTTTTCTTCCAACGCCATTTTCTTCTTAAGTGCTTCCTAAATGCTTTAGTTCTTCTTTCCTTTCAGTTCACCAGCGTTGCTTGTTGCAGGAGGATTATAAAGCTTTCCCAAGATTTTTTTATCCATTTCTGTCACCTGATGGAGTTCCCTGTTCTAAAGGGGGGGTATAATGGCCTTTTCACAAGATGTAAAATAAGTCTCTGATGTCCCCAGAGTGTGTGTGTGAAGTTTTAGCTCTAAATACCCCACAGATATTTTTATATATCATGTTAAAGTTGTCACTTTTTGAGGGTGAGCAAAAACACACCGTTTTTGTGTCTGTCCCTTTAAATGCAAATGAGCTGCTGCTCCCGGGACAGGAGGGCGGAGCTTCAAGAGCTCGTGTCGTTTTACCTCACACACACATGAACATTTAAAAAACTTTTAGCCTTTTATGTTCAAACCGGAGTCAGACAATGATGGAGAGACTCAAGAAGAAGTGACAACATGTAGAAGCAACAGGACATTTCTGAATGGTTAGTTGATGAGTTTATGTAGCTAATGTGTAGTTATCTTCTAGTCATTGATTAGCATATTCTTGATAATCTATAAATCAGAATTGAATTTACAGAATTTACCATTATTTCCCTGTAAAGCTGCTTTGAAACATTCTGTATTTTATAAAGGTGACTTGACGCAGTCAGCCGCCACTTTTCATTATCATCAATATATAGAGTTGTAAGCCATGAACCAAACCAGCCAGCTGCAACTAACCAGATGAATCAGCATTTGATTCAAAGCAAACAAAGATAGGATTGTGTGTTCAAATGTGTTGTAAGCAAAGGACCTGCTTGTTAAGCAGCGAGAGAGACATAATCAATTCACAATCAATGATGCAATTTTAAACTATTGAGTACGTCAAGTCACAGAGGCATCTATAGCGCTTTATACAACCGTTTCAAAGCAGCTTCACAGTAATAAACAGGAAAATAGCTGTTAATGTTGCAAAGTTCATCAGCTGTAAAGCAGCTTTTAAAAAATTCAGTTCAGTAGCTGGGCAAAGTTCATCAATTATGAAACAAATTCAATTTCAGCTGTAAACTATAGCTCTACAGAAGACAAAAGTGCCATTATTCAGTTCAATTCACTTAGTTTTGTTTGTCAGTGCAGTCAAAATCGATAATATTACTGAATATTAAACATAACCTCATTGATTATAAAAACAAAACACCATGTGCCTCTAGTTCTTAGCACAATATTCATGGTTTCAGTGAGTTAATTCAATCAAGAGTCTTTTAAATGATTCATTAAAAGAATCAGTTCATAAAAGAGTCATTTGACTCTTTTTGGAGATCAATAGAAAGACATGCAGTTCATAATAGGTCCGTCTATATAATTATGTAAATGTGTTCCGGTTTAAATCAGTTTTTGCATGAACAAAGGTTTTTACTTCAGTAAACTCAAGCTTTACTCTGCTGTGTTTCAGGATATCTGTGATGTTATCGGCGGTCTCTTTCGCATGTGCTGATTCGGCTCGTGCAGCTCAAATAGGAAAGTGAAACTTTGACATGCTGATGTTAAAACGGGTCATGTGAAGTGCGGTAAACTATAATAGCACATGCAGCGCACGGGGACGGTCACAGCTGCGCACCTGAAAACTGACTAAAGTTGCAGTAAAGCAGTCCTGAGGTCACGTGCATTAGCATAAATTACGCGTGTGTGTGTGATGCAGGGCTCAAAAGTGCGAGAGTTTCACTTGCATGTGCGATTAAAAATAGATGTGTGTGTGTGAACTTTCAAATCTATTTAGCAGCATGTGTGAAAATAAAAAAAGTTCCTACAGGTCCTTATGTGAATGTGTGAATGTGTTGCTATGTATGTATATACACACACACACAAACACATTACATTTAATCATTTAGCAGACGCTTTTATCCAAAGTGACTTACAAATGAGGAGAGCAATAGAAGCAGTTCAACTAAGAATAGGACAACAATATGCAAGTGCTGTGACCCTTTTCAGTTTGGTCAAACGCAGTACATGTCTTTTTTATTTTTATATATAGATATAGAGTAGAAGAGAAAGAAAAGTGTTAGTATTAATGGATCAAGTGTTGCCGAACTCGGCACTTTCTTCTTCTTCTTCTTCTTCTTCTTCTTCTTCTTCTTCTTCTTCTTCTTCTTCTTCTTCTTCTTCTTCTTCTTCTTCTTCTTCTTCTTCTTCTTCTTCTTCTTCTTCTTCTTCTTCTTCTTCTTCTTCTTCTTCTTCTTCTTCTTCTTCTTCTTCTTCTTCTTCTTCTTCTTCTTCTTCTTCTTCTTCTTCTTCTTCTTCTTCTTCTTCTTCTTCTTCTTCTTCTTCTTCTTCTTCTTCTTCTTCTTCTTCTTCTTCTTCTTCTTCTTCTTCTAATCAAGTAAATGCAGCCTTGGTGACAATAAGATCATTTCTGTTATGTATGTCTTTACATATATCCCACGATGATTTCAGATGACGCAAACTTGCACCAATGATACATTTTTCTAAATGTCATAATCATTTGTTAACAAACAAGTATTCATTACTTCAGTGAGCTCATTGTTTCTGCATTAAAGGGATAGTTCACTTTGAAATTAATTTTTGATATGTTTTAGCTTACCTCAAGGGCATCCAAGATGTAGGTGTCTTTGTTTCCGCAGTAGTTTCAATTTTGATATTTTTAGGTCAAACCGTTCTTGTCTGTCAGTCATATAATGCAGGTCTGTGGTCACTGTCTCAAAACACAAGCACAGAGTCCAAATTAAAACAATTCCCCATCGTCCAAATGAAACAATTCCCCATCATAAGTACACATTGATGGCCTAAGACACGAAACGAGCGGTTTGTGTGAGAAAACGAACAGTATTTATATAGTTTTTAGCTCTTGAAAACAGCACACGTCCAAATGGTCTGACGGCGCGGGCGAGTATAGATGTATACATAGATGTCGCCTTGGCTACTGCAGTTCATTGGAACGAAACCGTAGCAAAGCGACATCTAGTGTATATATCTATGCGGGTATAGATGTATACACTAGATGTCGCCTTCGCTACTGCAGTTCATTGGAACGAAACCGTAGCCAAGGCGACATCTATGTATATATCTATACTCGCCCGCGCCGTCAGATCATTTGGACGTGTGCTGTTTTCAAGAGCTAAAAACTATATAAATACTGTTCGTTTTCTCACACAAACCGCTCGTTTCGTGTCTTAGGCCATCAATGTGTACTTATGATGGGGAATTGTTTCATTTGGACGATGGGGAATTGTTTTAATTTGGACTCTGTGCTTGTGTTTTGAGACAGTGACCACAGACCTGCATTATATGACTGACAGACAAGAACGGTTTGACCTAAAAATATCAAAATTGAAACTACTGCGGAAACAAAGACACCTACATCTTGGATGCCCTTGAGGTAAGCTAAAACATATCAAAAATTAATTTCAAAGTGAACTATCCCTTTAAATTATTACATTGTTTAAATTATTATATTTAAAATGCATAAACTATATATATAGTATATATAGTTATGCATTTTAAAGTAGGCCTAAAAAATAACATATTTATTATTAGATACAGTTTGAAGCAGAAATATTAAAAAACCTAGTGTATGTTTTGTATAATAATAAATTAAATGTCTCCTTGTATCCCTTTGACTGTGCGTTCACACCGTCGCCGGCGTAGAAAGATTCGCGGACGCTCTGACGTGGATCGAATGCTTGGAATGCTTTTTTTAAACTTTATTTAAAGGGGTGGTATAATGCCCTTTTCACAAGATGTAAATCTCTGATGTCCCCAGAGTTTGTGTGTGAAGTTTTAGCTCTAAATACCCCACAGATATTCTCATATAGCATGTTAAAATTGTCACTTTTTGAGGGTGAGCAAAAACACACTTTTTGTGTCTGTCCCTTTAAATGCAAATGAGCTGCTGCTCCCGGCACAGGGGGCGGAGCTTCAACAGCTCGTGTCCTTTTACCTCACACACACATGCACTGAACATTTCAAAAACTTTTAGCCTTTTATGTTCAAACCGGAGTCAGACAGTGATGGAGAGACAGGACATTTATGTAAATTTTAGGGTTAATGATGTCACTAACCCAGGAGGAATGTGATGTAGTCTCTACCAGCCGTTTGTTGTAGTCCTTAAAAAGTGATTTCTTTAAAAGCAAATATCTCCCTTTGCTTTGAACTTTGAGCGTTGTAACTTTGCAGATGTTGATTATGCTCAAACAGCAACATTACACACTAACTAAAGTTAGAAAAGACCTTTAAAGGGGCCGCAAAGCAAACAAGCATGTTTATCGTTATTTGTGTCAGACTGACCACAAGCAGGGTATAAGCTAACCTCGTGGAATCTTTTAAATGTAAAAGTAAGAAATTGATCGATTGAAAAGAACTCAACAATTATAGTGAGATGTTTGCTAACTAAATAATCCAATTTAAAGCCTTTTGTGTTCATGGTTAAGTGCTAGTCTAATTTGCTTTCTAGTCTAAATGTTGCCTATAAATAGTGTTGCATGCCTTCTTATCAAATTCACATGATCAACCTCTCCTCCATTTTGCTTGGGAACTAATGTGGTCGGAACCAAAGTGTACAGGACTGCCTTCTCTGGAATCCTACATTCCCATTCCCCTACATTCGAACCGCGTCATAGCTCATTACCATAAAGTTGACCTGACTTTCAACTCTCCCCGACGCTCTCGCCGTCCAAGACGCGCCGCCGGTGTGGTGAACAAACGAGTCCTACTGAAGAGATGGGTCTGAGCTTAATCTATATGGTCTGTGTGTATTGCAGGTTTGCTGGTGGGCGCGTTGGACACTGTGTTGGACTCAAATGCACGAGCGGCTCCGTTCCGGATTGTTCTGCATGTTCCCGGGTCGCAGGTCAGCTGGGTCATAGCCAGCGGTGAGAGTGTGTTTTCATCTCTCGCACTCGTGTGACACACTCCCGTCATAAACACCAGCATGTGGCACGTGTGTGTGACGTTGTTATCTGTGTGTGTTTGCAGGAGCCACGATAGAGGAGGTGCAGAAACACTGGAAATGGCTGGATCAGAACATTCTGCCGTACATGGCCGTGTTCGAGAACAAAGACGACGCGGCGAGTTTTGTACTGGGCAAAGTGAAGGTACAGTCGAGCTCAGACCTTCATAGCAGGCCTGTCGCGATTGTTGATTAATCATTTGATTGTGGTTATTAGTTCTAATTAGTTCTAATTATATCAATAATTGTGCAGTTTAAAGGTGCATTGTGTAATATTTAAGAGGATCTGTAGACAGAAATGCAATATCATACACATAACTATGTTTTCAGTGGTGTATATAAACCTTACATAATGAACCGTTGTGTTTTTATTACCTTAGAATGAGCCATTTCTCTCTACACACACCGCGGGTCTCCTTACATCAACATGTTTCTACAGTGGCCCTAAACGGACAAACGCGTTTCGTCACTGTGTTGTTCTTCGTGCAAAGAGGCTATAGCTAAAGTCAGCGAATAAAACACTGACACAATGATGAACAAGTAACAATAATATGCGCAATAACATATCGTTTTACTGAATAATTAAGTGGACATCATTTCTTAAGTTATCTTTGTAAAGACACCTCATTGTTTAACTGGCTACTCTTTGCTGTCTCATACGACGACATCACTTCCTGTCGGCCACCGTAACTTCTGTTGGGTGCAATTCACAACATCACCACTAGATGCCGCTAAAAATCACAAACTGCACCTTTAAATTTCAATCACATTTGCCGTTCAAATAAAGGAAATGTAAGTAATCCCATCAATATTGTGATATCCCATCCCATCGTGATACTAGCCCCTTTCACACAGTAATCCCAGTAAATTACCGTAAAATTACCAGAATGACTTTACCAGCAAATACACAAATATGCTGTTCACACAAGCAACGTCGTCCTGGCTTTTTACATTTCAGAGACCATTCACATATCAGCACCAAAATACCGGTAAATTCTGTGATCTCAGTCATCCGAAATGATCTTTAAACTGCATTATCTGTTCAATTTGACAACATTTTTTTACTTTTGAGTGACAGGTGTGATACACAATGCATTTTTGCTCTTAAAGGGACACTTCACCCATTTGCATTAAGCTTTGTATTGTTAGAAACCCAGTCATATATTATAATAAACGTGGATTTTTCGTTCATTTTTCCCTGAGATGGGAGAAATAAGGATTTAAGTGTTTTACTTCCTGCTTATTATGACGTAAAAATCATCATTTTGCGTCATAATAAGCAGGAAGTCACATTTCATTGAAAAGTGTAGAGACTACAAACACTAGCTCCTCATTATTCCAGGGGGCGGGACCCGCTCACGCTACAGACCTATTACAGATCAGTGGGTGGGACTTCACTTTCTGAAACTGAAAGCAATATCCTCCATCTTGTTTGGAAGCTAAGCTAACAGGCACTGTGGAGCCAGCTGTGAAGATATGACAATAGCGGAGGGTAACGTTACTCAATATGATGTAGAAGAAGAGGATTTCGGAAGTCTGCTGCTCGAATCGGGTGTTTGTGGCTACCTTTACAAGCCGCATTATAGCGAAGAGCAGCCGAGGCGGAAGACCTGCCTGTCGCGGACGAGAAGCCCAGACTGGCTCGAGTTAGGGCGGACTGGTGGCGCCGGTGATCTCACTATGCAACTACGAACCGCTACGAACACAGAGATAGAGTCCGTCTGCGGCAAAGAATTTCTCCTAGACGAAATCTCTGAATCAGACGAGGACACGGACGTTTGTGTTGTGAACCATCCTAGTTTCGCACGGTCGCACCGCATCTGACTGAACATCCCGGTAACGTTACCATGCAATAATTCACCATTTCGAAAGAAATACAAATGAGGAGTAATTCATTAATGAGTTCGCCAAATAACTAACGTTAGACATTTTGTGTGAAATGAATTTCAAGCTCCGGTTGTAGGTAGCTAGCCTTATGGACGGATGAGTAATTCATATGCTGTTCTGGATTAGTGGGAGTGGCTTGCGCAGCTGTGCAATGTGGTGCATTGTGGGAGTTGTTGTCTTTCATACAAATGCGTCCTGAAGTTACTTTCTTTCTTTCCTCGGTCAAGAAGGCACCAAATTCAAAATTTATTTTACATTTCGACTACATATATGACCCACTTTCAATGAAGATCAATGTTCCCATGGGTGAAATGCTCCTTTAAAAACATGAGACACACATAATAGTATCCAACTGCAGAGCCGCAGCGCTGATGAATGCAGGGTCTCGAGCGCGACATGCTGAGAAAGCTGCCAGACGCGGCCAAAATGTCCATTTAGTGCATATTTGCATAAAAAAACAATTAGAATGCAGTAATGCTTTCAGTAGCCGACTTAATACGTCAGCGTGTTCAGACCTTGTTCATGCTGATACCTGTAATCCTGTTCTTTGTTCACACTAGAGCTGCACAATTAATCGTTAAATGATCGCGATATCTATTTAAACACCCAATCTTATTCCTAAATGAAAATGATTCACCTGTGTCTATTAAACCTTTGACAAAATCACACACACGCAGTTGTCATGTATGAAACGGCTTCACAAACGGTATTTTTCAACCACACACTATCATTATTTCCGTGCTATAAATAATCATATTATCACAAAAGTACTGGGATAAAAGATCATAGTTCGGATAAAAACACTGCTCTCTACAGTGGTGATCAAAATAGAGTAAATCACGTTTTGAAGTAACATGGCGCTTCAAATAAATATTGTATCGATTACATCGTTACACCAGTAGGTGGCGACAAGTGACTGTTAAAAAATGTGTTTGTCGTTGAATCATTCATTCAAGAGATTTGTTCAAAAACGCTGATTCATCCAGTAATGAATCAACTGAAGTATCTATGAGTGAGTCATTGAATCATTCATTCAAGAGATTTGTTCAAAAACGCTGATTCATCCAGTAATGAAACAAGTGAAGTATTTATGAGTGAGTCATTGAATCATTCATTCAAGAGATTCGTTCAAAAACGCAGATTCATCCAGTAATGAAACAACTGAAGTATCTATGAGTGAGTCATTGAATCATTCATTCAAGAGATTTGTTCAAAAACGCTGATTCATCCAGTAATGAAACAAGTGAAGTATTTATGAGTGAATCATTGAATCATTCATTCAAGAGATTCGTTCAAAAACGCTGATTCATCCAGTAATGAAACAAGTGAAGTATTTATGAGTGAGTCATTGAATCATTAATTCAAGAGATTCGTTCAAAAACGCTGATTCATCCAGTAATGAAACAAGTGAAGTATTTATGAGTGAGTCATTGAATCATTCATTGATATTTTTATGCACATTCACAGGGTTTAATCGCTGAGGAGGTTCTGGGCGGCCCGGCTGCAGGCGAGGATGATCCGGCACGCTTCCGGGAAGACCTGGCGCGGTTCGAGCAGCGTTTCGGCCTCCCTCAACGAGAGAAGCTGGTCTCGCATTACTCCTGCTGTTGCTGGAAGGGTCACGTGCCTCGCCAGGGCTCGCTTTACCTCACCACCAACCACATCGCCTTCTACTCCTTCCTACTGGGCAAAGAGGGTGAGAACTTCCTATTCGTCAAAGAATCCTGAAAAATATGATGCATCACTGTTTCCATATGAAGACGCACAACTGTTTTCAACATTGATAATAATGAGAAATGCAGGGCTGATAGCGATCCGGCGCCACGCCGGATTTCCGGCGTACAGACGTGTCTGCAAAAAAAAAAAAAAAAAAACGTTCGCGTGAGAGGCGCTTTGCTTTCACTAAACCACACCAGTAAACTTCAGCCAATCGGTAATAGGGTAGGCAGGGGCTGGTCTTGGGTTTTGGCCAATCAGATAGATTCAGCAGTCACTCCACGTGCGAATTTGTTTTGTGTTTCCCATACACTACGAATGTGTTTCCCACACTAGCAGCGCGAAACATAGCCAAAGTCATGGAGTGCAACTTTATGAAGCCAGGGGAAGACAGTAGACATCAAACTTGTCGATAAAGGTGGATCAAACTTGACGAAAAAATTATCGCTAGCGAGCCTGATTTGAGGTAGCTCGCCAACAGGCTGTTCATATGTCGCGTCTTTTGCGCGCTCAAGTTCATTCAAATGTAGGCGCGCGGTAAGCGGTAATAGCGCGCTCATAATTGAAGCGACGCGTTCGTTTTTTTCCATGGAAATCCATTAGCCAATAAAACTTTTTTGTCGTTGTGGAGAGCGCAGAGCATGGTTGCATAGCAATGACAGACGCCACGGGAAAATCTGACCTAATTTTACTATTAATAATAAAAGATAAGCTAAAGTGCATTGTAAATGTCAGTAATGTATCTTTTTTTGACTCTTTCTTTTTATAAATAATCATTTAAAGTCTGAAATATGTGAGGTTTATCTTTTTATAAAAAACTTTTTTGTCAAAACTTTTTGAACTTGTAACTTACATGTTAGTAGGCTATAACATGTTGCAAGACACTTTTAAAATCTGGCTATCATTTTTAATGGTATTATTTTAATGTTTATGTAAACAAAAAGTGCATACTGATGCTTATTTTATTTGTTATTTGCTGGTTTTCGACATAAAACTTGGTGAATTGATTTCATTGTGTAGTATTAGTACTTTTTGAACAGGATTCTGTGATAACCGTGATAATTTTTGTCACTATAATCATTAAATGAAATGTTCATGCCATTTCATCTCTAGTTATGGTCAACTGAAATCAACTAATTATGTGTTTTTTACAGTATAATATGCAAAGTACAATTACAAAAAAAATTGTTTATATCTGATTCTGTTCTTTTCTCTGACACGCGTTGTTGGGTGTGGAAGGTTACTAATGTGATTGCTTTATCTGTAAATTAAATAAATGCTTTTTCAATGACTGAATTCATTGAAATAAAATGAATTCTTCGATTTGAATATTTTTTTGGCAATGCGTCGTAGGTCTTAAATTTCAATCTTTATGGTCTTAAAATGTCTTAAAAAGGTCTTAAATTTGACTTACTGAAACCTGCTACTGTAATATAGGCTTGTATTGGGTTTGTTCATCTCATGTCTGAATGATGTCCATTTATATCCACAAAAATCACAAGACTCTATCATTTAAGGGACTATTTATCAAAATGTTCTCATAGGGGAGCACACCCCTGGATCCCACTTGACAATTATGTTAATCAGGGCATATATCTTGGCTTAGATATATAGGGCCCGCTTACCTCCCAGGGAAAAAAGTTCAGGCTCAGGATTTTTTTCTACTATCACCCCTGGAAATGCTTCTTGAGCATCAAATCATCATATTAGAATGATTTCTGAAGGATCTGAAGTAATGATGCTGAAAATTCAGCTTTGATCACAGGAATAAATTACATTTTACTATATATTCACATAGAAAACAGTTATTTTAAATTGTAATAATATTTCACAATTTTGAATGTATTTGTGATCAAATAAATGCAGCCTTGGCAAGCAGAAGAGACTTTTTTTCAAATGGTTATTATATGGTTTGAACATTTTAAAACTGTGGGTCGTGACCCATTTGTGGGTCTCAGAGTCTGAAAAAAGTGGGTCACGAAAAGTCTCTTGGCTGCAGCTAAATATACGTTTCAGTGAATGACACTCTCACACACACTCACACACACAAACAGTTTAGTTTTAAATGAAAGTAGACCAGACGCATCATGATTTCGCAATGATGTAATGGGCAGAACGTATATAAATCCTTTTATTTTAGGTGAAATGGGGAAAATAAAGTGGCTGTGCAGTGTCTAAAACAGAAACCGGTGTCTGTCTGAAGGTTTTGCAGTGAGCGCTTCCAGTGTCGACTTCTCTATTGACCCAAATAATGTCCCAAATGGCACCCTAAACACTTGCAGTCTTACGATGAGTCTGCACTTTCGTGACGCAACGCCGCTTTGACTGTTGGGTATTAAGCCCTATTCGGACGGGATTAGCTTTACTAGGGTAGATGGAGTGATGTAATTTTACCTCAGGACGTCTGTATTATTAATGGCCAATTCGCACGGGATAAGAGATCTCAGTAAACTAGCAGAAGTGGGAGAGTAACTCGACTTACACACCGCCGTCACTCCTGTCGTCATGTGTGTGTTACGCTGCTTCCTGATATCACGTGTGCAAACACATATAACCTATATTTATATATATAAAACAGTTATGTCCGGTCGAACAATGTATTAATCAACTTCAGATTGGATTGTGTTGGGGAAAGGCACTTATCTAATGCTAAAAGATGTTTCGTGCCTCTAACAAGTGCTGTCGATCTTCTCTCTGAATGGTGTGTGTGAAACACTTGAGCTTTGCCACAGACTCGTCCCAGCGTCTAGAACGCAACTGATGCTTCTTCAAGCGTCTCCATACTTGAAAAACTGCGGAAAACTACTTTTAAACAGGAAATGACGGAATATTTACATACATATGTACAGCGGGTCTATTCGCACGGGATTAGTGTCACCTGAGGTCATTTTTCCGGACCTTTTTACTGAAGGTAAAAGTCGCTGTAATCTTTACTGACATTGTCCGTGATGATCACTGAGATGCACATTCGGACGGGACTAAAATCACTGAGAAGCTCTGGTGATTATTACTTTACTCCACCTCTCCGTGTCACACTAGTCCCGTCCGGATAGGGCTTTAGTCTGCTGCGGAGTGATGTTTACTTAATTAAAGCATGCTGTTTTTGTGCGCAGTGAAGCTGTTAGTTCCCTGGGCTGAAGTGACGCGGCTGGAGCGCGTGTCGGTGGGTTTGCTGACGGACGTGATCCGCGTTCACACGAGACGGAAACAGAGGGAGTTCTCCATGTTTCTGGAAGTGGACGAGGTGATGAAGGTCATGTGTCAGCTGGCTGATATCGCCCTTCGTCGACTGCTGGACAGTGGAGGACTCACACTCGACCAATCGCTGCAGGAGTCCACAAACATCACCAAGAGGTTCACATCTGCGTCACATGCACATTACATACTAGATCACCTTGGCACACGCTGCACATGTACAGTGGGATCACAGTGACAATCTGATTTAAAATCACCATGAAATCAAAATTTATCAAAATTCAGATTTTTAATGGAATATTGCTGTATTTATTACATATAATTTATCTGTATCTAAATGCCAAAATAAAAGTTTGGTTTCACTTGGAAAACTTTTTTGCTGTAGAAATGAAAAATACAGAAAAATAGACAGAAAAACAGAAAAATATTACTATTGTATAGTAAAATGTACTTCTTAATAATACAATTTATTAAAATATTACAATAATTTATTATTATTATATAATTTAGTAAAATATTATATTATTATTATACAATGTATTAAGATATTACATCATTATTTTAAGAAATGTCTTATAAACAAGATATATTTTTTATTCATGTTTTAATTTATGCAGTTGATATCTTATTATATAGCTTAATTTGTGTTTACTTGTAAACATAGCTTGTTTTTTAATATTCATTCTCTACCAAGTACCAAAGGTCTACCGAATGCATTTCCTTTCCCAGTAATGGCATGAAATAAATATGATAAATATCAATATTTAATGATATGGAAAGAAATATAGTGAAAGTATTTTAGGCCATATGGCTTCAGTCAGTGAACCATCTGTTGTATCGGCCTCATTTGAATATTCCCTTCCATCCAGCCAATCATCAGCAGAGTTTTGATTCTTGTACACTTCCTCCTGTAAAGGGGAAGTTCATGAGTGAGAAAGACAGTGAAAACAAGTAAAGCAGAACTGAGGATGACAGAAATATAGAGATGAAGGTGGTTCAAGTTTCTTCTGCTCTTTCTTAGAGATTTAGAACAGCATCTGCATTGAAGCTGTTAATGGGTGATTATTGAATAATAATAATAATAATAATAATAATAAACTTTATTTATATACCACCTTTCATACAGACAATGCAGCTTAAATTGTTTTACATAAAAGATTCTGATTCAAGTTCAGGGCTGATTCAAGTTCAGGGCTGATTCAAGTTCAGGGTTGATTCAGTTCAGGGTTGATTCAGTTCAGGGCTGATTCAAGTTCAGGGTTGATTCAAGTTCAGGGTTGATTCAAGTTCAGGGTTGATTCAGTTCAGGGTTGATTCAGTTCAGGGCTGATTCAAGTTCAGGGTTGATTCAGTTCAGGGTTGATTCAAGTTCAGGGCTGATTCAAGTTCAGGGTTGATTCAGTTCAGGGTTGATTCAAGTTCAGGGTTGATTCAGTTCAGGGCTGATTCAAGTTCAGGGTTGATTCAGTTCAGGGTTGATTCAGTTCAGGGCTGATTCAAGTTCAGGGTTGATTCAGTTCAGGGTTGATTCAGTTCAGGGTTGATTCAGTTCAGGGCTGATTCAAGTTCAGGGTTGATTCAGTTCAGGGTTGATTCAGTTCAGGGCTGATTCAAGTTCAGGGTTGATTCAAGTTCAGGGCTGATTCAAGTTCAGGGTTGATTCAGTTCAGGGTTGATTCAGTTCAGGGCTGATTCAAGTTCAGGGTTGATTCAGTTCAGGGCTGATTCAAGTTCAGTGTTGATTCAGTTCAGGGTTGATTCAAGTTCAGGGCTGATTCAAGTTCAGGGTTGATTCAGTTCAGGGTTGATTCAAGTTCAGGGTTGATTCAGTTCAGGGCTGATTCAAGTTCAGGGTTGATTCAGTTCAGGGTTGATTCAAGTTCAGGGCTGATTCAAGTTCAGGGCTGATTCAAGTTCAGGGTTGATTCAGTTCAGGGTTGATTCAAGTTCAGGGTTGATTCAGTTCAGGGCTGATTCAAGTTCAGGGTTGATTCAGTTCAGGGCTGATTCAAGTTCAGTGTTGATTCAGTTCAGGGTTGATTCAAGTTCAGGGCTGATTCAAGTTCAGGGTTGATTCAGTTCAGGGTTGATTCAAGTTCAGGGTTGATTCAGTTCAGGGCTGATTCAAGTTCAGGGTTGATTCAGTTCAGGGCTGATTCAAGTTCAGTGTTGATTCAGTTCAGGGCTGATTCAAGTTCAGGGCTGATTCAAGTTCAGGGTTGATTCAGTTCAGGGTTGATTCAAGTTCAGGGTTGATTCAGTTCAGGGCTGATTCAAGTTCAGGGTTGATTCAGTTCAGGGCTGATTCAAGTTCAGTGTTGATTCAGTTCAGGGTTGATTCAAGTTCAGGGCTGATTCAAGTTCAGGGCTGATTCAAGTTCAGGGCTGATTCAAGTTCAGGGTTGATTCAGTTCAGGGTTGATTCAAGTTCAGGGTTGATTCAAGTTCAGGGTTGATTCAGTTCAGGGCTGATTCAAGTTCAGGGTTGATTCAGTTCAGGGTTGATTCAAGTTCAGGGTTGATTCAGTTCAGGGTTGATTCAGTTCAGGGTTGATTCAAGTTCAGGGTTGATTCAGTTCAGGGTTGATTCAAGTTCAGGGTTGATTCAGTTCAGGGTTGATTCAGTTCAGTGTTGTTGACTCAAGTTCAGGGTTGATTCAGTTCAGGGTTGATTCAAGTTCAGGGTTGATTCAGTTCAGGGTTGATTCAGTTCTGGGTTGATTCAGTTCTGGGTTGATTCAGTTCAGGGCTGATTCAAGTTCAGGGTTGATTCAGTTCAGGGTTGATTCAGTTCAGTTCAACTGTTACAGTAACTACAGCATAGAATACGAAGGAAAAGTTGGGGTAAAAATATAAATTTTTAAAAATACTGAGCAAACTGTCCTTCCTTGAAATCTATTGATGTATTAAAAGGCATAATTAAGAAAAGCTGCACCCCAAATTTTCTCTCGTCTGTATCAGGGAACCTTCAATAAACCAGCATGATGAGTTGATGTCTGTCAGTGATGTGTGATGTGTTTGTGGGTTGTGTGGTGTGTGTGAAAGCAGCACATGTGTATTTATAGAGCAGCGAGGGTTAGTTCTTTGATGTTCGGAAGCTCTCAGATCTGTCGAGGTCGGATGCATGAAGCTACTTCTGTATAATTGTGTCGGTTTCAGGGTTTTGGAGGAACAGGCCCTCCGGCAGTACGTGCTCTCTCTCTTCGGCCTGCCCCGGGCCGAGCGTGTACGGGAAGTGATGTCATGCTCGGTTTGGACTCCTCATGCCCGCTGCCACACGCCGGGCACCGTCTACACCACAGACGGGTATTTGTGCTTCAGTAGTCGTGAGGAGGGCCAGTGTACTCTCATCATACCCCTCGCAGAGGTACGAACTCCATTACATGCACAGCTTATGAACTGCTTGGTTAAAGGAATAGTCCCTTTGGATGAAAGCGTCTGCTAAATGCATTAATGTGACCTTGGATCACAAAACCAGTCTCGAGTCGCACGGGTATATCTGTGGCAATAGCCAACAATACATTGTATGGGTCAAAATTATCCATTTTTCTTTTATGCCAAAAATCATTAGGATATTAAGTAAAGATCATGTTCCATGAAGATATTTTGTAAATTTCCTACCGTAAATATATAAAACATTTATTTCTGTGAGTGAATGCAGCACAATCGTGAACATAAATGAACAACTTTAAAGGAGATTTTCTCAATGTTTAGATTTTTTTGCATCCTCAGATTCCAGATTTTCAATAGTTATATCTCGACCAAATATTGTCCTATCCTAACAAACCATACATCAATGGAAAGCTTATTTATTCAACTTCCAGATGATGTATAAATGTCAATTTAAAAAAAATTGACCTTTGTGACTGGTTTTGTGGTCCAGGGTCACATATGTAAATGTAGGAATAAATTTCCAGACTGTATTATTTTAGTTATTTTGTGGAAGATGTTTAGCAGAATGCCAGTGCTGCTTGTTTCTACACAATTTTCAAGCTCCAAAAAGACGAAAAATGCACCATAAAAGTATCGATAATGCCCTTTTGAACTTTTAATGATCCATCTTATCTCCGGATATTCTTTCTAATTCATTAATTATTCACTTTTTTAATTTGGAAGTGTTGTTTAGAGGTAATAAACAATGCATGTATAGCAAGCATGGTAGTTTTCAGAAGTCGGTTGCATATGCATCAATCTTGAATCATGGATTTTATTTCAAGTTTCAAGTTTGTATTTATTTATATAGCACATTTAAAAACAGCAAACAGGGCTGACCAAAGTGCTGAACAATACACAAGATACAAAACATAACCACATATTCATGACAAAAACTCACAATGTATTAAAAGCTAAAGAAAAAAAGTAGGTTTTAAGAGAGGATTTAAAAACAGTTAGAGAATGAGCCGCTCTGATGTAAAATGGAAGGCTGTTCCACAGCCTAGGGCCAGCAATCGCAAAGGCTCGGTCTCCTCTATTCTTTAACCGTGATCTGGGGACAGACAAAAGTTTCTGATCACCAGACCTCAGGTTTCGTGTGGGATTATGTGAACAGAGAAGCTCTGACAAATAGCTCGGTGCCAGATTATTTACGGATTTAAAAACAAAGAGAAGAATTTTAAATTCAATTCTAAAATGCACAGGTAACCAATGCAGCGATTTTAAAATAGGTGAAACATGATCAAATTTGCGTTTTCTTTTGAGAAACTTTGCAGCAGCATTCTGTACTAATTGGAGACGAGCAATAGAGTGTTTGGGTATGCCATAGTAGAGGGAGTTGCAATAATCCAACCGCGATGTAATGAGCGCATGGACAGCAATCTCTAAGGTTTTCTCAGAAAGAGAGGATCTGATCTTAGAGAGAAGACGTAACTGGAAAAAACAAGAACTAATCACTGCATTAAAGGGTTAGTTCACCCAAAAATGAAAATTCTGTCAGTAATTACTCACCCTCATGTTGTTCCAACCGCGTAAGACCTTCGTTCATCTTCGGAACACAAATTAAGATATTTTTGATGAAATCTGAGCCATGTTTCACTCCTCCATAGGCTTCCAGTGTGACCGAAACTTGCTGGCCCAGAAAAGTTATTAAAGAGATCGTTAATATAGTCCAAGTGACTCCAGTGGCTCAATCTTAAGTATATCAAGCGACGAGAATACTTTTTTGTGCGCAAAAACAAACAAAAATAACGACTTTATTCCACTATTCATTTCCTTCTCTCTGGATGTCTAGTTGGTTTGCGTAGTGTTTTTGCGCAGCGCGTCTGTGTTACACGTCACCACGTAGGCTCACTATTGGTCGACGCCGGTCATGTGAGTGTTGCATGATGACGTGCAACACAGAAGCGCAGCGCAAAAACACTACGAGGCCCAGAGAAAAGGAAATGAAAAGTGGAATAAAGTCGTTATTTTTGTTTGTTTTTGCGCACAAAAAGTATTCTCGTCGCATGATAAACTTAATGTAGTGCCACTGTAGTTACTTGGACTATTTTAACGATGTTTTAATAACTATTCTGGGCCGGTGAGTTTCGGTCACACTGGAAGCCTATGGAGGAGTCAAAATTCTGTCAGATTTCATCAAAAATATCTTAATTTGTGTTCCGAAGATGAACGAAAGACTTACATGGTTGGAACAACATGAGGGTGAGTAATTACTGACAGAATTTTCATTTTTGGGTGAACTAACCCTTTAATTTGTTTTTCAAATTTGAAGTTCTGATCCCAGAAAACACCTAAGTTTTTAATGCAAGATGAAGTTGGAGAGAGGTGATCCAGATCAATGTTACTGCTATTAAAGTTGTCATGGGGGCCAAAGACTATAACCTCGGTTTTGGATTCATTCAGAAATAAGAAATTTTGAGAAAACCACATTTTTACTTCTTCTAGGCATGCAAAAAGAGATTTCAGAGCAGTATCTTTGTTGCGTTTCAGAGGCAAATAAATTTGTGTATCATCTGCATAGCAGTGAAATGATACACCATGCTTTCTGAAAATGGAGCCCAGAGGAAGTAAATACAGGGAAAAAAGAATGGGTGCGAGAATAGACCCCTGCGGCACTGCACAGGAGAGTTGAGCAGGCGAGGAAGAAAAATTACCAAGTTTAACAGAGAAACTTCTATTTGTTAGATATGATTTAAACCAACTGAGGACAGTTCCCTGGATGCCCACAGAATATTCTAGTCGGGATAAAAGAGTTTTATGATCAACTGTATCAAAAGCCGAGGTTAAGTCTAACATTATTAGGATGACCGAGTCACCAGCGTCAGTCGCTAACAGTATATCATTAGAGACCCTTAATAAAGCAGACTCGGTGCTGTGCAGAGGCTTAAAACCAGACTGGAAAGTTTCAAGAATTTGATTTGAGCTAAGAAAAGACTGGAGTTGATTAAGAACCGTTTTCTCCAATGCTTTTGCAATAAAAGGTAGTGTCGAGATAGGTCGAAAATTATTAAAATCCCTATCATCAAGTGAAAGTTTCTTGAGAAGAGGTGTAACTGTAGCTTGTTTTAGGCTATCAGGGATAGATTTTTAATTTTTTTTCAATTGTGAATCATTTATTTTCGTCAATGATTTAAAATTTCACTGGCATCTAAAGTTACAACCTTGCCATTTCCATCAAAAAGAACTATGTCGTTCTAAATTTACAAAAAACATTCGGGAAATCGAATTGTGAATAATAATAATAATAATAATAATAAACTATTTATGTTGCACCAGTCGTGGATAGAATGCAGCTCAAAGAACTTTACATAAAAACATAAACATCAAATACATATAAATAGCATAATAAAACGGTACATAAAACACAGAGTAATGACAACACAGTGCATAGAGTACTAGTTAAAAGCTAAAGTAAACCGATACGCTGTAGCTTTATTTAATAAAATAGTAAGCAAACTGGCTTCCTTTATCAGTTGGTCATGTATCAAAATGATTTGCTAACCAAACAATCACACCGCTACACATTTGTTATGAAACATTGACATGTTTTACCTGTTTTGTTGAAGCTCACATGTGATGATGTATTAATGAAATGTGTGTGTGTGCAGATCCTCTCCATTGAGAAGGCTGAGAGCACCAGCGCTCTGCCCAACCCCGTCATCATTAGCGTACGGTGTAAGCGTGCGTTCCAGCTGATCGAGCTGCTTCATCGTGACGAGCTGGTGGAGAACGTACGAGGACGACTGCGTGATCTGCACTGGGAACAGAATCTGATACGTGGACACGACCAGCGCAAGAAATCCACGGTACTCTTGACGTCTGATGGTTCGGTTCGGTTTAGAGATGGACGAGTATGAATACTAAAACTTTCTTTTTGTGTGAACCCCAGTTTAGTCTGTTAAAGAGGGCCTATTATGCCCTTTTTCAAAGTCTTGATTGTGTTTTTGAGCTCTAGAACAGATTTTCCTGCTTGAATGTTGATTATTTTCTTCATATTCTCCATTGTTGCAGCTCCTCTCTTCCCAGTCTGTCAGTAACGCTCTGTTTACTTCCTGTCTCTATGAAGCCCCTCCTTCTGAAAAGCACACTGTGCTCTGATTGGTCGGCTGGAGCAGTGTGTTGTGATTGGTCGAGCGCTTTGAGTGTGTTTGGGAAATGTCCCGCCCCTAATTACCATAACCGCCATTTTAACACACTAGTGACTAACTCAACCAGGCCCCGCCCCTTTATGCTGCGTATGAATTATTTAAATGAGGAATATTGTGACGTGTTCGTTCCCAGCAGAAACTCAAGACTACAATGGAGGCGTTTCAGGAGTTCAGAGACACTGATATAGAGAATAACTCTCGCTGGAGGGACTTTTTCAAGCAGAACAGGAGCGCTTTAAGAGATATTAGTGAGATGCTCTTGAGTCGTGATGATACTCAGTCATTGACATTTACAGACTGCCCTGTTCCTACTTCAAACCTTTGTACATATTAGAAAAGGTCACTATATATAATTCATCAGTGCATGGAAGACATGATCACTCGTTCATCTCTGCACATGATACCTGCACATTTTGCAAATAAATATGGAGATTTACACTGAATATTTTAAAGGTGAACATTATTACAGGGTTCCCGCGGATCCTTAAAGTCTTAAATTAGATTTTTAGAAGTCTTTAGAAGAAGTCTTATTTTTACTTATGAAAGGTCTTACATTTTTTATGACTTTTTTGTCTTATATTTATATCATATTATGTTGTTATATTAGAATATCACGAGCAAGAGTGCCGTTTTCCTGTGCACAATTGCAAATGTGATATTTATTTTATACAACAGTTAAATTAACAATAAGTTAACATTGTGAGTTACTTTTTAGACACAATATTGTCAATATTGTTTGTTTTCCCTTTATTTCTCCGACGAAAATTTCTAAATGAAACCGAGAGTCTCAATGCAACAGACAGGGATGATTTTTTTTTTTATACTGAAATCAGTGTTTTTAACGATTCAATGAACAATCACTTGCTTTTCCTGAATGAATCAGCCGTTTGAACAAATCGGTTGAATGAATGACTCCCTCAACTCACTTATTAAGACAGTGACTTGCCGCCACCTACTGGTGGTTTTAGTTTCATATTTACAGTAGGGTGAGTGTGTAGCCTGGAAATCCAGACCTAAATCTGAAAGATTAATGGTCTGACATCGACTAATGAAAATCGCTCGAGGAGGCATGCATTTGAAAATCTCACTGCACGCAATTGGATAACACTACGACCAATCACAGCAAGCCCCATACGCTTAGCTACCAGCGGAGCTAACTGGTAGATTAGACTCTCGCCGTATCCTGGTATACCGACTGAGATGCTTGATAACTAACTTTGAGCCAAGAATTTTTCTACTCTTAAGTCCATTCTTATCAGTGTTCTTGTGAGTAAATCTCAGAGGCTTGATGAATACGGACCTAGCTCAGGTTATATATTACTCTCATGCCCCGCGTCTCGCATTTTTGATTGCAAAGACGCATTCTGTCTGAGCCAGGCTTAATGATTCAGCGTGTGTTTTCTGTGTTCCAGATCTCCGCCACACCGTATTACACCTTCTGTTACGACACCGTCCAGTCGGACGAAGAAGACAACAGCATCATCATCTCTGATAAAGCTCTGCGTCACACGGTCCTCACTGACGCCCTCGTTTCCACATTCCCCTCCAGTCAGTCAGACTCCAAACACATGATCAGTGTGAGTACACACACCTGACATGGTGAAGATCAGTTACATCACATGACTGAACCTGTTAAAGGGATGGTTCGGAGTAATTTCAAAATTTCAACCTTTGCACCATGAGCTCGAGCCAAACACCCCCCAGAAGCCTTTATTCCCTTGGTTGAACATTATTAAAGTTAGAGCTTATTTAGAGATATCAGCCGGATGGGTTAGTGCAGGCGCTAATGGATCCAAGGCTGTATCTGGTAAATTACCGCACTAATAATGCCCAGAATGCACCAAACTTCTACAGTCGTACAAACAGGTTCTGTACTCATAAAACGAGGCATTGGAAAGTGTGTAAGTACATCAGGAGTTTATTTAAATAACACTTGCCTGACGGCTAATGCTACCGCTAACCCGGACGTCGACGTCACTTCAGTGATTTGGGAAAAGCCTGTAAAAGTCCTTTGCAAAACTCACAAGTGTAAGGGAAAAGCTAGTGAATTTAACACTCCATAGAAATTAGTGTTAACTAATAATTGTTATAAACTGGTACTACCAACAAAATATTAGTGCATTCCTGGAACTGGGCGTCGTTACACTACATCCTTATGATCGCTTTCTGCAGGACTTTTACAGGCTTTTCCCAAATCACGGAAGTGACGTTGACGTGCGGGTTAGCGGTAGCATTAGCTAAAAAATGAAAGTGTAAAAAAGTGCTCCAGTGAAACTATTGCGTTCCCCTGAGAAACTTTGCATTTGCTTGCGAAGAACGCAGAGTTTCTCGACGGAACGCAAAAGCAGTGAAATATAATTTTTCCTCCCATCTCATATTTCCCCATCACCATGTCCATAATATCACAGAAATTGTGGTTCCTATAAGATTTTGTTTAGGCTCTATACCAAAAATAACTTCTATAGTGGTGGTGAACAGACACGACAACAAATGTGATTGTTTTTTTTGTTTTGTTTTTTGCGTTCCCATTTCCTTCAATAGCAAAAGAAAAAAAACATGATAGAGTTTCTATAACTTTCTAAAAAGGCAAAAAAATATTGCAAGATACATTGTTAGTCAGAAGAGAGAAAAATTTCAAATTTCTCATCTCACACAAACACCGTGAACTAGTTTACTGTAATTTAATGCTAATGTAATATAACACTAAGTATAGTATAGTATAGTTTAAGTATAGTATAGTCAAATAAGGTTCATTAGTTAATGTATTAACTAACATGAACTAACAATGAGCAATACAATTGTTACTGTATTAGTTAATATTTGTTAACGTTAGTTAATAAAAATACAGTCGTTCATTGTTGGTTCATGTTAGTTCACAACTAATGTTAACAAGCACAACCTTTGATTTTAATAACGTATTAGTAAATGTTGAAATGAATATTATCTAAGATTAATAAATCCTGTAGAAGTGTTGTTCATTCTTAGTTCATGTTATCTAAGGTAGTTTACTAATATTAACTAATTAACCAAGTGTTACAAAATTAAAATATGAAAACTCTTGGTTAGATTAACGATGTTAATAACAGTGGAAACGCATCATCACAGTCTGTGAGAAGAGTATGTGGTTTTAAAAATACGCAGATGCTTTTCATGCAAATAATTTCCTGTTGAATGTCGGTGTGAAATGTGAGCGTGTGTTTGTCTCCATCAGAACACAGAGCAGGTCAGAGAGCGCTTATGGGACGATCACTTCACGGAGTTTGGTCGTGGCGTTCACATGTTTCGCACAGATAAGATCCGCACGCTGGTGACGCTGGGGATCCCGGAGTCTCTGCGCGGCGAACTCTGGCTCCATTTCTCAGGTGAGAGAGGAGAGAAGAGGCTGATCGGGTTAGACCGAGTCACACAACACCATGGAAGTGACTTTCTTCTGTTCTGGTTTTAGTCACTCTATATTTGTGCGCCTCAAGCATCTGTGCAGCGTCTCACTTCCCCTTCTGGAGAAATGTTCATATAACACTCACAGCCTGGAGTTTTATTACATGCAGCACAATCACCTCGTTTCATGGAATCTCTCATTATGTTACGCATTTATCGGATTATTCATTTTGTCAAATAATTGCATTAAAAAAAAAATATATATATATATATAGCATGGAATATAAATAGCATGGAAAATGCACGTAACTCATTAATATTCCTCTGAATATTTGTTTTGTAAACCTATGCATCAAAATTCACTGTTTATTCATTCTTATTTTAATCCACTGTTTTTATCCAGGATTCATACAGTCTTCAAAAACCTGAATATGTGAAAGCCTGGAAAAGTTATGGAAATTAATCAAATCTTAATACACCATGGGCATTTTTGTTACAAACCTGATTTTATTTATTTTTCTTCCCCCAGTCATGCTCTCAATTGGGTAGAAATTGTGATAAAAAAATATTTGTATCTTTAATCTTTATTCAGTAAATCACGACTGACCATAAAAAGTAATTTAAATGCAATGTTTAAAAAGAGTGGGAAGAACATTCAGGTCTTAAAACTGATATTCTGAAATAGATTCAAATTGTACAAACTTGTCTTCTTATGGCCATGAAACTTGCTTTAATTTGATATTAAAATAGATTTCCGTTCCTATTTCAATTGAATTATAATTGAATCTGATATTTATTAGCACACAAATGATTCAATTCTATGTTGATTCAGTTCTGTTCAATAATAGTGCAAAGTTCATCAAATGATGATAAAAGTTGTCTTTAGTGCTCTGTTTGTATTTGCCTATGATTTGAATTACAACCTCATCTTTGTTTTACTTTTTGTTTTACATTTGCTTTGATTTGGCACTTTATTGTGTGTGTGTGTAACGCCCCGCCCACAGACGCGAGTTCCTCGCTGGCCGCTCATCCAAACTACTACGCTAATCTGCTGGAGAAATGCCGGGGCGAAACGAGCATCGCTACCGAGGAAATAGAGCGAGATCTTCACCGCTCGCTCCCGGAGCATCCGGCGTTTCAGAACGACACGGGGATCTCTGCCCTGCGCCGGGTCCTCACCGCCTACGCCTACCGAAACCCCACCATCGGATACTGTCAGGTGAGTTCAGCGGATCACTGAGATTAGGCCAGTTTGAGAGAAACCTGCCTACCTGAAATCAGTGTCGGTGGAAACTCGTATGTAATCAGATTACTTTTTCAAGTAACTAGTAAAGTAATTCATTACATGAATCCAAGTTATTTCACTTTTGGTGTGAAAGGGTCTTTACATTTGCACAAAATCTTACTTTTTTTGTTATAAAAAAACAAGCCCAGCCCAGGTGGGAAAAAAGTAACGCATTACTATTCTACAAAAGTAACTAAGTAACGCAATTAGTTACTTTTTAAGGGAGTAACGCAATATTGTGATGCATTACTTTTCAAAAGAATGAGTTTGATCAGTAGATCAGTGATATCTGGCCAGTTTGAGAGAAACCTGCCCACTTGAAATCAGTGTTGGGGTGTTACTCATTACAAGTAACTGGAGTTATGTAATCAGATTACTTTTTCAAGTAACTAGTAAAGTACATGAATTAAGTGAATCCAAGTTATTTCACTTTTGGTGTGAAAGGGTCTTTACATTGGCACAAAAATATACCTTTTTTTGTTATAAAAAAAAACAAGCTCTGCCCAGGTGGGAAAAAAGTAACGCAATATTGTAATGGATTACTTTTTTCAAAGTATGAGTATACTTTAGTATACTTTTTTCGGTCAGTAGATCACTGATATTTGGCCAGTTTGAGAGAAACCTGCCCACTTGAAATCAGTGTTACACCGTGTCCTAACCAGACGCGATGCGATAAGATTCCAGCGACAAATAATGTGTCTGTCCACACTAGACGCGACGCGACTGCGAGATGCGTAAAAATCAATCAAAACCCACAGCCAATCAGAACAGCGTGTGGGCGGAGTCTCACGGCTAAGTAGCTACATAACCAAATTCACAGATATTACACCATTTAAACATTATTAGAAATACATAGGCTGAGTTACTAAAACAGTCTTTGTCAAAGAATACACTTGTTCACGGTTTGAACGTTCTTGTTTCCATTTGTTTAATTTCAAGATCTGAGGTGAATTATCCACTGTTGCTTTTACAGCTACAAAGCTGGAGCACTAAATGATATTCAAAGTCACATTACACGCTTTTAACATTAATTAAAGCACATAAACAGTACCTGAGATTATCATTGCCACACTTTGTGTTTGTTGTTCCAGCGCGACGACGCAGAAAAATAGAAACCATTTCTAAAATATAATTGTCGCGGCTGGTTAGGACAAACACTCTGATTAACATGGAAAATATACCTTTTATCGCGTGTCACAAGTTACTTGAGCAACTTGAGGTACATAATCAGATTACTTTCAAGTAACTAGTAAAGTAACTCATTACGTGAATCCAAGTTATTTCACTTTTGGTGTGAAAGGGTCTTTACATTTGCCCATAAATATACCTTTTTTGTTATAAAAAAACAAGCTTTGTTATAAAGAAACGTAATGCATTACTATTCTACAAAAGTAACTAAGTAACACAATTAGTTACTTTTTAAGGGAGTAACACAATATTGTAATGCATTACTTTTCAAAGTATGAGTTCACCATCGGATACTGTCAGGTGAGTTCGATCATAGATCAGTGATATTTGGCCAGTTTGAGAGAAACCTGCCCACTTGAAATGCTCTGTAATGGATGTTACATAAACCTTGTGTGTTAAAGGCCCACTGAAGTGTCTTGGAACGATCAGCTGTGTTTGATGCCTTGACGCAATTTCCACTGAAACAGGAAGCAAAGGCGGGACATTGAATGGCTCCTCCCCCTTTTCAAATAGCCAATAGCGTTTTGTTTCCCTCACAGACTGCGAGTCGTACTTGACGGCACCATGGAAGCGAATCCGAGCGCTGATGATACGTTGGATTCAATAGTAAAAGTTTGTATAAATTCTAGCTATTTGATTCTTAATCAACGTACTGTTGGAAAGTGAGTGTTTGAGCAACCGAACACACATCTCCAACACATATTGCTCCGTGACGTGTCACAATGGTCGTTTTGGCCAGGTGGTGTTTATAGCAGAGGGGGCGGAGCTTTAGATTCTAGAGAGCATATGATTGGACAGAAGATATGATGAGACACGTGATGTCAAAAATCCCAGATCCATTTTAGCGGAAGTGAGAGACTGTAAGTTTTGAATGCTTATGTCTCCTATATGAGAATTTTGTCATTGTTTTGGAGCACACTAGCTTATACATAACCTTAAGGCTAACATAATCGTACTAAAAGCTAAAAAAAACTTACATTTTGATTTCAGAGGGCCTTTAACTATGCTTTGTTCTGCGTGGTTTGTGTATGAATGTAAGCACTGATGTTTGTCTTCTCTGTAGTCCATGAACATCTTGGCATCTGTGATGCTGTTGTACACCAAAGAAGAAGAAGCTTTCTGGCTGCTGGTGACGGTGTGTGAGCGGATGCTGCCCGACTACTTCAACCGCAGAGTCATCGGTGTGTGTGTGTGTGTGTGTGTGTGTGTGTGTGTGTGTGTGTGTGTGTGTGTGTGTGTGTGTGTGTGTGTGTGTGTGTGTGTGTGTGTGTGTGTGTGTGTGTGTGATTTAATATCACTCTGTTTTACTTCTAAATGCCTTTGCTGCTTTGCTCTCCCTCAGTTTTTTTTACAGATTTAACAGATTCAGATTAGTCAAGTCAGTCTCACAAAAACTTGTCCAGATCAATTTCAGTAAACAGGGGTTTTATAGTTAACTAAAAATAAATAAAACAAACACATTTTTTACTTAAAATAAATTAAAATTAACTTACATAAAAATTTAACTTGAAATACAATTTACTGAAATAAAATATTACAAATTTAGATTTATTTTATTTCAGCTAGTTGCCAAATAAACATTTATCATTTACATTTAGTTGATGTAATAAAAATATAAAGACCTATAACTAAAAAAAGACAGGGTTTTTATAGTTAAAAAAAAAAAAAAAATGTATGACTTGAAATAAATAAATAAATTACCTTAGAATATAAAATATTAGAAAATTAAAATAAAATAAAATTCAGCTAGTTGCCAAATAAACATTTCTCATTTTCATTTAGTTGATGTACTAAAAATACTACAATAAAATGAATAAACACTATAAAGACCTATTACTAAAAAAGACAAACATTTTAAACTAAAAACAAATAGTAAAAACACAACAAAATTACTAAAATGTTAACTTACAATGAAAAAAATTACATTCAAACTATTTTGATGTTAGCTGTCTCAATGATACTAATAATACTGTTCACAAATCAAAAGGGAAAAAAGTGCTATTTTGCATTTGCTAAGAAGTGCGTCTCCACTAGAGGGCCTCAAGAGGACTTCAAATAAGACAAAAACTTGGAAAACATAGAAGAGGAAGCCTGGAAAAGTTATGGAAATTAATCAAATCCTAAAACATCATATAACGAATATGTTTTTTTTTTTTTTTTTTTCTCGTCAAGCTCTCAGTTGAGTAGTAATTGTGATTACTTTTTTTTTTTTTTTTTGGTAAAAGTTCTAGTTTTAACAAAACTGTGAAGAACATTCAGGTCTGAAACTAGGAGTTTGTGCTGGTCTGGCTCTTCACGAGCCTCTATGACGATGTCACTTCCTGTTCCTCTCTCTCAGGAGCTCAGGTGGATCAGTCAGTGTTTGAGGAGCTGGTTCGTGAGCGTCTCCCGGATCTGTCGGTCCTGGTCCCGGACCTCTCTCCGCTGGCCTCGGCGTCGCTCACGTGGTTCCTGACGCTGTTCGTGAGTGTGTTGCCGTTCCGCAGCGCGCTGTGTGTCCTCGACTGCTTCTTCTACAACGGCATCAGGTCCATCTTCCAGATCGGCCTGGCGGTGCTGGACGCCAATGCAGTCGAGTTGAGCTCGTGCACCGATGATGGACACGCGCTGATGATACTGACCAGGTGATTCACTGACAGATCAAAGATGATGTTCACTGTGCTTATATTGATTATTGATTGTCAGAGGAAGCATTTGAATGAATTAATCAGTCATTGTATTCAAGCAGATTCTAATGTTTTATGTAAAGAACGAAGTAAAATAATCAAGGCATGTTTGCACATTGTTTTTCACTAAATGAACTCGAGGAAGAATCATGTTTAATCATTTTCATTTATATTTCATATTTAATCATTTTCATTAATATGCACCAATATTTCATATTTAATCATTTTCATTAATATGCACCAATATTTTATATTTATTCACGTTTTTGTTAATCATTTGAAATTAATAATTTAATATTTCGTGTTTAATAATTTTTTTCATTAATCATTTCAATTAATCATTAAATATTTCATGGTTTATCATTTTCATTTATATGCACCAATATTTCATATTAAATAAATTTTCATGAATCATTAAATATTTCATATTGAATCACTTTCATTTATATGCACCAATATTTCCTATAAATCATTTTTCATGAATCATTTCATTAAATATTTTATATATATTTTTTAATCATTTATATGCACCAATATTTCATATTTAATCATTTTTATTAGTAATTTTTTTAAATTACATTTAATATAAAAAAAAAATCATTATTTAACACTTCGTACTTTAATTTGTATACAACAATATTTAATATTTAATCGTTTTTTCATTCATAATTTCAATTAACCATTTCATTTTTAACCATTTCATTTATATGCACCAATACAACAATACAGTCATAAACAGCAATGCTTACCAACATATATTTACTAAACATTGTAATAAATGAAAAATGACTCATGAACATTTTTTTATGATAATGTGAACAAATCATTTAACCAGTTATGAATCAAGCGGACATTTTGAAATAATTGACACAAATGAATCAAGCTTAACAACTTTGTTCTACTGAAGTTGAAAAGAGTGATTAAACGATCTGTGTGAAGGCTCATATTCACGAGACGAGGAGGAATCATGACTGTCTGATGACATTATTAATTATCCAGCTTTCAGATAAATAAAAACATTAAAGTCATTGTGAGATTTACAATGTAGCTTCCCTACATCTGTTGTTTATTCAACTGGCATTGTCTCTTTCTGGTTGTGTGTGTGTGTGTGTGTGTGTGTGTGTGTGTGTGTGTGTGTGTGTGTGTGTGTGTGTGTGTGTGTGTGTGTGTGTGTGTGTGTGTGTGTGTGTGTGTGTGTGTGTGTGTGTGTGTGTGTGTGTGTGTGTGTGTGTGTGTGTGTGTGTGTGTGTGTGTGTGTGTGTGTGTGTGTGTGTGTGTGTGTGTGTGTGTTAGTTTCCTCGAGCAGGTCAGACACGAGGAGGAGTCATCACATGTTTGTCCTGGAGACACAGGAGCTTCTCAGCATCTACACATCACCACTCTCATCACTGATGCCTATGAGGTGTGTGTCTGTCGACCCGCATCACTACGCACACACACTTACACACACCTGCAAACCTGAAATGAAAAACACTAGTTTCTATTATTTCTATTTAACAGCAAGAATGATCTGTTTTCTTTTTAAAATTCATATTCTTTAATCCTCACCGGCAGGGACACAAAGCAAACAAATTATTTCTGTTGCGCTTTATACAATACAGATCATTTCAAAGCAGCTTCACAGTAATAAACAGAAATATAACAGAATCAATGATGCAAACTTCATCAAATATAGACGTAATTCAGCTGTAAAGACGCTCAAATACAATAGTGTCATTATTGAGATCAGTTCAGTTGAAGTTTCTTACCTGATAGTGTCAGTGAAGTCAAATCAGTAATATTGCTGAATATCAATTATAATATGATTTTTACCAAGAGAAGATTAAAACCCAGGAGGTTTGGAGGTTTTATTATATTTTTTACATTTATATAAATAAATAAAAAAATATGTATTTTTAATAAGTTTATGAAAAAAAAACAAAAAAACATGGATAAACATGTAAATAGTGGGGCTCTGCAGCCATCTACTGGTTAAAGTGATCATTTATTCATTTATATCATTTTCCAAAAGATGGGCAAAAATCATGTCAAATTAATGTAAAAATGTTCCATGTTATCCTCATGAATGAAAGCTAGAAATGTGGGTCTTTTATAAAGTGAATTTTACATTAAAAGCTGTGTTTGTATAAAATAAAAATGTTTTACATTTATTTATATAAATTTAAAAAAAATATAATAAATCCTCCAAAAACTACATAAATGTGGAGTCAAAACATTAATAAACTGAGTAAAATTATGTTTAAAAAATATATATATTTTGTTGCTATCATTCCAATACATTTTTTTATTTGTAGATCTAGAAAGTGTTGACAACTGTCAAAGTCTCATGCCATTTGGACAAAGACAATTTTTTTATTTTTATTTAAGCAAACGTCATTTGGGGTCAAAAAGATCCCGAACAGCGAATCAAGGCTCATCACTCAAAATATAATTTTTGTTGGATTAATAGTTTTTAGTGTGTATTGTTGCTGTTTGAGCATGAAAAAGTCCCTCCAGCGGGAGTTCTTCTCTATATCAGTGTCAGTGTTTCTGAACTCCTGAAACGCCTCCATTGTAGTCTCGAGTTTCTTCCGGGAACGAACATGTCACAATATTCCTCATTTAAATAATTAATGCGCAGAATAAAGGGGCGGGGCCTGGTTGAGTTAGTTAGTAGTGTGTTAAGCTGGTGGTGATGGTAAGGGGCGGGACATTTCCCAAACACACTCGAAGCGCTCGACCAATCACAACACACTGCTCCAGCCGACCAATCAGAGCACAGTGTGCTTTTCAGAAGGCGGGGCTTCATAGAGACAGGAACTAAACAAAGTGTTACTGACAGACTGGGAAGAGAGGAGCCGCAACAATGGAGAATATGAGGAAAATAATCAACATTCAAGCAGGAAAACCTGTTCTAAAACAACATCAAGAATTTAAAAAAGGCCGTAATAAGTCATTTTTACTGTTAGGAACATTCCAGCTGCTGAAGTGATGAAACCGATCAGCTCTAGATCCTCTGATGTCATCATCTGCTCATTCTGTCAGTGAAAGCTCACTAATTCTTCATCTTCCTCTTTGTTTCTTGCTAGAAATTTGGGAGTGTGACCGTGAAGCATCTGGAGATGCTGAGGTGCCGCCACCGTGTCCAGGTCCTGCAGGCTCACGAAGACACCACCAAAGACAACGCAGTGAGACTTCCTCTCGCCTCGAGTCTCTCAGATGCTTCTGCGTGTGTTTTTACTGCGGTTGAACTTTTGTGGTGTGTTTTCAGTTGCGATTGGTCACCCCAGACGTGTCACTGTCACAGGAGAACCTGTCTGAGCTCTACGACCTCTTCAAGGTGTGTGTGTGTGTGTGTGATCACATTTATTGAGTCTGAGTAGAATAAAAGATGTTTTCATCTTTACAAGTCTCTCAAAACTTACATTACTTCAAACTTTCTGATTGTGTATACAGTAGTGGCCAAATGTGACGTCCAGAGGGGATATTTGTTTTTACTGACCCTACAAGTTCATTAAACCATCAAATTATATATATATACATTTTTTTTATTATTTATTATTATTATTTACATTTTTTCATAATTTGATGTTTTATATTAAATATGAGGGAAGAACAAAACACTAAACTTGGTTAAGGTATTTATCCAGCAAAATAGTCAAACTACAGGTACAGGTTTTATTTTATTATGCAAAGAAATGCATAGAAAACAAAAAGCCGACTGGAAAAATCATACATTGACTACAACATAATCTGTTATTAATATTTTTTTGATTTTCTTGTACATCATTTCTTTGAATGACCGTCTGGATAAAAATTATGCCGGCACAATTTGTCATGATTCATTGCGTTATTATCACTAATAAAACAATCGACTCCAAACACAACTACACAAAATCACTACAAAATCTTGAACACATTTCTAATAATCTTTAAATAAAGGGTTCAGCACTTCTGGCCACTACTGTACTACATTTTACTCCTGCAAACATGGTGAATGTATTTCTTAGGAGTGATAAAAAAAGACATCCAGAATCCCATCTGTAAAAACCTTTAGCTTTAATATGTCGACAAAATCAAAATCAAGCAATTTTGAATCTGACTTTTTACAATGTTCAGATTTATGTTCTGGAAATCTATGCAAATTAATGCATATTTAATTAGAAAATTCCTCATTTGCATATTTAAACAATATATATTAGTATATCTGATATATTTAACAATATATCTTAGTATATATTATTTATTTATTATTTATTATACATTTATTTAAACAAAATATATATTAGTATATATAAATTAGATATCTATTAGTTAAAATTTGACCCTATTCACATGCAGCATCTCGCCATGGTTGATAAATGCTGATGATCTGTGTGTTTCAGACAGAGCATTTCATCAGTCTGTACTGGGGTGACGGCGTGTGCAGCTCCTCTGGTGTCTCTCCTGCGCTGGGCGTCTGTGGCGAACGCTACTTCGTGGACCGAGCTCAGTTTAAGAGCCTGTTCGAGCTGCTGACGCCCTGGATCTGCGGCACACACACCGATACTGTCGCCCAGCGCACCTTCACACTGCTGGACCAGGACAGAGACAACCTCATAAACTTCTCTCAGTTCGTTCAGATGCTGGGTAGGACTGTGTGTGTGTGTGTGTGTGTGTGTGTGTGTGTGTGTGTGTGTGTGTGTGTGTGTGTGTGTGTGTGTGTGTGTGTGTGTGTGTGTGTGTGTGTGTGTGTGTGTGTGTGTGTGTGTGTGTGTGTGTGTGTGTGTGTGTGTGTGTGTGTGTGTGTGTGGTTTATTCACGAAATATGCATGTGACCCTGGACCACAAAACATGGGTCAATTTTTTTAAAATTGAGATTTATACATCATCTGAAAGTTGAATAAATAAGCTGTCCATTGATGTATGGTTTGTTAGGATAGGACAATATTTGGTCGAGATACAACTTTGTAAATCTGGAATCTGAGGGTGCAGAAAAATCTAAACATTGAGAAAATCTCCTTTAAAGTTGTTCAGTTATGTTCACGATTGTGCTGCATTCACTCACAGAAATAAATGTTTTATATATTTACGGTAGGAAATGTACAAAATATCTTCATGGAACATGATCTTTACTTAATATCCTCATGATTTTTGGCATAAAAGAAAAATGGATAATTTTGACCCATACAATGTATAGTTGGCTATTGCCACAGATAAACCCGTGCGACTCGAGACTGGTGACGTGATCCAGGGTCACACGTGTGTGTTCTGTCCTCATTGACCCGTGACTCTTTCTCTGCAGATGTTCTGTACTGTGAGGAGCTGAATGAGAAGATCAGGCTCCTGTATCGACTGCACATCCCACCAGGTTCATCACCTCTGACTGCTTCAGGCCGACTCTGACACTGGATTAATGCACACTGCAAAAAATAGTTATCCTAATTATTATTTTAGTCTTGTTTTCCAGGACAAACAGACTTTTTATGCCCTTTTTCAGTCTTAGTTTAGTATCTACTAGAACAGGTTTTCCAGCTTGAATGTTGATTATTTTCCTCATATTCTCCATTGTTGCGGCTCCTCTCTTTCCAGTCTGTCAGTAACACTCTGTTTACTTCCTGTCTCTATGAAGCCCCTCCTTCTGAAAAGCACAATGTGCTCTGATTGGTCGGCTGGAGCAGTGTGTTGTGATTGGTCGAGCGCCTTGAGTGTGTTTGGGAAATGTCCCGCCCCTAATTACCATAACCACCAGTTTAACACACTAGTAACTAACTCAACCAGGCCCCGCTCCTTTATTCTGGGTATGAATTATTATAATGACGAATATTGTGACGTGTTCGTTCCCGGAAGAAACTCAAGACTACAATGGAGGCGTTTCAGGGAGTTTGTAGAGACTTTGTCTCTCTTTCTTTGAGCTTTTTCATGCTCAAACAGCAACAATACACACTAAAGACAGAAGAACATGGAAAAAAGCATAATAGGGCATTTTTAATATATTACATTAAGTCTCATTTTCTTAAAAATGTATCAAAATGAAGCAAGTTTCTTTGCTTAAATCAAGAAAAAATATCTTCTAACGGGGTCAGAAAAATATAATTTCTGCCCTCATATTGTTCTTGTTTTAATCAAAAACTAATTGTTTTCAGAAAACAAGACTTAATATATTAAGTAATTTTGCTTCTCACGTAAATGTATTTTGATTTAAGAATGTTTAGATATTTGCACTGGAAAACAAGACAATTTTTTGCAGTGCATTAATGTCAAATCAAGTCGCCTTTATTTCTACAGCGCTTTATACAATAGAGTCATTAGTCAAGTTCAAGTTTAGCTCTCATCTGATAATAGTTCAGAATATGAATTGTCTTTTGAACCCCACAGTGTCCCGTCTTGAACTGATAGCAGCTAACTCTCATTAGCATGATTAGCAGTGGACATGGAGAGCTCATGATTGTGATGTTTCCTCCACAGCGTTGAGTGAGAACGCAGAAGACTCGTCTCCTGTGAGTCCAGTCCTGTCCAGCGCCAGACCTCTCTATGTGAACCTGCCCAATGGTGGGTCTCTCGACAGTGTGTGCGTCGTGTTTTCAGCTCACTGCTCCAGTGATGATGTTTGATCGTGTTTGTAGGAGAGAGTAAGAGTTATGAAGAGCAACTGCGGCAGATGCTGGAGGACTTGAGCAAAGGCAAAGACAAGGATGAGGAGAAGCCTCTTCCTCACATGAACCAGGTGAACCTTCATCTTAGGTTTATGGACTTATATTAAAGGGATAGTTCACTTTGAAATTAATTTTTGATATGTTTTAGCTTACCTCAAGGGCATCCAAGATGTAGGTGTCTTTGTTTCCGCAGTAGTTTCAATTTTGATATTTTTAGGTCAAACCGTTCTTGTCTGTCAGTCATATAATGCAGGTCTATGGTCACTGGCTCAAAACACAAGCACAGAGTCCAAATTAAAACAATTCCCCATCGTCCAAATGAAACAATTCCCCATCATAAGTACACATTGATGGCCTAAGACACAAAACGAGCGGTTTGTGTGAGAAAACGAACAGTATTTATATCGTTGTTATCTCTTGAACACAGCACACGTCCAAATGATCTGACGGCGCGGGCGGGTATAGATATATACATAGATGTCGCATTGGCTACGGTTTTGTTCCAATGAACTGCAGTAGCGAAGGCGACATCTAGTGTATACATCTATACCCGCCCGCGCCGTCAGATCATTTGGACGTGTGCTGTGTTCAAGAGATAACAACGATATAAATACTGTTCGTTTTCTCACACAAACCGCTCGTTTCGTGTCTTAGGCCATCAATGTGTACTTATGATGGGGAATTGTTTCATTTGGACGATGGGGAATTGTTTTAATTTGGACTCTGTGCTTGTGTTTTGAGACAGTGACCATAGACCTGCATTATATGACTGACAGACAAGAACGGTTTGACCTAAAAATATCAAAATTGAAACTACTGCGGAAACAAAGACACCTACATCTTGGATGCCCTTGAGGTAAGCTAAAACATATCAAAAATTAATTTCAAAGTGAACTATCGCTTTAATATGTTAATGCATGTACAGTACTGTGCAAAAGTCTTAGGCATGTTAATGAGAATCCAATAACTCAGAAGTGTATTGTGTGTGTGATTCGTCTCATCAGCGGGAGTTCATCCAGTTTTGTAAGACGCTGTACAGCATGTTTCAAGGCGAGCCGTGCGAGGCCGAGCTCTTCCAGGCCATCGGGATGGTCACCAGTCTCGTTCTGCAGATCGGGGAGGCTGGGAACCACGCAGAGGACGCCTCGAGAGACTCGGACGCGCACTGGTCCGTCAGCTTCGAGCAGATCCTGGCCTCTTTACTGACAGAGCAGGTTCTGGTCAACTTCCTGGAGCGGCCCGTCGACCTGAGCGCGAGGATCGCGTCCGCGAAGCCCCGGCAGTATCAGGAGCGCGCCGGTCTGCTCATGATCCAGCATGCAACGGGAAGCCGATGAGGTCCAGACGACGCTTTCACGTGTGCCTTGATCTCGCCAGGACCAAACCTCACCGCACTGCACACACACGACTCGTGTTCCAGTACGAACATCTAAACGTTCTTAAATCAAGACGCATTTACTGGAGAAGCAGCTAAATGACTGAAGTGAGAAGTGAGTTTATGGTTGAAATATTACAAATATCTGACAATGGGGTCAGAAAAATGCTTTTCTTTTGAATTAAGTAGATTTTTCTGACTCCACTAGTAGATATTTGCTCTTGCTTAAAGGGATACTCCACTCTTTTTGGAAATAGGCTCATTTTACAACTCCCCCAGACTTAAACAGTTGAGTTTTACCGTTTTCGAATCCATTCAGCCGATCTCCGGGTCTGGCGGTACCACTTTTAGCATAGCTTAGCATAGATCATTGAATCGGACAGGACCATTAGCATCTCTCTCAAAAAAATGACCAAAGAGTTTCGATATTTTTCCTATTTAAAAATCGTGTACTAAGACCGACAGAAAATGTAAAGTTGCGATTTTCTAGGCTGATATGGCTAGGAACTATACTCTCATTCCTGCGTAATAATCAAGAAACTTTGCTGCCGTACCATGAGTCCAGCAGGCGTAATGATATGACGCAGCGCCTGAAAACAGTCCCCAGCTCGGTAACTTCCAACGTGACCGGGACTAAGTTGGTCTAACCTATTAGACCTATTATCAGGCGCTGCGTCATATCATTACGCCTGCTGCACTCATGGTACAGCAGCAAAGTTTCTTGATTATTACGCAGGAATGAGAGTATAGTTCCTAGCCATATCAGCCTAGAAAATCGCAACTTTTCATTTTCCGTCGGTCTTAGTACACGATGTAACTACAGAAGAGTCAAGTTTTAAATAGGAAAAATATCGAAACTCTTTGGTCATTTTTTGAGAGAGATGCTAATGGTCCTGTCCGATTCAATGATCTATGCTAAGCTATGCTAAAAGTGGTACCACCAGACCCGGAGTTCGGCTGAATGGATTCGAAAACGGTAAAACTCAACAGTCTAACTCTGGGGGAGATGTAAAATGAGACTATTTCCAAAAAAAGTGGAGTATCCCTATAAATCAAGAAGCATTTACTGGAGAAGCAGCTAAATGACTGAAGGTATTAATGAAAATATATCAAAACGAAGTGAGTTTATGGTTAAAATATTAAAAATATCTGACAATGGGGTCAGAAAAATAATTTTCTTTTGAATTAAGTAGATTTTTCTGACTCCACTAGTAGATATTTGCTCTTGTTTAAAGCACAAACTCACTTCATTTTGATTTTTCAGAAAACAAGACTTCGCTAGTTCACCCAAAAATGATTATTTACTGTTCTAAACCTGCATGTTGAACATAAAGGAAGATATTGTGAAGAATGGTGGTAATCAAACAGTTTCTGGTCCCTATTGACTTCCATAGTATTTTTTTGTTTCTCTATATCTCCAGCAACTGTTTGATTACCAACATTCTTCACAATATCTTCCTTTATGTTCAACATAAAACAATAATGACAGAATGTTCATTTATGGGTGAACTGTCCCTTTAAGACGTTTTGCTTCTCCAGTAAATGTCTCTTGATTTAAGAATGTGTATTTGTACTGGAAACCAAAGCAAAAGTACCAAGAAGGAGCATCATTTTTTTGCAGTGTGGCGTGTCTAAAATCCCATGATGCCGCAGGGGTGAGCTGGACTCCCCTCACTGAAAGCTTTAACGTAGGACGTCATGAAGCGAAGTTTCACATTTATCTCAGTGTTTTAGTTTCACTGTCCTCCGTACAGCTTTACAGTTAGGTTTCATTTGCGAACATTAATTAACAATGATTAATACTTCGAAAGCATTTATTAATCTTAGTTAATATTAGCATTTACTACATATCTGTAACACTGAGCTAACATTAACGAAGGTTAATGAATGCTGTAATATCTATATTGCTCATTGTTAGTTTATGGACGTTAACTAATGAGACTTTTTCTGTAAAGTGTGACTGATTTAGATGATCTGTTCCTGTTTTAAAGTGTTGAGGCGCTGCTTCTGTCCTTCACACACCAGGCGAATGTGATAAATGTGTTTCAGTCTCCTCACATTTGAAGTGTTCTGTCTGTAAGCTTTTAAATAACGCATGAGTTCAGTCTGATGGGATTGTTTACATGTTACTGACTGTATAAACGAGACTCGCATGAAGGAAATATTGATCATTATGATTATTTTACCTGTTGAACATCAGATGATAATGTCTGACTCCTGGTTAAAGCTCAAATGCTGCAGCGTTCAGCGTATTTTAATCAGTTTGATTAAAACTTATGAGGTCAAATTTCTTTTTTTTTTTGAAGGAAATATATTGCAAGATCAATATCACGCATTTAGAAAATGGATACAATGAATGTTCATTTCATGCCTACTTTAAGAAATTAATTTTTTATTTGATTTGATGTTGATTCTATAGGAATATTCCAGTTTAAGTTCAGCATTTGATGCCAATTTTGACACTTCCATTTTTTTTTTAAGCAAAAAAAATCAAGGTTTTGATGAAATTTTGTCATTTAAAAGCTGAAATGCAATGCTTATAATTTTACATAAATTCTTCAGTTAAACTTGTTTAATGGCATTGTGATGGAAACAAAGTTGTACAAATGTTGAGTTTTTTTCTTCAATGTTAAACACATGATGTGCAGTTTAACATTTACAGATTCACTGCAACCCAGATTTTGTGAAAATTAATTTGTTGTAAGCATTAATTTTATATTTATTATTTGACATATGCAAAGTAAATAAGCTGACTATCTGTGCTAGATCCTGACGACACTGTCTGAACAAACTGATCCGGTTTCAATCTGACAATCAGCCTTGGCTTTTCTCGCATCCATGAAGCGCACTGCAGCTCTCAGATGTATAAAGTGCCTTAAAAACAGTCACATGACTGATCCTCAGTTTTATCGTGCCACAGGAAACATTCATGCATTGTGAAATCCAAACGGGACCATGTTTAATTCTTCAGATGCTGATAATGCAGTGAGTTTATCCAAATGAAGCATCTAGTTTCCATTTCTGACAGCAGTTTAATGATCAAATCTGTGATCCTGAGAAACTCTTCAACATGAGAAGGAAACATGTAGCATTAGATGATTTTCTTGGTTGGAGGAACCAATCAGATCGTCTGAAAACCTTTGCCAAACTCTCTCTCTCTCTGCACAATCTCACCTCGAGCCTTTCTGAATCAATCACAGCTTTCAGTGAAGATGATGTTTGCTGCACAAACGCATCTCAAGTTTACATGTGACGCATGATGTACTGCTGATTCTGTCAATATCTGCACATGCCACAAATAAATCATCCACAACAAGAATCCTTTTATGTTTTTATTCCAACAGACATGAAGAGAAAATTAATTTTCATCCACATTTACAGTCTGAAGACCTGCGGACACAAAAAGCACGACGTTTAAAATGGGTTTTCAATGCAGAACGAACACGTATAATGATCGTCACTGACTTCAATCATTCACCCGACAGTAAACGAGCCTCAGATATACGACTGAAACACATGATCGACAATGGAGGAGCACCTCACCTTTGTACGTGGTGACGGGGACGTATGTGACGAGTGTGTACAGCTTGTTTGGAGAATCTTCGTCTTCATTGCGTTTCCTGGACAGACGCACACGCATGCGGTACGGCACGTTCCTGACAAACAACACATCAACGTTAGGCATCACATGCATGATTGTGAATGTCTGACAACGCTAAAATGCCTTCTGTGTCTGAGCGAGTGTGTTTAATTATGTGTGTGTCGAAAGAGGCGAGATTTGAGGCAAAGTTGATGCGCCTCTTGATGGAAATAAATGTTACTTCCATCAGTTTTTGCTCAAGATCTTGTATTGAGAATGCAAGAGTCCAGCACTCTGTTTCAGTGAGTTTACAGGGACGGTTCGGAGTAAAATCAACCTAGGGTCCTTTGCACCATGACCTCGAGCCAAACACCCCCCAGAAGCCTTTATTCCCTTGGTTGAACATTATTAAAGTTAGAGCTTATTTAGAGATATCAGCCGGATGGTTTAGTGCAGGCGCTAATGGATCCAAGGCTGTATCTGGTAAATTACCGCACTAATAATGCCCAGAATGGCACCAAACTTCTACAGTCGTACAAACAGGTTCTGGACTCATAAAACGAGGCATTGGAAAGTTTGTAAGTACATCAGGAGTTTATTTAAATAACACTTGCCTGACGGCTAATGCTACCGCTAACCCGGACACCGACGTCACTTCAGTGGTTTGGGAAAAGCCTGTAAAAGTCCTGCAGAAAGCGATCATAAGGATGTAGTGTAATGACACCCAGTTCCACGAATGCACTAATATTTTGTTGGTAGTGCCAGTTTATAACAATTATTAGTTAACACTAAGTTGTCAACAAATTCGTCGTTCCACTCCATCCTTATGCATCGCTTTCTGCAGGACTTTTACGGGCTTTTCCAAAGACTTTCAGTGAATTTAAGGTGTGGAAAATTATTCTTCATTCTTTCACAGGTTGAGTCTGATGACTCTTGACACTCCTGGAATATGGCCATGATGCGTCTTCATACATGCTTGTTTAGGAAATGAAGCGCTACACACTCCATCAATCAGGGTTAGAAGAACTGTTGCCAAACATGTAACATGCTAGAAACATAATCCCTGCAATAATGATCCAATCATAGACTCGTAAACATTTGCCTATTTAAATCCAAACAGCGACTTTTCCTTTTGTCCGGCCAGTGTGTGTGTGTAACAACTGCAAAGCATCCAAACGTATGAATAATATGATTTCCGCACTGAATCCAGCATAAACTCCGGCACAACCTGCACGTTTTAAACCATTCAAGACCGTCATTCCCATAACCTCACAGCGATTGGCTGCCGCACGCATTTTTCACTAAATATTTGCATAAAGTCCCTCGATTGGCTGCCGTCTGTGTTTTTTGCATAAAGTCCCTGATCTTTTGACGCTCTCAATCCCACAATTCACCACGTGAGCATGAAACTCCACGTCCACAGGACTTCACTGAAAACGCTTGCTCTGTTCTGTGCCATTTGACACGCATAATAACGGCAGAGAGCCTGAAAAACTTACTTTATGCAAATATCAAGTGAGATTCGCAGGCGGCAGCCAATCGCTGAGAGGTTCAAGTCGTGACGTCTGTCTTGAACGGTTTAAAACATGCCGGAGTTTATGCTAAATCTACACCTGGTTTCACAGACAAGGCTTAATCTAGTCCCAGACTATAGTGCATGTTTGAGCCGTTTTAACTGAACGACACTTTCACTGAGAGATCTGAACATACATCAGTGCCATCTCGAGATGCACACCAGTAATGTTTTCCACAAGACACATTTACAAAAACTACTTAAATGTCCTAATTAAACTAAGGCCTAATTCTGGCTTAAGTTTACAGAGTTTTAGTGTCAGTACTACATTACTGTATATAATGTTGAATATATTGTTTAATAATGCAATGGGGGAATATTTGTGTGTCCTGATAATGCCAAATGTCTGATGTTACCAGTAAAAACTGGCTTACATTATTTTAAATATATCTAGTCATGAAACAACGCAATCATATTCATCTAAAATAATCCTGTATTTTCATCTTCAGAATCATGAATATTGTTATTCTGGTGTCTCTATTGTCCTGTGCTTTGGGTTTCCAGCACCAAGTCCAAGACTATTCATTTACACACACAATGTAAAACCAAATTTAGCATTTTAATCAACAGCACATTTTCTGTTAATCTTTTATCATATGTCTTGGAGTATCACAATAATATCGTATCGTGAGTTCAGTATCGTGATATGTATCGAATCGTGTCATGAGGGTCTCGTTACACCACTAGTGTTAATCACATTGGATGCTTTTCAGTTGATATATATTTATATTTTACAGTTTGAAGCTTTCATTGTGAGTATACTGGCTGGGTTTACAAAAGTTTATCGATCTGTTTATAGTCATGTTCCTGGAGATCTACCTGAAGTCCAGCTCACACTACAGACTCGACTCAAAGCGAAGGCATTTTAGTGTTATTAGCGGGAATGAGCGCAACAAAACCACTGAGACCGTCTCACCTGACACCTTTAGCCCACACGGCCTTGTTGAGACGGGTATCGATGCGAACATCAGGCGTGCCCATCTCCTTCACCGCAAACTTGCGGATCTCCTTCAGCGCTCGAGGAGCTCTCCTCTTGAAAGAGCTGGAAGAGAGGAGCAGAGATGTGTGTTAATCCTCCAGTGCGAGTTACAGGTGAGCGTTCACTCGCTCCAGGTGTCACTTACATGCCATGGATGCGCTTGTGGATGTTGATGGTGTATTCACGCGTCACAACCTCATTGATGGCGGAGCGGCCCTTCTTCTTCTCGCCCTTCTTAGGTGCCATCTGCACACACACACACACAGATATCAACACAACACAATTACACACTGGATATGCATGCATCACTTCACTGGATACACGTCACTCATTAACCAAAACACACCAATAACAACCAATGCTGACTTTATTTCTCACTGTAAAACCCTGGAGAACTAGAACATACAGTTCTGAGACTAAACTCTGATTGGACGAGAGACACACAACTGCTAATAATACAATCACGAGCTAACTAGTGTAACAATTGACTACTATTGTCATGATTATTCATATATGTAACTTTATTGACGGTTTCATCGCGTTAAAACACAGTTTACCCGGTTGAAATCAGTGTATTTCTGCAGTTTACCGCTTTATCATGTTTTCGTCTCATTCTCTCACGGACGCGTTAGCATTTAGTCTTTAATCACTCACATCAGCGTCTTAAACACGCCAAAACGCATCCCAGTGATTCATAATGTGTCTGTACACTCAAAAGTGACATTAAACTTCATTATAAGTGCTTAATAACGCGGATGATGCTGGATTTATAGACGATAAGCGAGAGGAAGGTACTCACTCTGTACGATGAAAGTGGGAAAGGAAGAGCGGTGGATTATGGGTCACATTCAAGGCGGAATACACATTCACATCCGGGTCATTATACGTTGTTGCGTTGTCCTTGTTTTCTTTTAATGACGTATTTATATATATGAGTGAAAATTATGTGTATAATAATAATGAAAAACAGCTTTTATTTTAGAACGCAATTTGTGATTTTTTTTTTACGTTCTATTCGTTTGCCGTATTAAAAACTACATTTCCCATAAATCCGTTCGGCGCACAGGAAGCGCTTACCGACAACCGCGACGGTTATGAGTGAGTGGAAGTGAAGAAGATTCAGATTATATGATAGAAATAGACTAATGATTAAAACATTAACCTGTAAAATCTCTCAGATAAGTGTTATATCGGCACTGGAGCGTCACCGCGTCTGGTTTTTTAATGAATATTCATGAGTTGACGGGACGGTATCAATGAGCTCCACTCAGGTAAATATTGTTGTTAACTGACTGTGTCACTAAACCTACAGAGTTCCCCAAATAGACAGCAGTTTCAGGAGTTTAGTAAGTAAAAAATAATACTGCGTGTAGTATTTGAGGTTCGTCTGATGTGTTTCATTAAGCTGAGAAATGTTGTGAAATAATTAGAATATTGTAACAGTTACTGTACAATAAATGTATTACCCTCATAAAACCGTTGGTATCATATTTGTAGCACATTTCTAAGGCCTATAAATAAATGATCAACATGATCAAACCTCTGTCGTCTGATTGATAGTTTAGACTTCTTTAGCAAGTAAAGAGGCTTTTAGTATAATTGTACAAACGTCCTCCTTCAGCTCAAAGTAGACATTAGAAAAACTTTTATATTTTTAGTACTGAAGCAACTTACAGTAACGTTAGTCAACATTTGAAGTGGATCGAAAAAAGTTAATCTAAGTTGTTCAAAATTCATGTATAACTTTGATGAAAGGTTTTGATCCACTTAAAATGTTGACTACTGTAGGGTTAATAGATTATCCAGACATCATTTATTAGAAATATCATGAGTATCAAATATTATCATCAGGCTTTTGAGCAAGGTTTATTTGTTCATCTCTCAATCATCATTGTATTGCATTGCATTATGTTTTAAAACTACAGAGCTTTGATCATAAAACTAAGCATTTAAATATCACCTAAGACATATTATTGGCAGATATTGATATTAAATGCTATACTGTTATAATGTTCTCATTGATTTGCATTACAAGCATCAGAATTGCATCTTACTTTTTGGCCATATACAGTAAATATCAGCATCTGCAACAAAATTGCATATTTTTGCTCAGTTTTAATATCTAAATAAAACTGAGGTGTTTTTCCTCCATAGTCTCACTAGGCTATATCATATTGTATGAGCCATAAAAGCCTGATGTATCAAATATGATTCTCGACAAAAAAACACACATGTATTTGTGTTCGATTTTCTGTTATATTTTGTCTGAAGGTTCAATAAACTTTACTTCATCTACTGTTGTGTGTCTCTTCCTAGTCCTCCTGATCCAGTGGCCTGTGTGACAGAAGCATCATGACGCTGGCTCCTAAAGAGCTGTCGAACCTGCTGGGCATCATGTCGGAGGACGCCTGCAGCAACAGCTTCGAGCAGTTGTCCACCGCCTTCCACCACTGCTTCGGGAAGGCCGAGCACTTCCGTGTGGGATCGGTTCTGGTGATGTTGCTGCAGCAGCCCGACCTGCTGCCCAGCGCCCCGCAGAGGCTCACGGCGCTGTACCTGCTGTGGGAGATGTACCGCACCGAGCCGCTGGCCGCTAACCCCTTCGCCGCGGTGTTTGCGCACCTGCTAAACCCATCGCCCGCCGGAGAGGAGCAGGAGAAACCGCTCTCAGGTACGTCCTCCTCTCCTCCTCTCCTCTGGTTGTGTTTGTCTTGCATCATGGAAAGATGAATGTGTATTTAAATTGGGTCATTTATGTAGTAGAAATGTGAAATTATTTTAGAAGTTGGAGCCTTCTAGACTGAGAAAAGCCAGAGAATGAATTTTTGGCTCATGTGGATGAAAGACAACAACTCCCAGAATGCACTTGCTTCGCTGCCCTACGAGGCCACTCCCACCGGTTACAGAGGGCAGTATCGGGAGAAATGATACAGCTAGGCTACTAGTCGACTCGAAACTGAAAAGACGGTGTTTTATGGTGAGATCCCCCTATGGACGGGTTAAAGACATGCGGGACGAGCTCCTCCTACTGGCTGGAGTCTCTCGCCTCTGGACAAAAGAGCCTCTGATGATGATAAATGACGATTTTTGCGTCATCTGAGGTTTTTTTCCAGACACACGATACAGAAATCTCTGGTCTCAGGGGGACATGAGGGAGGGAAGCACGGTCACTCGAAGATACTACCGGGTTTCTACTGATGCAAAGCTTAATGCTAATCAGTGAAGTATCCCTTTAAGAGATAGTTCACCCAAAATAATAAATAAATAAAAAAATTAGCCCATGATTTACTCTCCCTGAAGCCATCCTAGGTGTATATGACATTCTTCTTTCAGACGAATACAATCGAGAGTTATGTTTAAAAAAGTCCTTTTATAATGGGAGTGAATGGGTTTTTGTTTTTGGAAGTCCTTCAAAGTGCATCCATTCATGATTAAAGTGCATCTATCCATCATAAAAGCGCATGTATTCATGATTAAAGTGCTCGAAGCGGCTCTGCGGGGGTTAATAAAGGTCTTCTGAAGCGATGCGTTCGTGTAAGAAAAATATTCATATTTAAAACTTTATCGACTAAAATAACTAGCAGACGGCCGTACGCAAGTCGACTTACGGTGGAAGAGTAACACACACATTTGGCTGATGTTAATGTCGAGCTATATAAAAATATATATCATCCAGAATAGACACACATTTTTTTTAAATTGAGTGAAAATTGTGTAAAATAAGTTTACTTTCAGTGGTTTTATGAAAAGTCTTCCTGTAAAAGTCTTGAATACGGTATGCCAGTTGAACTGAATTGACCTGAATAATGACACTATTGTCTTCCGTAGAGCTGAATTAAACTCGTCTTATAACTAAACTTACACTGGTTTTGAACTGAATAGATCTGAATTAATAGTCTTTTTAGAGCTGCTTTACAGCTGAATTTGTGAAAAGCTGCTTTAAAATGACATGTATTGTATAAAGCGCTATAGAAATAAATATTTTGTACATAAAAAATAATATAATCTTTCCTGTAGCTCAAGCAGTCGAGCGCTGGCGCTTGCAACGCCAAGGTCACGGGTTCGATTCCCAGGGAAAGCAAGAACTGATAAGAATGTACATGTGTATCTTGAAATGCAATGGAAGTCGCTTTGGATATAAAAACGTCTGCCTAATGCATAAATGTAAATGGTTCCCTGCAGGCTTTCTTCCCCCCATCACACTGCCGGAGAAGTTCTTCCTCTCGCAGCTGATGCTGGCGCCGCCCCGAGATCTCTTCAAGAAGACGCCGAGACAGGTGTCCTCCATGGACGTGAGCGCCACGCCACAGACCATCGACATCAGCGGACTCCAGCTCGCACTCGCTGGTATGAAGCAAACTACAGATGCAGTAATATTAGGCTTGAAGGGTTAGTTCACCCAAAAATGAAGATTCACATCTTGTGTCTTTTCTTTCAGAGCGTCAGTCGGAGCTCCCCACTCAGAGTAAGGCCAGTTTTCCCAGCCTGCTTAGCGACCCAGATCCAGACTCCTCCAACTCGGGCTTCGACAGCTCCGTGGCCAATCAGATCACAGAGTCTCTGGTGACTGGACCTCGTCCTCCTCTGGAAAGTGAGTGTGAGGCTGATGTTTAGTAGGGGTGTAACGATACATATCACGATACTGAACTCACGATACGATATTATTGCGATACTCCAAGACATATGATAAAAGGTTAACAGAACATTTACTGTTGATTAAAATGCTAACTTTGATATTACATTGTGTGTGTAAATGAATAGTCTTGGACTTGGTGCTGAAACCCAAAGCACAGGACAATAGAGACACCAGAATAACAATATTCATGATTCTGAAGCTGAAAATACAGAATTATTTTAGACGAATATGATTTCACTCTGACTAGATATATTTAAAATAATGTAAGCCACTTTTTACTGGTAACATCAGACATTTGGCATTATCAGGACCCACAAATATTCCCCCATTGCATTATTATACATTATATTCAACATTATATACAGTAGTTTAATGTAGTACTGACACTCAGTAAACTTGAATTTTTCTCACACAGTAATTTTTATTTTGGGTGTACTATACACAACACATATTGTCACTATCCACGATACATATTGTTGCATTTTTGTATTGCGTTATATTGTGACATGATATATTGTTACACCCCTAGTGTTTAAACGGGTCTTTTCTGTCCCGTCTGGTTCTCTGTCAGGCCACTTTCGTCCCGAGTTTATCCGGCCCGCTCCGCCTCTTCTGGTGTGTGAGGATGAGCTGTCCTGGCTCAACCCGTGTGAACCGGATCATCGGATTCAGTGGGATCGATCCATGTGTGTGCGGAACGGCACAGGAGTGGAGATCAAGCGCATCATGGCCAAAGCCTTCAAGAGTCCATTATCAGCGGCACAGCAAACGCAGGTACACAACATCACAAAACACAGTCACATGTGGGGGAATCTCATGATACCTTTCCTGGACATGTCCAGCTCACATTCACCCCAATTATGAAGATGTTTTTTGCATTATTTAGACATGACGTGACAATTAAGCACATTTCAATCTCTTTACTGTAATGTGAAAAAATAATCATATCTATATTTATCACATCTATATTTAAATTGTAATTATTTATACATCATGTTAGTGTATAGTTAATGATATACGTGTACGTATTTATACATAATGTTATTTACATAATACAAATTACCTATGTATTACAGTAACGAATAAATATATCATCATTAGGAATAAACATGCTTTTTTTTTTTTATACACACTACCAGGCAAAAGTTTAGGGCCAGCGAGATTTTTATTTTTATTTAATTTTTTAAAGAAACTACACTGGACAAAATTATAAACGCAACACTATTGCTTTTGCCCCTATTTTTCTAACTGCACATTTTAGATTGGCCTTTTATTGTGGCCAGCCCTAAGGCACACCTGTGCAATAATCATGCTGTCTAATCAGCATCTTGATATGCCACACCTGTGAGGTTTATCTCGGCAAAGGAGAAGTGCTCACTAACACAGATTGAGACAGATTTGTGAACAATATTTGTGAGAAATAGGCCTTTTGTGTACATAGAAAAGTCTTAGATCTTTGAGTTCAGCTCATGAAAAATAGGGGCAAAAACAAAAGTGTTGCGTTTATAATTTTGTTCAGTGTAATACTTAAATTAAGTCAGAGAGGATGCCTTAAATTAATCAAAAGTGATAGTAAAGACATTTATAATGTTATAAAAGATTCCATTTCAAATAAATGCTGTTCTTTTGAACTATTAATCAAAGAATCCTGAAAAATAAAATGTATGATGGTTTCCTCATAAAAATCTGAAGCAGCAACTGTTTTCAACATTAATAATAATCAGAAATGTTTCTTGAGCTGCAAATCATCATATTAGAATGATTCCTGAAGGATCATGTGACACTGAAGACTGGAGTAATGATGCTGAAAATTCAGCTTTGATCACAGGAATAAATTATACTTCACTATATATTCACATAGAAAACATTTAATTTATATTGTAATAATATTTCAAAAATTTTACTGTATTTTTTAAATAAAATAAATGCAGCCGTGGCAAGCAGAAGAGACTTTAAAAAAATCTCAAACTTTTAAACGCTATTGTGTTTTCTTTGATTACTCTTCTGATGTCGAAGTGAAATGTGACATGGACGTGTGTTCTTCATGTAGTGTGTGATTCCTCACGGTTAACAATGTAGAGTTTAGCTATTACAAGTTGGTTAATGACTTTGATGGTTTCAGATGTAAATGGGACATGAACAAATGTATTTGCGATGTTGACCGTGATGGCTGTCTCCAAATTTATGCATGAGTGAAGTTTTTGAATGTAAAGGAAAGGGAAAAAGAGGGAAAACTTTTATTTTTTTATTTTATTTATTATTTTTTATTTTGCGTTTCTGAGATGCTATTTCACGTCTTGAGACTCATTTTAAAATCCATTGGCGCTCCTTTCTAGCTGCTTTTTTTTTTTTTTGCTTTTCACTAAAAATGTTATAACTTTAATGGGTCCCACTTTATATTAAGTGGCTTTAAGTACTACAGTGTATGTACTTACATTGTGTACATGCATGTTTTTACATTGTACATACCTGCATGTAATTACAGCTGTAATTAATGTATACAATTACATTTGTAATTACACTGTTGACCCTTCCCTTACACCTAACCTTACCCATATCACACCTCAATAGCAGCAAAAGTATTTTACAATACAACATCAACTAGTACTTAAAGCCACTTAATATAAAGTGGGACCCTTTAATGTTTTTGTAAATAAAGTGATCTTAAAGTATATAAAATAAAAAACTCTCTCTCTCTCGTCAGCTGCTTGGTGAACTAGAGAAGGATCCTAAGCTGGTTTACCATATTGGACTGACACCAGCCAAACTACCGGACCTGGTTGAGAACAACCCTCTAGTGGCCATTGAGATGCTCCTGAAGCTCATGTCATCCAACCAGATCACAGAGTATTTCTCTGTCCTGGTCAACATGGACATGTCACTGCACTCCATGGAGGTGGTCAACAGGTACAGCGTTAAACTCTTTCTCGGATCATGTTCGTGGCAGGACGGTGTCACGGCCAGCTCGTTCCCGACCCTAACATAAAGAGGATTACACACACAAACCAACGGTTTGCATTGCAAGATTATTTATTAAGGATCTGTTACAGAAATATAACATAATGTCTAGGGATTTAAATAAACGAGAAAATAATAATCCAATGAATGTTGGTAAATAATAGACAAACTAAAATAGAACAAATTGGCATAAAAATGTTCCACCAGAGGAAGTAACGTTGGGTAAATCAGTGTATCAGATGAAACCATGTATCAAATCTGGAAAAATGTATGTTATTTTGAAAAGGTAAATGTGATTTAAAGGGATAGTTCACCCAAAAATTAAATATAACATAATGTCTAGGGATTTAAATAAACGAGAAAATAATAGTCCAATGGGGTAATAATGAATATTGGTAAATAATTGACAAACTAAAATAGAACAAATTGGAGTAAACGACTTGTCTGGAGAACTACGTTCCAACCGAGGAAGTAAATCGGTCCAAACATTTATACTATCCACCCATAAATTATCCAATTAACAGCGACGCCACAGTCTAATGATATACTGCCACCATCAGGTAGACAATAAAAAGACAGGGTCGAGCGTGTTTCGTCTGTGGATGTGTGTGTTCATTCACAGGGTACCGGTACTTGAGGACTTGAATTAGATTTTTGACATTTAAGTCCTGGAAAACCCTTGAAAACAGCCATATGTGCCAAGAGGTACTTGAAAAGTGCTTGACTTATTTAAATACAATTTATTTTAAATGTTATTTTTTCGTAAAAAAAACATTAATGCAATATTTTCACGCAAAATGAACACTTGAGTCTGATAAACCCCCATCAGACCTTTTCTCGATGCAAAGTACACCAACACTATAATATAAAATATTATTTAATGAACAATAATTGCCATTATAAACTATACATTATTAAATACATTGTAAGTTGTATTTTTGATACCTTATAAACATATTTTATTAGATTGTCCTGGACTTAATACAAGTAGACTGCTCTTTTATGAAGATGCCTCAAGGTTTTTGATATATATATTTTTTTTATCATATGTTAATTTAAAAAATCTTGTATAATATGACTTGCTGTTTTTGTTAGTTTGGTTTTTATTGTATTTATATGATATTTGTATTTTTGTAATTTAATTTTTTGCCATGAAAATAGCTTTGAATGCTTACATGGCACTAAATAAAACAGTCTGAATCTGGATACCTTACATCTGTAATTTAAGTTTAAAAACAAATCCTAAAGATATTGTTTGATAAGTGCGATCTCTGATTGTAGTCCTTCAAAACCAAAAAAGGAGTGCTTGAAAAGTCCTGGAGTTTCCTTTGACAGTGTCTGTACGAACCCTGCACTCAGTGTGTGTGTGTGTGTGTGTGTGTTGGACTGCAGGTTAACGACAGCGGTGGATCTTCCTCCTGAGTTCATCCATCTCTACATCTCCAACTGCATCTCCACATGTGAGCAGATCAAAGACAAATACATGCAGGTAAACACACGGACCATCATGCATCTGTGTGAGCAGCTGTTAATGCTTTTATGTATAGAAATTGAATACAACAAAGACGCATTAAATTTATCAAAAGTAACAGTAAAGACATTTATAATGTTACAAAATATTATTTTTCAAATAAATGCTGTTCTTATGAACTTTTCATTAAAGAATCCTGAAAAATAAATCAAACAAAATGTTTCCAGATTCTGTTTTCTAAAACTGGAAGAATGATTTTTATTTATTTTTTCTGGTTTTAAGCAAAAAAATCACTTAATCTTCAGTCATTTTGCTTCTCCAGTAAATGTTTCTTAATTTAAGAATGTTTAGATATTTGTACTGGAAAACAAGACAAAGACACTGAGGAAGAACATCATTTTTATCTGTGTTTGGCGTTGGCGTATGGGCTACAGTGCATACCATACAATACTACGCCAATTATTTGGTGACATAAAAGCATATATAGCCAGAATGTAACATGAATGTTAACAGTTGGAAAACTTGTATCAGATGATCTGAGAAACCTACAGAGAAATCTGGAAAAAAGTATGTTATTTTGAAAAGGCAGATGTGGTTTAAAGGGATAGTTCACTCAAAAATGAAAATGAACCCATGATTTACTCGCCCTCAAGTCATCCTAGGATTCAACTTAAGTGTAAAGCGCAACTTATGCGAGTAATGCGACTTAAAGCTGATATTTACACTACGCCATGACACACTACGCTACTTCTGACGTCATGAGTTGCGTAAGTGGAATCCCGATGTTCGTTTGGCAGGAGCTAGTTATTTTAGTCGATAAAGTTTTAAATATGGATATATTTCACCTCATTTCAGAAGGCCTTTATTAATTCCCCGGAGCCGTCTGGAGCACTTTTATGATGGATGGATGCACTTTTATGATGGATAGATGCACTTTAATGATGGATAGATGCACTTTTATGATGGACGGATGCACTTTTATGATGGATGGATGGATGCACTTTTATGATGGATAGATGCACTTTAATGATGGATAGATGCACTTTTATAATGGATAGATGCACTTTTATGGTGGATACATTTTTTAATATAACTCAGATTGTATTCGTCTGAGAGAAGTATGTCATATACACCTAGGATGACTTGAGGTTGAGTAAATCATGGGCTAATTTTAAAGGAGAACTCCGGTCAATTTTAACATTGAGCAAATTTTTTTGTACATTTGGAGTGCTGTCAGTACAGAGAACAACGACGAAAATCGGTGTTGCCTACACCGTGTTATCCTCTTTTTAAAATTTGCATCCTGTTGACTTCAATGGGGCAAGTTTTAAACCTGCTTTTAGGCTCTTAACATCCTTGATGTGTCATACAAGTGCACAGGTCATGTGAGTGATTCCTTCGGAGTGAACGCGGGTGAATCTGACTGCAGTAGATGTGAAAGATATGAATAAAAATGATGTTTATTCAGCCAGCGCACATACCTGTATTTACATCCTGTTTTCGGTCGAAGTCCATAGTAGTCGATTGTCGAGTTCACGCGCGTGATCATAGGTACTAAACCTATGAACTCGACAATCGACTACTGTGGACTATCCCTTTAAAGGGGTGGTTCAGGATTTTCAACATCGGACCTCATTTTCAAGTGAGCCTGTTTGTCATTCATCAGTGGAGACAGTTTTCAAAAAAATTCATCCAGTCCTTACTTTTGGATAGTTCGCTGGTGCTAGGCTAGCGCGAGTCAACGGTAGATGCGTTAGCCTGCCATTAAAAACAGTTTTACCCACTCCACAGTACACCAAAAGCAAATAAATTATATAACGCCAGACTACCGATATAAATGTCTGTTGAGAGAATAATGTTAGAATTCAAACTACACTTGCATCTCAATGATCGCATTACATTTACAGGAACTAGTTTCTCAGCAGTGGCGGAATTTTACTTTGCTCCGGTTAGTACTGCGCCGAAAAGTAAACACAGAAAAGAAGCGCACTACAGTCGGGACGTCTAGCTAGCTAGTAGGAGTCTCGGTTGCCTAGGTAACTTAATATCACTCCGCCGCTGCTGTAGACTGTGCTAATAAACACAGGGAACAAAGTATAACTATTGCAATGCGATGAAAGGGTAGTTTGATTTCTAACATTATTCTCTCAGCAGACATTTATATCGGTAGTCTGGCGTTATAATTGATTTGCTTTTGGTGTACTGTGGAGTGGGTAAAACTGTTTTTAATGGCAGGCTAACGCATCTACCGTTGACTCGCGCTAGCCTAGCACCAGCGAACTATCCAAAAGTAAGGACTGGATGAATTTTTTTGAAAACGGTCTCCACTGATGAATGACAAACAGGCTCACTTGAAAATGAGGTCCGATGTTGAAAATCCTGAACCACCCCTTTAAAGAGGCTCGAGTGCTGTTATTTTTGTGCTCATTCTCTCTCACGATCTCTCCTCTCCTGAAGAACCGTCTGGTGCGTCTGGTGTGCGTCTTCCTCCAGTCCCTCATCAGGAATAAGATCATCAATGTTCAGGATCTCTTCATCGAGGTTCAGGCGTTCTGCATCGAGTTCAGTCGTATCCGTGAGGCCGCGGGCCTGTTTCGCCTCCTCAAGACCCTTGATAACGGAGAGATGCCGGCCGAGGGCAAGATGGCCAAATGATGACGAGCGCATGAACTCCAGGACTAAAGCTGAGTCTCTCTCTGAAAGCTTTTCACTTCACAGCGTATCAACTTCCTCATGTTTTCCCACATGTACAACATGTTCGACCTTTTTTTGATCCTGATGCGTTTTTTTTTCTTTTCGTCCATTAAAGCGGTGGTTACTTACACGTTCTTCATAGTATGTTTCGACTCCTCTGCTTCATTGACTTTAATAAGTTCAGTTTTGCTGAATTTGAAGTGGTTTTATGTTCTTTATTTTGACGTTTATCTCGGCCATAAACACGACGATGATGATGATGATGATGATAATGATGATGCTGAGTGGAATGTGAACGTTTGACTGCGTGACGTTTGATCTGGATGTTTGGGTAACACACAAAAGCCTTCATATATAATGCATTATATAAGTAATTTAATGCATTAATTATGCACCTTATAATGCATTGTATGGTCTCATGAATAATTGTAACCACCGTTATAATCCTTATCTATTCATTGTTACACCTTTAGAAAGTATAATAAAAAACAAACTACCAATTTCGGAAATATTATACTACATTTAACTCTGAAAATATATAATGCATTGCAGCGAACATTATGAATATCTTTATAATACATTATACATAAAGGCTTTATGTAAAGTGTTAATGATGTATGTTCTTTCAACACAAATTAAAATGGAGATGTTTAAGTTAACGATGGCAGAGTATTTGAGACTAATCATTTTTAAAGCTTCCATGCATTGCAATAAAACAGGTCAAATTTAATATTTGTATATCTTTTCACATCACACATGGTTTTGAATCAGCTTGACCAAGTCATAATGTTAATGTTTATATAATATTGTAATGTCTCACTCGTCACGCTCCTCAGTTTAGAGATGGATGACAGGATTTTTTATATTTGAGGACGATATAAACCATCAACCAGATCATTCATAAGTGTTATTACTCTTTTTTTCAGTGTGTGTAATCTGGGTTATGAGGTCAAGACTGCAAAAATGAATTGTAATTAGAATATATTACACTTTAAAATGCCCATATGTAGACTAAAGCTACTTTTCTATTGATTAAAGATTAATAAACACTGTAACAGATGCATTGCTCATTGCTAGTTAATGCATTAACTAATGGGACCTCATTGTAAACTGTTACCTAATAGTATATTACTTTATTTGAGTGTACTACTGTATGTATACGAGTAAAGCTGGATTAACATATAATAGTTCTCATCTGAAATGAGTTTTATTATCAGATTTTGAAATGTGAAGCAAGCACAATCACTCAAGTTACAAAACTTTAATGTTTTTATTTGCACAATGACATTTGAACATGTACGTTTGTCTCTGAACATGTTATTTATCATTTATAGCTGGAACATTTAAAAAGAGCAAAACTGGCCTGACTTTATTTCTCTCCTCGTTTCACCACATACGCACACAGTGCCAAAGACATGAACAGACGTGACCTTTGACCCCTCTTCACACGGGTTTAGGCCCGTTTATCTAGAGGTTAGTGAAGACACAATGTCATTCATGCAGATTCCTGGGCATCTCTTGAGTTAATAGATTTATTCGATTAGAGTGTCGAGAACAGTTTATTCATATTCTCTATCTCGATTGTTTCCATACTTCAGAAAAAAAAAAGATATATCCTCAGTATTTTTTTTTTTTTTTTAATCAAAATTAGTTTGATCAAATATCTGCTAATGGAGTTTGGCCTTCAAAACTGTTTGAGCTGAAACGAAAAATTAATTTTTGGACAAATATTTTTGCTTGCCAAAATTTCGGTGCATCAATAATAAAGGCCTAGTTATGACAAGATATTCATGCTTTAAAATCATTTACTTTAATGACATAAAAAGTTGAAATTCTGACATATTAAGTCATAATTATTACGTCAAAATTATGACAAAGTGTTAATTTCAATTCTGACACACTTAAGTCACAATTATGACAGTCAAAATTATGATGTAAAAAGTTGTACAAAACTTGTTTTCCCTAATAAATGTTGATTTTTCTGACTCCATTTGCAGATATTTGTTCTTGTTTTAAACTATTTTTTATAAATTTTCTGCATTTTCCAGAAAACAAGACTTTTTGCTTCTATATTATTATTTCTATATATATTTTTTTTTTTACAGTGCATGACATTTGCATGTATGCATGTAGGAACCCAATAGCTGAGCAACTATTAAAGACACATGAAGGAAATGTAAAAGGCGATGAGACGGAGGCGTATAATCCCGGTTGCGGTTCTAGATTCGTCTCATTCCTCGAGCCATGAGGCAAGCGAACACCGTCATCACCATCTTGGGCTTCACCTCCACCAGATCCTCGGGCAGCGCGTACACTCGGGCTCCGATCTTCCTCGCCATAGAGATGGCGTACCTTAAAAACACAAGTCCAGTCAGCTTTATTTATACAGCGCTTTTTACTCTCAGAAAAAAAGGTACAGAAGCCGTCACTGGGGCGGCACCTTTTTTTGAAAGGTACACCTTTGTTCCTAAAGAGTGCATATTAGTCTCTCAACGGTACATTTTGGTACCAAAAGTGTACATTTTAGGATCTAAATGGTACATGTTAGAACCTTTTGAAGAACATAGTGTCATAGTCCAGCTTAAGAAAGTTCGGTGATGGTTCATTTTTGTTGTAAAAAAGTTAATAATTTAGTTCAATTTTATATATATATATATATATATGTGTATATATAAAACCCCTTGGGAAACCCAGGCCAGTTCTCCTCTGGATGATTATGGTTCTGTCAGCATTACAGGTCAGAAAGAAAAAAGTTGATGTGATTTTTGGGCTCATTGAATATTCATGAGTATGCTAATGAGGAGTGTGGTTGAGACGTACTTGGCGTTGTTGAGTTTCTCTTCATCGGTCAGGTCTTCTGCCTTGAGGAGGTCGTAGCGGATGGAGCCGGGCTGGATGGCGTCAATCAGGTCCAGGACCGGCATACTGGTGCTGATGGACCCGTCCTGGAGGAGCACAACACATGAAGAGGTGAGTGTGTGTGTGTGTGTGTGTGAGTGAGTGTGAGAGTGTGTGTCCTAGAGAAGCACAACACATGAAGAGGTGAGTGTGTGTGTGTGTGTGTGTGTGTGTGTGTGTGTGTGTGTGTGTGTGCGTGTGTGCCCTGGAGAAGCACAACACATGAAGAGGTGAGTGTGTGTGTGTGTGTGTGTGTGTGTGTGTGTGTGTGTGTGTGTGTGTGTGTGTGTGTGTGTGTGTGTGTGTGTGTGTGTGTGTGTGTGTGTGTGTGTGCGTGTGTGCCCTGGAGAAGCACAACACATGAAGAGGTGTGTGTGTGTGTGTGTGTGTGTGTGTGTGTGTGTGTGTGTGTGTGTGTGTGTGTGTGTGTGTGTGTGTGTGTGTGTGTGTGTGTGTGTGTTAGTGTGAGAGTGTGTGTCCTAGAGAAGCACAACACATGAAGAGGTGTGTGTGTGTATGTGTATGGTATGTGTGTGTGTGTGTGTGTGTGTGTGTGTGAGAGTGTGTGTCCTAGAGAAGCACAACACATGAAGAGGTGTGTGTGTGTGTGTGTGTGTGTGTGTGTGTGTGTGTGAGAGTGTGTGTCCTAGAGAAGCACAACACATGAAGAGGTGTGTGTGTGTGAGAGTGTGTGTCCTAGAGAAGCACAACACATGAAGAGGTGTGTGTGAGAGTGTGTGTCCTAGAGAAGTACAACACATGAAGAGGTGTGTGTGTGTGTGTGTGTGTGTGTGTGTGTGTGTGTGTGTGTGTGTGTGTGTGTGTGTGTGTGTGTGTGAGAGAGACAGTGAGTGTGAGAGTGTGTCCTAGAGAAGCACAACACATGAAGAGGTGTGTGTGTGTGAGAGAGTGTGTGTCCTAGAGAAGCACAACACATGAAGAGGTGTGTGTGTGTGTGAGAGAGAGAGAGAGAGAGAGAGAGAGAGAGAGAGAGAGAGAGCGTGTGCTGCTTACTTTAAAGCCGCTGATGGTGCCTTTTCCGGCTTGTTTGAGTGCGTCGTTCACCCAGGTCACGATGGTGTCGTCGTTCACCTTCTGCCCGTCGCCCAGATCCTCCAGGATGTTCAGTGTGTACCTGCAGACAGACGAGTGATGAGCTGTGTGTGTGTGTGTGTGCTCAATGTGTACCTATCGATCTCAAGTTCAGTATGGTGTACCACAAGGCTCAGTACTAGGACCGCTGCTGTTCACTCTGTACATGCTACCCTCGGGAGACATCATTAGGAAGCATGGCATTAGTTTTCACTGTTATGCTGATGATACTCAGCTCTATATTTCTTCACGCCCCGACGAAACTTACCGATTCACAATATTAACGGAATGTATAGCTGATATAAAAAATTGGATGACTAGTAATTTCCTACTACTAAACTCTGAAAAAACAGAGATTCTAATTATTGGACAAAAAAAAACTTCCTCATGTAATAATCTAGAATAATGTGTAACACTTGATGGCTGCTCGGTCAAGTCCTCATCATCGGTTAGGAACCTGTGTGTGTGTGTGTGTGTGTGTGTGTGTTTACCTCCTCATGAGCTGCCAGAGTAGAGCGAGTGTGAGAGTTCGATTGCCTTCGTTCAGATCCTGTCCAGCGATTCCCACCAGAGAGAATTTCGCCTCCTTCTTTCCCAACTCCACTGCGTAGTTACAGTTCTCCAGCTGTGTGTCACATGACCCCGTTACACTCGCCGTTAATAATATTTAATATTAAAATGTAATTATATTATTAGCTTTAATATTTATATTATATTTATAATATTAGCTTATTATGTTTAATTAATTTTAGTAACATTTTGCTATGCTTTTGTCATTTTTATTATTTTTTTATTACTAATATTACTTTTTTATTTTATTAAACAAATTTTTTTCGTTTTTTTTGTGCTTCACCTTAAACTAAACTGAAATTAGACATGTTGCCTTTCAATTAAAGGGAATAAGTTTAAGTTTTTCATCTAATATTTATATAATACTTTATTTCAACTTTATTTCAATTCATAAGACTTTTGTGAGTGAGTGAGTGAGTGAGTGAGTGAGTGAGTGAGTGAGAGAGAGTGTGTTTCTGGTGCTGACAAAATGTTAATTTAGTCGATTGCAAAATCATTTTTAATTTCTGTGCTGTATATCAGTTATATTATCGCATTATGTATGAAAGACAACAGACTTAAATATAAAAAGTTATTATATCACTTATTTATGCTGTGCATAAATTTCACAGCTGTGCTGTGCATAAATAAGTGATATAAATTTAAATTATATTAAATAAAAAATATAATAAATTATTTTTTATTCATAAAATAATATGTAAATAAATAAATCCATAAAATATTTCAAAATATACTTTCTGACTTGAATGTGGTAATAAGGAATGCCAGACCCTGAGGTAGAGCGTTTCATGGATCATGAGTCTATGCGCACCTTCTTCATGTTGCCGCCCAGTTTGGTGTACGGTGGTTTGTTCACTTTGTCCCAGTCCACAGGAACCTTGATCTTTTCATACAGCTGGAAGATCACCAGCGCATCAGCCAGATCCCTAGAAGAAGAGGACCACAGTGAGAACATGAGAACACACACCACAACAGCGCCACCTGCTGGAACACCTGGAGGTTTACACGCAGGTCTCAGTGGAGGAGGTTTAGAAGAGCAGGGTTAAAGGGATCGTTCACACAAATGTTTCAAACTATAGTTTGCTGCTTTTTTTGCAGGATTACATCATGCACATCAGGCATCAGACTGGAAACAGAAATGGTGATTTTTGCATTTTAATTTTATTTAATTTAATTTATTTTTTTGCTTTGATGTGTAATGTTTAGGTCATATGTGTGTTCCATTTAATAAAGAAAACTCACTGTATATACAGTAAAAGAATTAGTGATGCACCAAAAATATTTTTTTTGTTTTCATTGGCTGTTTATTTAATAATCAATTAATTTATCAAATTTACTTAATAATCAACACTCCAATAATGTTGTACAAACATTTAAATTGGCCACATAAGGCCGTTTTCATATCAACTTTTAATGACATTATTATGTTTCTACTTCATTTTTTTATTAAATATAAACATTTAAATGGTTGTCTTCTTTTCTTGACGGATTTATTCAAACATCCATTAAATAATGAAGACATCACTAACAGGTCGAAATATAATTAATATGTAATGCATGTAGTGCATATATTTATTAAAATTGCTGAAACTAAATAAAAATTTTGGACAAATATTTTCAGTTGCCGAAATTTCGGTGCATCACTAATAAAGGCACTTCCACCACAGGCAAGAAATTCATGCTTTTGTAAATCATAATTAGGCTTAGACATTAAAAAGTAAAAATTATGACATAAAAAGATTAAATTCTGACATGTCAAAATTATGGCATACTAAGTCATAAATTGTCAAAATTATGACAAAGTCGAAATTATGACATACTAAGTCACAATTATGACAGAGTAAAAATTATTTAGTAAAAAGTTAAGTTGATTTTGAGTCGAAATTCTGACATAAGTCATAATTATGACATTTGAAATTCTGTTTTTTTCTGTCATTTTGATGTTAAAATTATGACATAAAAAGTAAAAATGTATGACAATTTTTTTTAATTGTGACATACTAAGTCATAATTATGACATAAAATGTCAAATTTCAGACCAAGTCGAAATTCTGACGTAAAAAGTTGATATTCTGACAATTTTTTTATCACAACTTTTTATCATAATTATGTCTACGTTTGTCATAATTGACTTTTTGTCATGACAAAAATATCAAAATTATTATTACTTAGTATGTCATAATCATGAATTAGTATATCATAATAAAAAAAAAATTGTCATCATTTACCAAAACGTGATTTTTTTTTTCTTCTTCTTATGTGGCAGAAATGGGCTTCCATATGTTTTAGTGGTTTAGTAGCCACGATTGCTTTTTTAAACTGTTGTTTATTACCATTTTATGGTGTTGTATTCTGTGTTCAGCCTGATGCGTGTTTGAGGCTGTACTCACACATAGAGATGATTGACACGTGGATTAACGCCCAGTGAGTTCATCCAGTTCCTGAAGGTGCGTTCCTCTCTGGTCTCTCCTGACAGTGACAGAACATGAGACATGGATGAGATCTCGTTACTTCAACATTATCTCTGCTCAAGCATTATTCACTATTCACTCAATGTAATACATGTAAATACAGACATCCAATACAGATATCGCATTAATGTGTAGGAAAAATGGTTGAGCCACCTAAATAATAATCCAGTTATCATTTACTCATGTTGTTCCAAACCTGTATTGACTTTTATTGAACACAAAAGAAAAATATTTTGAGGAATGTTGGGAATCAAACAGTTTCGGTTCCCATTGACTTCCATTCAATACGTCCAGGTTTTAAAACCGTTTTTCTTGGTTGTGCAAATGTTCCGGGAACATTCCGTTTTGCAAACGTTAAAGAACGTTACTTTTGAATGTTCCCTGAACATTCCGAAACTGGTAACATTTAAAAAATGGTGAACGTCCAACTAAAAAACATTAATGATATACAGTCAAACCAAAATGTTTTCAGACACCTTCAACATTTCTCACATTATCTCAGTTTATTCGCTATAGTTTAGAAAATGGTCATAAAATTTGACAAGAACTCAGTTGATATTTCACTGGTTTTGTCCGTCCTTCTGTTAGACTGTCTCACACATGAATTATGTTGAATATCTGTCAGCTGTTAAATTTAACTACACAATTAGATAATACCAGTTTAGCTCAACCAATCACCAAGCAATGCTTCTTTGTGTTCAGTCTGTGTGTAAAAAGAGCATTAGCAATTAAAGAAGAAACACTTCAGCAAACCATGATCAGCTCAAAGTGTCTGAATCATTTTTACTGGTAGTCGCTGTATGAAGAATTATTGGGTATAATATGTCAGTTTACAATTTTATTATGTTATCCTCACTAACATGAATTAACTATAGTGTCCTGCACACACTATCAAAAATGATATCTTGTGTCTGAATAATTTTGGGATTGACTGTATAAATGGACATTATTAGAGACCACATATCATTGAACAAATGTACTATTAATGTTGCTGTAAGAATGTTTTTTCGTAACTTTGAGAGAACTTCTCGATCAGGTTTGGAACGACATGAGTAAATGATGACAGAATGATTCACACACCCTCAATAGAGCTCCAGTCGATGTCCTGGTTCTCCGGCTTCTTCAGAGCGGGATACTTGTTGAACAGATTGGCCACATAGGCCAGGTTGAGTTTGGGGTTTCCTCGCACCACGTCTGTGGCCGTGACGAACTGTCGGCACCCGAGCCGGTCGGCCTGTTCCAGCATGTTCTCGGCTCTCTTCAGGTCGTCTTTTTCCTGTCACAACACAAACCGTGAGTGTATGAGACTCTGTTCAACACAAACCATGAGTGTATGAGAGACTGTTCCAACATAAATATTCAGGCCTCAGTATTGCATGTATAATCATTATAAATGGTTTCAGATTTCAGGTGTTTTCTCATGACTAATCAGTGCTACATTAATAATGTATCTCAAAGTGATGACTGAGTGTGTGCATATGAAGGATGTGTGTATGGATGTATTGATGCCGTGTGTTCTCACCCGTATCCCAGTCATGTCGATCGGGATGGCCGGGATGCCCTCGTCGTCTCCTTTGGGTGCCACCTGGTTCAGGATGTTGTAATAAGCCTTGGAGTCCTGCAGGATGACAGATGACGGTGAGGTTACATGCATTTCTGTTTGTTCATATTTGGCCATTTTACATCCAGAAGAGAGCGTCATTTACATTTTGGGTGGCAAACGGATTTACATAATCAGAACGTGAACTAGATGAATAAATCTGTCATGACGAGCTTTGATGTTGGCTTGAGAAAGGATGGATGGGTGGGTGGATGGATGGATGGATGGATGGATGGATGAATGAGTGGGTGGATGGGTGAATGGATGGATGAATGAGTGGGTGGATGGGTGAATGGGTGAATGGATGGGTGGGTGGATGGATGGATGGGTGGGTGGATGGATGGATGGATGGATGGATGAATGGGTGGGTGGATGGATGAATGAGTGGGTGGATGGATGGATGGATGAATGAGTGGGTGGGTGGATGGATGAATGAGTGGGTGGATGGATGGATGGGTGAATGGATGGATGAATGAGTGGGTGGATGGATGGATGGATGGATGGATGGATGAATGAGTGGGTGGATGGGTGAATGGATGGATGAATGAGTGGGTGGATGGGTGAATGGATGGATGAATGAGTGGATGGATGGATGGATGGATGAATGAGTGGGTGGATGGGTGAATGGATGGATGAATGAGTGGGTGGATGGATGGGTGGGTGGATGGATGGATGGATGGATGGATGAGTGGGTGGATGGATGAATGAGTGGGTGGATGGATGGATGAATGAGTGGATGGATGGATGGGTGGATGGGTGAGTGGGTGGATGGATGGATGGATGGGTGGATGGATGGGTGGGTGGATGGATGGGTGGGTGGATGGGTGGATGGATGGGTGGGTGGATGGATGGATGAATGAGTGGGTGGATGGGTGAGTGGGTGGATGGATGAATGAATGGATGGATGGATGGGTGGGTGGATGGATGGATGGGTGGATGGATGGATGGGTGAATGGATGGATGGATGGGTGAATGGGTGGATGGATGGATGGATGGATGGGTGAATGGATGGATGGGTGAATGGATGGATGGATGGATGGTTGAATTAATGAATGGATTCTGAAAGTGTTTTTGATGTTCTGCTACAGTAAAGCATCTTCTGATCAACAGTGTCTGTTTGTTCTACTGTACCTTAATATCTCTTACTGTACCTTAATATCTGACCAGTGTCTGTTTGTTGTACTGTACCTTAATATCTGAGCTGAAGTTGTTGATTTTGGGAGCTCCGGCCTCCTCCAGGTGATAGTTGACCCAGCGCAGCAGCAGCTCCTCAGGAGACAGTTTAACCAGATCCTCCAAACTCTCTCCATCCCTGAGCAGTGCGATCAGAGCTACACACACACACACACACACACACACACACACACACACACACAAAATCATATGACTCGACAGAGAAACAAACAGTACAGTATGTAGACACAGCAAACACAGAACGTTCCCCTAATGTTAGTATTTGGTTCGTATTTAGTAGATTTTTTTTTCAGCCAAATTATAATATTCCAGGAACATTCTTTTTAGACTGTATTTTTTACAACCATAAAATAATGTAAAATAATGTCTCTGTAAAGAAAACGTTCGTGGCAAACTGAAAATGTATGTTTAGGGAAAGATTTAAGAACGTCCTGGGAACCAAAAAAGAACATTCCCGAAACTTCCTGGGAAAGTGTTAGTTGGACAAACATGATGAAGCTCACACTTCACACCAGTTTGTGTGTGTGTAGGTTTAGGGGTCGGGTCAATGTGTGTGTGTCTAATGGGTATGTTTAGGGGTAGGGTTAGAGTGTGTGTGTGTGTGTGTGTGTGTGTGTGTGATGGGTAGGTTTAGGGGTCGGGTTAGTGTGTGTGTGTGTGTGTGTGTGTGTGTGTGTGTGTGTGTGTGTGTGTGTAATTGGTAGGTTTAGGGGTAGGGTTAGAGTGTGTGTGTGTGTGATGAGTAGGTTTTGGGGTAGGGTTAGAGTGTGTGTGTGTGTGTGTGTGTGTGTGTGATGAGTAGGTTTTGGGGTAGGATTAGAGTGTGTGTGTGTTATGGGTAGGTTTAGGGGCCGGGTTAGTGTATGTGTGTGTAATTGGTAGGTTTAGGGCTAGGGTTAGTGTGTGTGTGTGTGTGTGTGTGTGTGTGTGTGTGTGTGTGTGTGTGTGTGTGTGTAATTGGTAGGTTTAGGAGTAGGGTTAGTGTGTGTGTGTGTGTCTAATGGGTATGTTTAGGGGTAGGGTTAGTGTGTGTGTGTGTGTGTGTGTGTGTGTGTGTGTGTGTGTGTGTGTGTGTGTGTGTGTGTGTGTGTGTGTGTGTGTGTGTGTGTGTGTGTGTGTGTGTGTGTGTGTGTGTGTGTGTGTGTGTGTGTGTGTGTGTGTGTGTGTGTGTGTGTGCGTGCGTGCGTGTGTGTGTGATGGGTAGGTTTAGGGGTCGGGTTAGTGTGTGTGTGTGCGTGTGTGTGTGTGTAATTGGTAGGTTTAGGGGTAGGGTTAGAGTGTGTGTGTGTGTGATGAGTAGGTTTTGGGGTAGGGTTAGAGTGTGTGTGTGTGTGTGATGAGTAGGTTTTGGGGTAGGATTAGAGTGTGTGTGTGTTATGGGTAGGTTTAGGGGCCGGGTTAGTGTATGTGTGTGTAATTGGTAGGTTTAGGGCTAGGGTTAGTGTGTGTGTGTGTGTGTGTGTGTAATTGGTAGGTTTAGGAGTAGGGTTAGTGTGTGTGTGTGTGTGATTATTGTGTACCTTCATTCCTACTAATTTCGATGTCGGCGAACAGGCCGATTTTGATGACCTGCCACAGGAGTCCCAGCACTAAATGCTGCCTGCCCTCTTTCAGGTCCTCTGCTCCGATGTTCACCACATGGCAGCCGATAGCAGAAGCCGAGTTCAGCGCGAGGTTCAGATTCTCCTGCACATTTAAACATGATCGAGAGCATTAAAATCCCACCGCAACAGTGTATGAAACAAACGGCCCGATCAGGAGTGAGTGTGTGTCGTGTCACCTGGATTGTGAAGGGTGTGAGCTTCTTCTTATTGATGGTTCTCTCGTCGATAGTGTCCGGCACAGACAGGTTGATCATTTTACTGCAAAGAGTCATATGTATCATATTTCTGACTAGTGAAATATTGTACAGTATGTGCTTTCCCAGCTAACAAAAATATGTTCTGAGAACGTTTTGCTGATGTTCCCATTAAGTTAGGAAAACAAACATTCCATTTGGCAAACTTTATTTGAATGTTACTTTTGAATGTTCTGTCAACATTCCGAAACAAGTAACATTTAAAAAAAGTTCTAATGTTCTAACATTTAAAAAAGTCCTTCTGTGGTGAAAATCCAGCTTTTAATGTAGTTTATGTGTCTATGTGGTGTTTTTAATGTGCTTTAAGACAAAGCATGTGTAAATTCATAAGTCGACACCATTGCTGAGTATTTTCTCCTTAAAACTGCAGTGAACCAAAGACAGTCTCAAAAACACGCTTTGAAATCGCTGGTGTTTCTGACGTCACAAACTACCTTGTAACCAATCAGATCAACGTGTGATCGTCAACCAGTGGATCTCTGAGCTGAGTGAGTGAGTGGAGGCGGGGCTCATTTGCATATTCATAGAACCGCGCATACTAAATGAGGCAAGGGTGTCGAGTTACATTCAAGATATTTTAAGATATTTTCACAGGAAAAAAACTTTGTTTTTTAACGTTTTAACGTAATGTAATTTTGGTGATCAAAGTTTATCTGCAGGTACCAGAGTACGATGCCGTCTCCCACTGCGGTGAACAGATCGTTGGAACTGGGATCCATGGGAAGGACGTGCTGGCAGTCCGGATCTTTCTCCAAGGCTTTATTGACCCAGTTCACAAAAGCCACTTTTTCCTCCTCTGCACACACACACACACACACACACACACACACACACACGCAACACTGTTAATATAGTGTTTTTTTGTCATTTCCGCAGCTCTAGTCTCCGTGTCGGATGTGTTTTTCCTCACCGGAGTACGAGTGCTGTGTTCCGGATTGTTCCGATGTTCCCGCCACTGAACAGATTCCCTCCTTCTTATTAATGGCTTTCCGGAAGGTCTTGGCCACTTCTGAGCTCTTCAGATCATGAACCACCTGAGACACACACACGACCTTTAGGAAGACTGCTCAGGTAACGTGTGTCATTTCTGCTTAAAATCATTATAATTCATACAGTCAAACCAAAAATTATTCAGACACCAGAATTTTTAATATTTATTCACTAGTGTGTGCAGGACTAATAGTTCACTTATGTAAGTGAGGAGAGCAAAATAAAGTAAACTGTGACATATTATACCCAATAATTCTTCATACAGAGACTACCAGTAAAATATATAAAAATTTGGGACCAAATATTACTCAGACACTTTGAGCTGATCATGTTTTGCTGAAGTGTTTTTTCTTTAATTGCTAATGCTCTTTATACACACAGACTGAGCAAAATGAAGCATTGCTTGGTGATTGGTTGAGCTAAACTGGTATTATCTAATTGTGTAGTTAAATTTAACAGCTGACAGATATTCAACATAATTCATGTGTGAGACAGTCTAACAGAAGGACGGACAAAACCAGTCAAATATCAACTGAGTTCTTGTCAAATTTTATTACCATTTTCTAAACTATAGTGAATAAACTGAGATAATGTGAGAATAGGTGTTTGAATAAATTTTGGTTTGACTGTATATTATAATACAAGTCACATTTGTAAGTCGCTTTGGATAAAAGCGTCTGCTAAACGAATAAATGCAAATATTATTTAAGGGGCCTTCCAGTCAGAAACTTTTGATTTAGCATTTTCCCCCCTCATGATAGAGCGTGACCTTTGACCTGACCTTGGAGAACTCATCGAAGGTGATCTTTCCGTCCTGGTTGAGGTCCATGGTCCTGCTGAGCTCCTGAACGATCTCTCGGATACGGTATCCCGGCAGAGGAAGGTTTGCGGCTCGGAAAAGGTCGTTCAGCTCGTCTGTGCTGATGTAACCGTTACCGTCCACATCTACAAGAAAAGGTCAAAGGTCAGTCCCACAGCAAATACACAGCATGACCAGTGCGCTCCGAATCACACTAATGAACGGATTCTTTTAATGAATCGCTCAAAAGAATCTTGAATCAGTGTTTTAGTATTATTTATATTCTATTTTAATATTTTTAATTGGCTTATATTTGTATATTTTCAGTAGTGCTGGGCAACGATTAATCACGATTAATCTCATCCAAAATAAAAGCATGTATGCATGCATGTACATATTTAAGAAATATTTGCATGAATATATACTGTATATATATATATTATTTTCACGAATCGTTCAAAAGGTTTCAGTGCAATAAATATAAGAACTATTATTTTAAATATAATTTATATTATATAGAAATATAAATATTTTATATATAAATAACACATTTTTCTTAAATATATACATTCATGCGTATGTATTTACATATACAAAATAATTATACACAGCACACACATATATATTATGTAAACACAAACTTTTAATTTGGATGCGATTAATCACGATTATTTGTTGCCCAGCAGCACTAATGTTCAGTTTTCATTTTTATTTTAGTCGTTTTGCCATTTTCATTTGTTTATTCAGCTTTAATTTATTATTTGAGTTTTAGTCATTTTACTACTTAAACTTATTTATTTCAGTTTCGTCATGCCCAGTGTAGTCCGAATCACTCTAATGAACTGATTCTTTTAAAAAAAAGACTCAAATGCTGAATTAAATAGGTTTGAATCAGTGATATTTAAGCATTTTATATACTATGATAGCCATTTGAATTAGCTTTTATTTTTTCAGTTATCATTTAAATTTTAGTTTGTTTTTGTAAGTTTTTATTCAGTTTTAGTAACTGTTGTACTTAAACTTATTTCTTTCAGTCAGTTGCCAAGTTGCAAGTTTTGTCATTTTAAGATTTAAAAAAAATTCATTTCTTTATTTCAATGAATAAAAATAATTTTCAATAGTTTTTTTAGTTTTAGTTAACAATTACAACACCGGTTTAAGTCAGTCGAATGAACTGATTCTTTTAATGAATCATAAAAAAAAAAAAAACTCAAGTTATTGGTTTGAATCACTCTAATGAACTTTGTATTTTCACAAATCATTCAGAAGATTTCAGTGCAAAAAAAAAAAAAAAAGAACTAGTATTTTTGTTAAGAAACTTAAAAGTACTAAAAAGGATTACTAATAAAGTTGCTGAGGAACCGGAAGTGTAAAGAGGAATCAGATTTGAAAGCAGTTATGAGCCAGTCAGATCTATAGCTTTCACACTGCATCGTTCACTCACCGACTTTGCTGAAGGCCTCTCTCAGGTCCTCCATCTCCTCCGCTGGGATGTGTGTTGTGCCCGCCATCTCTCACTGATAGATAGATCACCTGTGAACAAGAGAGAGATTGTGTTTGTGTTCTGCTGATGTGCAAACATCTACTAGCTTAGGGTTTATTAAACAGTGGATAGGAAGATGAAGCAGCTGATACTTAAAGGGGTGGTTGATTATGATTTGACTTTTCTAACTGTAGTTAGTGTGTAATGTTGCTGTTTGAGCATAAGCAACATCTGCAAAGTTACAACGCTCAAAGCTCAGAGCAAAGGGAGATATTTGCTTTTAAAGAAATCACTTTTTAAGGACTACAACAAACGGCTGGTAGAGACTACACCACATTCCTCCCGGGTTAGTGACATCACCAACCCTAGAATTTACATAAACCCCGCCCCCTGAACACGATTTATAGATTATCAAGACAGAATATGCTAATCAATGACTAGAAGATAACTACACATCAGCTACATAAACTCATCAACTATCCATTCAGAAATGTCCTGTTGCTTCTACATGTTGTCACTTCTTCTTGAGTCTCTCCATCATTGTCTGACTCCGGTTTGAACATAAAAGGCTAAAAGTTTTTGAAATTTCCAGTGCATGTGTGTGTGAGGTAAAAGGACACAAGCTCTTGAAGCTCCGCCCCCTGTGCCGGGAGCAGCAGCTCATTTGCATTTAAAGGAACAGATAAAACGGTGCGTTTTTACTCACCCTCAAAAAGTGACAACTTTAACATGCTATATAAAAATATCTGTGGGGTATTTTGAGCTAAAACTTCACACACACACTCTGGGGACATCAGAGACTTATTTTACATCTTGTGAAAAGGGCATTATACCCCCCCTTTAAAACACCCTCCGTTTGAACAATCAAAACATCCAGTATTTCAAATGTTTTGAATATGTTTTTTCTTGGTTATTATGCAAACGTTCCATTTTGCAAACATTATGGGAATGTTACTTTTGAATGTTCTCTGAACATTCTGAAACAAGCAGTAACATATAAATAATATTAGATGAATGTCTTACTAAACATTTCTGAAAAAAATTGTGGTGTAACGAGACCCTCATGTCACGATTCGATACATATCACGACACTGAACTCACGATACCATATTATTGCGATACTCCAAGACATATGATAAAAGGTTAACAAAAAATGTACTGTTGATTAAAATGCTCAATTTGATATTACATTGTGTGTATAAATGAATATTCTTGGACTTGGTGCTGAAACCCAAAGCACAGGACAATAGAGACACCAGAATAACAATATGTTTTTATGCAGAAATAATGTTTTGGAGTAACACTTATTTTGAATAAAAGGTAACACTTTATTTGTCCTTGTTACATGTTACATGTGCTTACCATAGTAATAACAGTAAATTATGCATAATTACATGCAACTAACCCTCAACCAAACCCTAATCCTATAGTAAGTACATGTAGTTGCTTAATATTACTCAGTACTTAAATATATAATTACACTGTAAAAATGACACCTTAAAATAAAGTGTAACCTGTTTTTGTGCTAACGTTTTTGAGGACATTATTACAGATCAGAGATCGTTCCTAACTTTGAGAAGAACGTTTGCTGTTTCTTTATCAGTTTGTCCTTCTAACCTTCTCCTGTCTGATCAACGCGTGGGTTTTGTAACGACATGAAGTGAAGACGCAAACATGCCATCCAGAGACTTGAGCAACACCTTTCATACCGGAAGTGGCTGTTGCTTCTGGCGTTTGAGTAACAGCATGTGGTTTGAGGAGACGACATTAAAAATATAGCTTAGCAGAGTATAATCATAGTACATGATGAGAATTATACATGGTTATGTATTGCAACCTTACAGTAGGTTTACAGCAGTTACGCAAATATAAACAAGCGAATTAGCCGACGTGACTTCCCGCTTCTGAAAGTGTGAGATGTGTGTGTCGTGATGAACGTCCTGGACGTTAACAAACGCAGAAGTATGTCAGCAATCATGGAAGAGGTTTAAAGCTCGCTTCACCTCATGATTTGTGCAATCATCACGTTTTGGTTACGTTCCCATTAAGTATTGAAAAACGGTATTTCTATTGTGTAACAATACATCGCAATGAAAAAATGCAACAATATATGTATTATATATGTATATAACATATGTATTGTGTGTAGTTCACCCAAAATAAAAATTACTGTGTTAGAAAAATTTAAGTTTACAGAGTTTTAGTGTCAGTTACATTAAACTACTGTATATAATGTTGAATATAATGTATAATAATGCAATGGGGGAATATTTGTGTGTCCTGATAATGCCAAATGTCTGATGTTACCAGTAAAAATTGGCCTTCATTATTTTAAATATATCTAGTCATGAAACAACGCAAGCATATTCGTCTAAAATAATTCTGTTTTCATCTTCAGAATCATGAATATTGTTATTCTGGTGTCTCTATTGTCCTGTGCTTTGGGTTTCAGCACCAAGTCCAAGACTATTCATTTACACACCAGTGTAATATCAAAGTTAGCATTTTAATCAACAGTAAATGTTTTGTTAACCTTTTATCATTTGTCTTGGAGTATCGCAATAATATGGTATCGTGAGTTCAGTATCGTGATATGTATCGAATTGTGACATGAGGGTCTCGTTACACCACTAGTTATTTCTGAATGTTCTATAAACATTCAAAACGTCCAGTTTATCTCTTCGTTGTGAGAAAGTTAATAGAACATTCCATTTTGCAAAAATGTAACGTTACTTTTGAACGTTCTCTGAACATTCCGAAACAAGTTGTAACATTTAAAAAAATGTTTGATGAACGTCCAACTCTGAACAAACATCCTATTAACGTTACAGGAAGAACATTTGCTCATAACTTTCCCTGTTATCTGGGAGTTTAAATCTCCAGAATACAGCTTATACTGAGACATTTCTTCCTCGAAAGTGTCTTTGTAACAAAACTATAAAACACATTTTAGTTGTGTGGATAATGAAGCGGGGCTCGTTTGTGATTTCAATTCTATCAGACGGATGCTTAATATCACTGCGTTTAACATGCAAATGTTGCTCTGTTTAAAGTGATGTCTGTTCAGCTCAGTGAAATAATCAGATGCTGCTGCACATTTGCATCTTCATGACGGTGATATAAGTGCTTTTTATCATCATAAATCATCATGATAATGGATAATGTTTAGCTGAGAACTATTTTGGTAACACTTTACAAGCAGGTTTCATTTGTTAACGTTAGTTAAGATGAACTAACAGTGACCAATACTTCTATTCAGCACATTTATACATTTTTAAAATTAAAAATTGTATATGTTAACATTAGTTAATGCACTGTGAAGTAACATGAATATAAACATGTTTAATTAATAAAGGTTAATAAAAGCTGTAAAAAAAAAAGCTCATTGTAAGTTCATGTTAGTTAATACAGTAACTAGATTGACTTTATTGTTAAGTGTTACCACTATTTTATGTCTTTTTCAGTATCTTTAAACACTTGAGCAATAGAGCAAATGTTAGTTATGTCAGTATCATTTCAAAATGTCTGCTTTCAGCCCTTCACATGTGCTCTGATCTTCCTCTTTCACATGTGCATTCTGCTTTTGTTTTAGCTCAGTCTAGAAATAAAAAAATGATATAATCGATTCTGCTGCTGCACATCCCACTCTTTGCAAAGGTGTTAATGACATTTTAAGGCTCGAGGTTCTGAGATGTAAGTTGGAGCACAGTATAGATGCTGTAGAACGAAGCAGTAACTTCATGCACTTGTTGCACACCGAACCACAGTTTCCTGTTCTCTTTAACCACAGCGCAAAGCTTCACTTCTCCTTCAGATTACATTGAACACTCAAAACCCCCCAAAACTTTATGACAAACTGAAACTCTGAGAGCACGCTTAAAATCTGGAATTCAAAATTGTATTAAAATTCATGATTGTTTGCCATTTCTCATACTGCCATACTGGTCATATCACTTGCATTGGAAAAGCAAAGTTATTAAATTAAATGGCAATGGCAAATTTGAGCCTTTTAACTCTCAGATGTTTGGATTCGACCGTATAATAGGTAATATAAATATGTTTTAAGAACATGTTGTTAACGTTCCCTTTAAGTTATGAAAACGTCATTTCTCAATGTTACCTAGTTTCAAATGTTTTACAATTTTTTTTTATTATTTATGCAAACATTAAGGAAACATTTTATTTTGCAAACATTATGGAATGTTACTTTTGAATGTTCCCTGAACATTCTGAAACAAGTAACATTTAAAAAATGACAAACGTACAACTACAACGTTTCAGAAAGTTCCATAACCGATGTATAAATAATGTTTTTGAGAACATAATCACAGACCAGATAACGTGCTATTAATGTTACTGGATGAACGTTTGTTCATAACTTGCCAGAACGTTCCCTGTATTTTGTCAGCTGTTGCATTAATATTCAACTAAATCTATCAAATGCATCACATGTGAAGATGAAGCACAAACATTTACACTATCAACTAAAACTGTTTAAATGATTAGTACACATGATCTGATCAGGATCTGAAAGTTTCAGGCTGTTTCTCATTTGAAGAGTGCAGCATCTGTCAGACTCACATCAGTGATGGAATAACTTTGATACACTCGACAAACACAGATAGTGATCATGTGCATCTCTTACCTGCAGACGACGGTGGACTTCAGGGTGGATCTGTGTCTGGTCACTTTCAGAGCTTCTGCTGCGAGTCTATTCAAATGTGAGAGGAAGGAAGTGACATACACAGAGGCCTACACGACAGTGGAAACAGGAACACACACGGTCTATGTCTTTATAAGGTAAAACGCTTGACATCTGCAAACAGCAACAAACATGATCGACATCTGACAGCATCTGTCACTACTCTGAGATTTAACAGTGCTAAGGTTTGATCTTGTGAAATGGACAATTCAAGAATGTCACCACAAGTTTGGGTGTACAAATGCCATCGTTTAAGAAACATCCTCTGGAGGAAGCGTAATCTATTATTTTTTTTTCTTATGTGTTTTTATTGCTCTTATAGGGCAATTGAGTTTGTTCCCGTTCCACCAGCAGAAGGAGAACTTCATACAAGTTGAACTTTGCGTGCCTTTTGTATCAGAACATGAGGATTCCATCAAAGATCTCATGCATTACATAATCAGATTACTTTAGGATTACAGGTAACGTGTGTTACATAATCAGATTACTTTAGGATGTAACGAGTAAAGTAACGCATTACAGGTAACGTGTGTTACATAATCAGATTACTTTAGGATGTAACGAGTAAAGAAACGCATTACAGGTAACGTGTTACATAATCAGATTACTTTAGGATGTAACGAGTAAAGTACCGCATTACAGGTAACGTGCGTTACATAATCAGATTACTTTAGGATGTAACGAGTAAAGTACCGCATTACAGGTAACGTGCGTTACATAATCAGATTACTTTAGGATGTAACGAGTAAAGTAACGCATTACAGGTAACGTGTTACATAATCAGATTACTTTAGGATGTAACGAGTAAAGAAACGCATTACAGGTAACGTGTGTTACATAATCAGATTACTTTAGGATGTAACGAGTAAAGTAACGTATTACAGGTAACGTGTGCTACATAATCAGATTACTTTAGGATGTAACGAGTAAAGTACCGCATTACAGGTAACGTGTGTTACATAATCAGATTACTTTAGTATGTAACGAGTAAAGTAACGTATTACAGGTAACGTGTGCTACATAATCAGATTACTTTAGGATGTAACGAGTAAAGTAACGCATTACAGGTAACGTGTGTTACATAATCAGATTACTTTAGGATGTAACGAGTAAAGAAACGCATTACAGGTAACGTGTTACATAATCAGATTACTTTAGGATGTAACGAGTAAAGTACCGCATTACAGGTAACGTGCGTTACATAATCAGATTACTTTAGGATGTAACGAGTAAAGTAACGCATTACAGGTAACGTGTTACATAATCAGATTACTTTAGGATGTAACGAGTAAAGAAACGCATTACAGGTAACGTGTGTTACATAATCAGATTACTTTAGGATGTAACGAGTAAAGTAACGTATTACAGGTAACGTGTGCTACATAATCAGATTACTTTAGGATGTAACGAGTAAAGTACCGCATTACAGGTAACGTGTGTTACATAATCAGATTACTTTAGTATGTAACGAGTAAAGTAACGTATTACAGGTAACGTGTGCTACATAATCAGATTACTTTAGGATGTAACGAGTAAAGTAACGCATTACAGGTAACGTGTGTTACATAATCAGATTACTTTAGTATGTAACGAGTAAAGTAACGCATTACAGGTAACGTGTTACATAATCAGATTACTTTAGGATGTAACAAGTAACGCATTACAGGTAACGTGTGTTACATAACCAGATTACTTTAGGATGTAACGAGTAAAGTAACACATTACAGGTAACGTGTGTTACATAATCAGATTACTTTAGGATGTAACAAGTAACGCATTACAGGTAATGTGTGTTACATAATCAGATTACTTTAGGATGTAACGAGTAAAGTAACACATTACAGGTAACATGTGTTACATAATCAGATTACTTTAGGATGTAACAAGTAACGCATTACAGGTAATGTGTGTTACATAATCAGATTACTTTAGTATGTAACGAGTAAAGAAACGCATTACAGGTAACGCTTGTTACATAATCAGATTACTTTAGGATGTAACGAGTAAAGTAACTCATTACAAGTAACGTGTGCTACATAATCAGATTACTTTAGGATGTAACAAGTAACGCATTACAGGTAACGTGTGTTACATAATCAGATTACTTTAGGATGTAACAAGTAATGCGTTACTAGTATTAATGTAATCACTTTTTTAATGTAACTGCAAATTGCATTCTAATAATACAAATACATTTATTTACAGCCAAAAAAAAGTGTTACTGCAGATGAAATATTTTCAAGAACAACAGTCACAGTAATAGTTGTGGCTGAAATATAGCTAGTGATGCATGATGTCCAATTTAGTGGATAGATGATTAATCAGAATTTCCTCCCAATCTAAAATCAATACTTGAAAAATGTAATAGTGATATGACTCCTTAGATGGTACTTGATGCTACAAATTCAAAAAAATTTTTACCTGCAAGTGTCTCCTAGACATTCCTTGTTTCCTTGACATTCGCATAACCAAGAGACGTTTGTAAGGGCCGGTTCGCACAGATCATGTTTTTCTATGCCACTGACGCCACTTTCCCATTGTCTTTCAATGTAAACACATGCTAGACAGACGTCTTTAACCGTTTCACTCATGTCTAGCATCTTTTGCAGCATGGCATTATAAATACGCGGCACTCAAGTTATAATAAGTTCAACTTTGAAGGCTTTGTTTTTGTTCCACTGACCTGTGCAGCATGTTTTTTAAAAGGATAGTTCACCCAAAAATGAAAATTCTCACCCTCAAGTTGTTTGAAACCTGTATGCATTTCTGTCTTTCTTATGGGGTAACCAAACGGTTTATGGACCCCATTGACTTCCAAAAAAATACAATGGAAGTAAATGGAGTCCATCAATTGTTTGGTTACTGATATTCTTCAAAATACCTTCTTTTGTGTTCAGCAGAAGAAAGAAATTCAATTCTTACAAGATTGGAACAACTTGAGGGTGAGTAAATGATGACAGAATTCTCATTTTTGGGAGAACTATCCCTTTAACAACAAATAAAGATTTTTACAGGCCGATAAATATTTGCAATACTTGTTGTTTATGGGTTAAAAGCTCTCTGGTATGATTTGATTTACATTTTAAACTGGTTGACTTATGTATGGATGTTACATACAAACTTAAGTTCTGCTAAGTTCTGTTTCCCTGAAAAAAAATATTTTTTTAATATATATTTTTTGATATCTGGGAATATTTACTCACACACAAACACTAGTCAAACGCGCTTTCCTCGAGTATGAAAACTAAATGTATTATATAACGCGCTTGAAAACAGCATATGACGTCACACGCGAAAATGTCACAAGTGTCTTTGATCTTTACGCGCGCTGTGAGATTGACAGGCGGTTGCTAGGGCGGTTGCTAGAGACTCAGATTCTCGGCTGAACTCTGGTGAGTTTTCAGACGCGGGTTATGGCTGTTTTCAAGGTTTAAAGTTGGCAGAAATCTGTGAATTACGGAGGAAATTAAACCGACACAGAGAATGAAAGTTGATCAGGTTTATATCGCTTTGATTCGATCGTTAGAAACTGCATTAATCATTGAACGATGAATAAACGATGTGTCTTCGGTTTTGATTTAGCGAGACATATTTGCAGTTTGATCCTTATAGAACAATATTAATAGTGAATAAATAACATAAAGCTATGAGGTTATTTTCATGACGATTGATTTCTCTTGACAGTAATGCAACATCAAATTATGCATTAGTATTTGTTGCACTGTATTTAACCCATTCTGATGCAAAAAAAAAAAAGTATTAATAGCCCTGATAAGGAACATGCAACCTATATTTCTTCCTGTTGATTTTTTTTTTTTGCGGTGAAATGTGTCTCTTGCATGCTTAAATCTCTATCGCTGATGTTCTCATTAACACTGATCAGAAAGATTCAATGTCATCTGAACACATGAAGCTGTTGAGAAGACCCCTGCCCCCTATAAAGACAGCACACTACAGCTCTGCGCCTGCGCACAGGACTGCAGGTGACTCCTCATTCATTGATCATATTACACGTGGCATAATGTGACCTTTTCCCGCCAACAGGGAACGGTTTTGGAATGTTCAGAGAAATTCAAAAGTAACAGTTCCATGATGTTTTCAAATTGATCAAATAAAATGTTGTCCAACATTGACATTGTTTACAAAAGTAAAACTTACCTTTTTGTTGAACTATTAATGCTGTGCATTTAATTATTGATTTATTTGTATTATGCATTATTGTTTGTGCTATTTATTATTTTAGCTAGATTTTTAATTAATGAGTCGTGTTTAAAAGCATCCCAGAATGCACCTGATGGGTGAGCAGAGCTATAATATACACTCAGAAATGTATTTAGGTCTAAATTCAAAATTTATTTGGATTTCACAGTTTTAATATAAACTGATAAACTTAATGTGATGCATATTTGTAAGTCATGCATACATTTATGTAACAGTACTAAATGTGTTTTTTGCATTGTAACAAAGTTTATATGTTAATAATCAATGAATTCACTCATACATTTTAACTAACTAAATATTTTAACTAACTAAAATTTTATTAATTTAATTGTGAACAGATAGAAAATCTGATTATTTAGATTCAATTGTTGATAAACTATGCCATGATTTAAAAAAAAAAAGTTTGGTTATGTAAAACTATGTAATTCAAATGGATGGAAATTTTATGCCATTTAAATACATAAATCTTACATTTACGCCTAAATAAGACTAATAAGAAGCTCAAATATGAGTTTTAATTTGTATCATGTTTTGATCTCTACATTATTCCAGTTGTTTTGTTATTATAACAATATGAATATGATGATGTCATCTCTGTGTTTCTAGGCCATGAACGGAGCGAGTGTGTTTACAGTCCGAAGACGTATCTTGAGGATTCTGCTCGTGTTGGCCAGATCACATTACCCAGAATCCTCAGCAGTTTCCCCCATCAGCCTCAGCGCACGCCCGCTGGTCGCCGACCTCTTGACCTCTTCTGCCTCAATGACTTCCTGCAGGTCGGCCGGCGTGTGTGTGTGTGTGTGTGTGTTTGTGTGTGTGTGAGTGAGTGAGTGTGTGTGTGTGTGTGAGAGGGTTGCTGACCTCTTGATCTCTTCAGCCTCAATGACTTCCTGCAGGTGTGCCAGTCGGTGAGTGTGTGTGTGTGTGTGTGTGTGTGTGTGTGTGTGTGTGTGTGAGACCTCTTCTGCCTCTGACAGCTGCAGGTGTGCCGGTCGGTGTGTGTGTGTGTGTGACCTCTTCTGTCTCTGACAGCTGCAGGTGTGCCGGTCGGTGTGTGTGTGTGTGACCTCTTCTGTCTCTGACTCCTGCAGGTGTGCCGGTCGGTGTCGGTGTGTGTGTGTGTGTGTGTGTGACCTCTTCTGCCTCTGACTCCTGCAGGTGTGCCGGTCGGTGTCGGTGTGTGTGTGTGTGTGTGTGTGTGTGTGTGTGTGTGTGTGTGTGTGTGTGTGACCTCTTCTGCCTCTGACTCCTGCAGGTGTGCCGGTCGGGCCGCGGGTCTTGGGTCGATCTGAGGAAGACGGTTCTGTCCAGCTGTAACTATGAGAAGCTTCTGCGTTTGTTCCTGTCGGAGCTGCACAGAGGCTGGCAGTGGGAAACAGCCAATCAGACGCTGAGCTGCGAGAGTTTGACCCCGCCCACACGCAGGATCCCTCAGAGACAGATCATATGTGGTAATACACGTGTGTGTGTGAGAGTGAGTGTTTGCAGGAGACCTCAGAGACAGATCATAGGTGGTAATACACGTGTGTGTGTGTGTGTGTGTGTGTGTGTGTGTGTGTGTGTGTGTGTGTGTGTGTGTGTGTGTGTGTGAGAGTGAGTGTTTGCAGGAGACCTCAGAGACAGATCTTAAAATTAGGCACAGCTGAAAAATACTGCACATACAAATTAAAAAGTGAAATTAAAATAAATATCAGACACCAATATGGCTTAGACTATGCTCATCTATGCTCTAAAATGTCATGTTACACAACTGTACCTTGATAGTGTCTTGATGGCTTTTTTTTATTTAGAAGGGAGGATTGCTTGCCTCACAAAAATGTTCACTCATTTACTTAAAAATTTGTTTTTATAATTGTACATGTACATGGTAGATAGGCCTGTGCGGATTCACTTTTTCTCTCTGGGTGTGTGTGTGTGAGAGAGAGATAGAGAGAGAGAGTGAGTGAGTGAGTGAGTGCGTGAGTGAGTGTGAGAGAGAGAGAGAGAGAGTGTGTGTGAGTGAGAGAGTGAGAGAGTGAGTGAGAGAGTGAGTGAGTGAGTGAGTGAGTGAGTGAGTGAGTGAGTGAGTGAGTGAGTGAGTGAGTGAGTGAGTGAGTGAGAGAGAGAGAGAGAGTATGCGCGCTCTCTGCCAAGTGACGTGAGATAAATACATTAATGCATAGCATAAACTGATGCGCTGCTTTAAATGTGAAGAGCTTTGCACACGCAAGCGACGTAATTTCAATTTATGAGCGGCCCACCGGGAATTCTCCCGATGGCCACTCCGGGCCTGTGTGTGTGTAACTACTTAACCATATTTTGTACTAATTTGTACCCAGAAGTGAGCCACACCTGACATAAACTCCCCAAACCTGTGTGTGTTCAGAGTTAGCAGCAATGGTTCAGTCCGAAGCACGAGCACGAAACTCTTTCAGGAGTGATTCTGGAGTTTCTGGACCAGAATCAGTGGATCAGCTGAGGACTGAACACACACTTCATGAGCCGTACACAGGCAAGGACACACACTTCAGAGTCACATGATCCTTCAGAAATCATTCTGATATGCTGATTTCCTGCTCAAGAAATATTTCTGAACAAGGTTTAGTTCAGTTCAGTTCTCCTCTGTCCACAGCACATGAAGTTGTCCTGAACGCGGTGACCAGCAAACACTTCCAGGGCTCCCGCCGCTCTCGCTCCCCGTTCCGATGTGCTGGAGACTGTGATGTCATCAGTGCGTCTGAGCTCAGCGTCCTGGACTGCCTTACGCGCGGAGGAACCAGCCTCAGCTTCAAGGTGTGTGTGTGTGTGTTTGAGTGTGTGTGTGTTTGTGTTTGAGTGTGTGAGTGTGAGTGTGAGTGTGTGTGAGTGTGTGTGAGTGTGAGTGTGAGTGAGTGAGTGAGTGAGAGTGTGATTGAGTGACTGAGTGAATGTGAGTGAGAGAGTGTGAGTGAGTGTGTGAGTGTGAGTGAGAGAGTGTGTGTGAGTGAGTGAATGAGTGAGTGAGAGTGTGATTGAGTGACTGAGTGAGTGTGAGTGAGAGAGTGTGAGTGAGTGAGAGTGATTGAGTGAGTGAGTGAGTGAGTGAGTGAGTGAGTGAGTGAGTGAGTGAGTGAGTGTAAGTGATGGTGTGTGTGTGTGTGTGTGTGTGTGTGTGTGTGTGTGTGTGTGTGTGAGTGAGTGAGTGTAAGTGATGGTGTGAGTGAGTGAGAGAGTTTGAGTGAGTGAGTGAGTGAGTGAGTGAGAGAGTGTGTGAGTGAGTGAGTTTGAGTGAGTGAGTGAGTGAGTGAGTGAGAGAGTGTGTGAGTGAGAGTGTGTGAGTGATTGAGTGACTGAGTGAGTGAGAGTGTGAGTGAGTGAGTGAGTGTGAGAGTGAGTGTGAGAGTGAGTGAGAGAGTGTGAGTGAGTGAGTGAGTGAGTGAGTGAGTGAGTGAGTGAGTGAGAGTGTGTGTGTGTGTGTGTGTGTGTGTGTGTGTGTGTGTGTGTGTGTGTGTGTGTGTGTGTGTGTGTGTGTGTGTGTGTGAGTGAGTGTGTGAGGGAGAGTGAGTGTGGAGTGAGTCAGTCTGTGTGTGTGAGTGAGTGAGTGAGTGAGTGAGTGAGTGAGTGAGTGAGTGAGTGAGTGAGTGAGTGAGTGAGTGAGTGAGTGAGTGAGTGAGTGAGTGAGTGAGTGAGTGAGTGAGTGAGAAACAAACTATGTTCTAAGAACATTTTGTTAATGTTCCCAGTAAGTTATGAAAATGTTATTTTGGACTATTGTAATCTATAGGGAACATTCCATTGTATCATTTTTGCAAACATTATGAGAATGTTATTTTTGAATTTCTCTGAACGTTCCAAAACAAGTAGTAACATTTAAAAAACGTCCAGCTATATCATTTCAGTCAAAAATGTTCCATGAACGACTTATAAATGTTTTTGAGCAAATGTTTTGAGAATATTATTAAAGACCAGATAACTTTGAAGAAGAGTTTTATTAATGTGACGTTTGTTCATAACCTTGCCAGATCATTCCCTGCTGGATGTGATTTCAGTCATATTTGCCTTGGGTTTGACTAAAGTTGAATATGTTCGAGCTCATTAGACGTGATGTAATCGTGCCTCTGAAGCTTCAAAACCTGATGATGTAATAATTCTCACTGGCCAACTCCAGGAAAACTATTTTATAACTGAAGCAAATGCTCAGTGCAGAAATCACTTTATGTGCGCTCTCAGTGTGAGACGTTAATAGTGTCAAACGCGTCTCAGGAACATCCGTCATGATGTGTGTTTGAGGCAGTGTTGTAGTTGAGTCACCAACTGTCGAGTCCGAGTCGAGTCTCGAGTCCCCGTGTTCGAGTCCGAGTCCAAGTCCGAGTCACCAAAGAAGAGACCGAGTCGAGTCCGAGTCGAGTCACCATTACCTGAGTTCGAGTCCGAGTCGAGTCTCGAGTCCCCAGTGTTCGAGTCCGAGTCGAGTCATCAAGGTTGAGTCTTTGTTATATTTCAAGACTGCCTACATTTCTCTACTCTGGCACCTTTAAAGAGCTGATATAATTATAAAAGAGGGTCTACATTAAACAAAAATGACACCACTGTGTTGACAATTATAAATAATAAATAAATAAATACAATATAAATAAATATAAATAAAAACTTTTGATTTCAATAATGTAGGCTATTAGTAGGCTAAATGTTAAAATTAACATTAACAATGCTGTAGAAGTGCAGTTTATTAATAGTAGCCTAAATGTTAACTAATGTAGTTAACTAGAGTTTAATAAATGGAACATTATTGTAAAGTGTTACCGATTTGTTATACACCGATTCAGACGTCTCGTGAGTTCGTTGTTGGACAGATGGACAGTTGTTTTAACCATTCATTAAAGTGAATCGTTCAAAGGAGTCATTAGTTCGCGAATCGGACGTGTCATTAATGGACGTGTAGCCTACCTACGGCACGCCTTGTGTGATTATCTCGGCAGTTTAGGACAGGACAAGATTTGTGTCAACACAGAAAACATTTCATCACTAGATAGGTCTTTTCGTTTATTGAAATTGTGGCTAATGTCAGCTGAATGTGCGGAACGCTTTTCAGAGAAGATAAGGCAAACGTTTTTTTTTTTTAATTGTTTCAGCACAATTCACACCTCGCGGTAATTCAGGAGAAAAAATCTCTGAATGATCTACGTGAAACTTCGGTCTTCCGACCTTTTACTATCGTGTCAATTGATTTTGATTAATATTAGAGGAGGGAGCACCGCTCGTGTTGTTTGAAGACGGTGAGAGCGCGCGCGCGCGCGCGCGCGCGCGCGGCTGGTTCTCTCTGCTCGTTCTTATATGCAGGAAAAAAAGAGATCCCGTCCGGTCTTGGAGCCCAAAACAGGAAAAGTGTAACATCAAATTTTAAAACCTATTTAGTCAGAAACTTCATCCAACGTCATTCATTTGATGAATGCTCAAGTCCGATTTTATATCCTCGAGTCCGAGTCCAAGTACGAGTCATCAGTCCGCAAGTCCAAGTCAAGTCACGAGTCCTGAGAATAGAATCTCGTGTTGGACTCGAGTCCAGAGAACAGGGACTCGAGTCGGACTCGAGTCCGAGTCCAGGACTCGAGTACTCCATCACTAGTTTGAGGTCAGTTACATCATCGCTCGCCCCTTCATTCAGGATAAAGTCCGACTTGACTTCCTCTGTCCATGTAAAGACAGATTGTGTTCTCAGTGTCTTCAGTCCCGGCGTGTGGACAACAGATCTTCTGTAGGAGAAGCTTCTGCATCCATACAAAGAGCTTTATGTCTTTAGGAAATGAAACGTTCTGATTAAAACAGGAAGAAGAGCATGTGCACTTCCTCTCTAGTCTCATTTATTTTTATTTGCAGTTTAAGGAACTGGTTTTAGTCACATGTCTAATTGTGTTTTGTTGAGTGTAATTTGGTCTTGGGTCAGTATTAGATTCAGTTTATGTTCATCAGACGTAGATGAGATGTAAGTATTGTTGGAAACTCAGAAGCGAAGACCAGGAGACCTGGTTCTTTCTTCAGCAGGATTCTTTATTGAGGACACGAGTCGTAGCTGCAGTCATCAAGTCTGCCTAAGGGAACTTTACATGGTCTCTTAAAGGAATTCAGTGGCCAGTTCTTAAAACTGTTGACCTTACACACAAATCTAATCATCTAAAGACAATAGAGGCAATAACCCCCAACTGGAGATAATGGTACCCCCCAAATTGTATAAACAACACATGGTCACAAGAACTAAGACTGTAAACATTCACACATAGTTCAACTCTCAGTAGGACGATCAAAGACTGACAAAACCCCTTCAATGGAAACTATATTGAATCTAATCAGTAAATGGATGCCATCATGTTGAAAACTAAACTTTTCTCTTATTTTCAATCTCTCCTATTCACTTTCAATGGCCGGCAATTTTTGACCGAAATGAGATGCCTACTCTCAGATAGATGAAGCCTACGATTAATCAGATGCAAATAGAAATATAAAACCAGGCCTAATTGAAAGAAAACAAGTTGACAAAAAGATTGAATCCAATATCGGGTGATGATATAGCGTAACAAGTGATTTATAAGCACATTTTTATCAGCCGGTCATTTTTGACCGGGAACATCAAAAGTGTTATAGGGTTCTGAACACGACCTGAGGGTTAAAAAAAACTGTAAAACGGGGCGAGGGGGTCTGAATAACTTTTCGAGATTAAAGTCGAAATATTTCGAGAATAAAGTCGAAACAGTACGAGAATACAGTCTTCCGTAGAAGTTGTGTGTGTGCTTGCTGTTGTTTCACATTGCCGCAAAGGCATTCATAACGCCACGCGTCCACTGGCGCAGAGCGACTGTTTCCAATTCATTACTCATTGCGCGCGCGTGTGTGTGTGTGTGTGTGTAAAGAAATGTGCATGTGAAGTCGAACTGCGTCGGACATGGATCTACACAAAATAGTAGCTTTTTACTTTTATCTGGGCTTTCAACAAAAGGAAATTCTACAGGTGCCAATCTACCAACATGGCATTAGGCTACCATTATAGGACGTTATAAAATATACTTCGCCGGAATAGACTTTAGCCTATACAGTCACAAACACTTTTCAGACTGGATGGAGATATCCAGCTTTATGAATGAATGAGGCATTTATATAGCGCTATATGTGTACTGTAGGCCTACACTCAAAGTGCTTTACAGTCATATCAGGGAATCTCTCCTCAACCTCCACCAGTGGTTATTATATCTGAGGAAATCACGGGATCCGGCCAAATGATTGAATACAGAATGATGCACTTAAAATGTATCTAGAACGTATTTACGGTGAAGAGGTTACTGTTAAGTGTTCTCGACCCAGATGGTGTTGCCTATAGACGAGCACATCAAAACATGTCAGAAACACTGGCACATACAGTTTGGACATGAGTGTGAGACCTACTCTGGCGGAGTCTGTGCTCGTCTATAGGCAACTCCATGGTAGGGGAGACCAGGGATGGTTGCAACACTTTTTGCATTTCTCTCAGTTACTCAGAGACTATTTGGACTAGACCAACCAAATTTGAATATATTAAACTTGCATCTGTCTGCTAATTACCCATACCATTTAAAGATGATTACATATGACATATCGGTCACAGTATTTATTTGAATGGAAGAAGCCAGATGTTGCAACTGACCCCAACCCAGGGACGGTTGCAACATGTTAAAAATACCTTACATTTCACTAATTAACTTTAGCTTTTTGTCTCAATGAGCATAGAATTCTGAAAATATTAACTGTTTTAGGCCTACTATAATATTATAGTATTATTTATTTATATAATAATATTATTGTAGCCTATTATTTATTTAATTAGTCATATTTATCAAATAACAGTTATTGAGTTTTGTTTATGTGTAAAACATAGGCCTACATAGATTCAGTGTGCAGGCGTTACAGATGCTATCAGTCTCTCCATATTTCAGTGTCAGACAGGAAGAATTGAACTATGTGCAATGCAACAAACTTTTATTAAACATGCAATTTATAACTTGTTGCAACCGTCCCCGATCAGCCCTGACAGAACATCATACGCCTGCTAGACACACTGACTTTGACACATGCTAACCATGTCACTTAGAAGTCAGCAAAACAATAATTCAAACTAAGTTTTGATTAATTCATACAAAATGTCAGGACAGTATGACAAAAATACATCTCATGAAAATTTTTACTTTCATACCTTCAAAACAAGTTTTGTTCAATAAATGCAGCAGCAGATGTTGAATATGTCTACTGTCTTCTTGGTGGGGGGAGGGGGTCTAACTGTGCATGTGCAGTGTGAGTGTCTGTGTGAGAAAAATCCCCTGTTGCAACTGTCCCCGGTCTCCCCCTAATGCATGTTGGGAGATTGGCACCTGTGTAGAATTTCCTTTTGTTGAAAGCCCAGATAAAAGTAAAAAGCTATTATTTTGTGCCATATATTCTGCGCCAGTGGACGCGCACCGTTATGAATGCACACACGCACAACTACTACGTAAGACTGTATTCTCGTAATGTTTCGACTTTATTCTCGTAATGTTTCGACTTTATTCTCGAAATGTTTCGACTTTATTCTCGTAATGTTTCGACTTTATTCTCGAAATGTTTCGACTTTATTCTCGTAATGTTTCGACTTTATTCTCGAAATGTTTCGCCTTTTTTTTTAAATGTTTCGACTTTATTCTCGTAATGTTTCGACTTTATTATTGAAATGTTTCGACTTTATACTCGAAATGTTTCGACTTTATTCTCGTAATTTTTCGACTTTATTCTCGTAATGTTTCGACTTTATCCTCGAAATGTTTCGACTTTATTCTCGAAATGTTTCGACTTTATCCTCGAAATGTTTCGACTTTATTCTCGAAATGTTTCGACTTTATTCTCGTAATGTTTCGACTTTATACTCGAAATGTTTCGACTTTATTCTCGTAATGTTTCGACTTTATTCTCGAAATGTTTCGACTTTATCCTCGAAATGTTTCGACTTTATTCTCGAAATGTTTCGACTTTATTCTCGTAATGTTTCGACTTTATACTCGAAATGTTTCGACTTTATTCTCGTAATGTTTCGACTTTATTCTCGAAATGTTTCGACTTTATCCTCGAAATGTTTCGACTTTATCCTCGAAATGTTTCGACTTTATTCTCGAAATGTTTCGACTTTATCCTCGAAATGTTTCGACTTTATTCTCGAAATGTTTCGACTTTATTCTCGTAATGTTTCGACTTTATTCTCGAAATGTTTCGACTTTATTCTCGTAATGTTTCGACTTTATTCTCGAAATGTTTCGACTTTATCCTCGAAATGTTTCGACTTTAATCTCGGAATACTAGTAAAAAAAAATTTTGCGTTGCGGTTCAGGGCTTCCGAACTTCTCTGCAGTGAACTGACGGAAAAAGACGAAAGATATAGGCAATAGGCTACTTTTTAAATATGTGAAATATTAGGCGTGAAAGTACCCTCAACTAGAGAATGAGTCCCACATATTATGCATTGATAAGCCTAGAACGCGTATCTGGTCATAAAAATGAACCGTCAACATTAATACAACAACGTTACATGATTTAAAAAAGCAACATATCATACGGGGACAAGAGTGCGGGTGCTGGGCTCTAGCTAAATCAGAAAAATGATTTATTTAGGTGAGTCGGTGGACGCAGATTTGGAAGGCTTCTTCGCCGATCTGTCTTGAACAGGTGTCTGTCACTCCAGCCGGGCTGGGGTTCTCTGTCTTGTCGTCCAGGGGCCGGTTTCACAAAGCTATATTAGAGCGGTCTATAGTGTTAGACAAGTCTAAACTTTGCTCATAGACTAGGCTAATGCTAGTTAGACTGTTTCACAAAAATAAAGACTGACTTAATTTAGACCAAAAAAATTAGACACCTTAACTTAGGCTAACTTAGGTCTAAGACTCTGTTACCTTGGCAACCAGCAGTAACAATCAGTTACATTACAAACAGCCAAAAGAAAAGGGAAAATGGCTCATAATTTAAACATTTCTTCTTGTTACTACATTCTCCGCTAAATTTCCCAAGTAAAATGTCCCTGTAACTGTTATACTCCTCCAACAAACACATATTTTCCTCTGGGGTAAACTGCACTGAGCGGCTGAATGCGCTTACTCGATCCGCCGTGTTTTTTGTTTTGAAAAGTGTCTTATTTTACCCAGAATGCATTGCAGTGTAGTCCTACTTAAGATAGTCAGAGTCTTCAGTGCTTTGTGCAACGCTCTGATTTAGATGTCTATCTGAAGTCTGACTATCTACTATATCTAAGCCACAGTCAAAGTCTATCTTTGTGAAAGCGGCCCCTGCTGGTGCTGATGCTCAGGTTTATCTAAAATAGCGAGGCTGGATGTTGTGCTAAACCCCTCTTTGCTCTATCATCACCGCAGGCGCCGACGCCGCCAGGCTCTTTATTTTCGTCGAGCCGACTTTTTGAAAAAATTAAATCCTAATTAAATCCTCTCTGCTATCCTCAGATGGACCACCACAGATGGACTTTAAGATTGTGTTTTCCCGCAGGCTCACTTCATCTGTGATCTTCCTGACGTGACGTCACTGTCTGAGCGTCTCCAGTATCTGAACCTGTCCTTCAATGACCTCACACACGTTCCTCAGGAGGTGCTTCAGTCACATTTGTTCTGTTTCCTGTCGTGATTCAGATCGCGATGTTTGACGTCCCTCGTCTTCCTCTTCCAGGTGTGTGATCTTCATCAGCTGCAGGTGTTGAAGATGAGGAATAACCCCATAGAGGAGCTTCCCGCTCAAATCAACAAACTCCACAAACTCCAGATGCTGGTCGTCTCCTTCTGCAAGATCACACAACTGCCCACCCAGTGAGAGACACACACGCACACACGCACACACTCACTCACTCACTCACTCACTCACTCACTCACACACACACACACACACACACACACACACACACACACACACACACACACACACACACACACACACACACACACACACACACGTACTCACTCACTCACACACTCACACACTCACTCACTCACTGTGATAGGCTGCAATAGTAAGTCTCACGACAGAAAGGGCCACAAACTAAACGGGGAAAGGTTATTATTATCAATAGACATTATCATCATCATCATTACAGCAAACATACCTTTGCTGTTACTACTGTGTTGTCGCAGTCCTTCGGTCGGAATGTAAATAAATCCTGTACCCAGCCATTGGTGAAATGTCCGTGGGCTTCCAGAGATTTATAGTGTTTTGTTCACTGGTATATGCGCTTATACCATAAACAAGATAACTGACAATGTGTAAATATGAGGATGGAGGTAGCAATGCACTCCAACTTACTGCAGTCAGATCATATGGATCTATGTTCTGAATGGATGACAATTTCTCCAAATAACCGTCCCTGGCATCTTTATCGAGTTTATCTCGGTACGGCCTTTTCTCAATTTTCTTTTGCTTCTCCAGGTTTGCGAGTTATATTTACTTCTTATCTAGATAGTTATCTTATTAGTTATTTTATTTACTCCTACTCCTGTTATCTCTTTAATTCTCAGCCGGTAGCGATCGGTAGCGATACCTCAAAGATGGACAAAGACCGATACACACACTAACAGCTTCATAACACACTAAAGAAAAAGGAAAACAAGAAATCGCATCATATGACCCCTTTAAAAAGTTTGGTCTCTTTAAAAAAAAAAAAAAAAAAAAACTCAGCAGATTATTGCAGAAGTGAAAGCACATAAAAACTGCAAGTGGAAAAAAAAGTTATTGATATTATTTTACACAATCATTTGAAATCAAATCTATATGTCTGACTGAGTTGTGTTCCAAATTTGAAGTTGGTATCACAAAAATTGAGCCGCTGAAAGGTAACGCAATGTCTGATTTCATAACGGTTTTCAGAGGAGGAACTCTGAGTGTTTAAGGTGATGATGATGATTAGTAAAATATGTGATCGAGAAAAAACATAATAAATAAAGTGTGCCAAAATGACTCTGACAGTTAACAGGCGATATCACCACTTTTCATTTTTACAACAAAAAAATTCTGCTATTTCTAGTTGTAGTTTAAATCTTCAGCAGACTCGGGTCAGATGATCTGATGAAACTGAACCATTCAGTGTCATGATGTTCTGCTGCTCTGCTTCACTGTGTGTGTGTGTGTGTGTGTGTGTGTGTGTGTGTGTGTGTGTGTGTGTCTGTCTGTCTGTGTGTGTGTGTGTGTGTGTGTGTGTGTGTGTCTGTGTTTGTCTGTGTCTCTGTCTGTCTGTCTGTCTGTGTGTGTGTGTGTGTGTGTGTGTGTGTGTGTGTGTGTGTGTGTGTGTGTGTGTGTGTGTGTGTGTGTGTGTGTGTGTGTGTGTGTGTGTGTGTGTGTAGGCTGTTCTCTCTGCCCTGTCTGCAGCATCTGGACGTGTCCTATAATCTCCTCAGATCCCTCAGCGGTGACATCACACACCTCAGGTCATTATTAACAAACACTTCATACCGAATCATTCACACACACCTAAACTGATAACTGGAATAATGAATGTAACAGTAACTATAGCGATACTATTTCGGTAACTAAAAATAACTATAATGATAGCAATAACTATATCGGTAATTATAAATATGATAACTATAGCCATAACTATACTGATAAATGTTACAATAACTAACAAAAACTATAGCTATAACCATAGCAACAGATATAGTGATAATTGTAACGATAACTATTGCAATAACTAGCGATAACTAAATGTAACGATAACTATAGCTATAACTATAACGATAACTGATTAAAATTATAGCTATAACTATAGCAATAAATATACAGAAAAATGTAGCGATAACTAATGAAAACTATAGCTATAGTGATAACTATAGTAATAAATGTAATAACTATTGCAGTAACTAAATGTAACAATAACTATAGCCATAACTATAGTGATAAATATACTAATAAACGATAACTATTGCAATAACTTGTTTTACGGTGTGTACTTTAATCTTAACACCTTTTACCTATTTATTTATTATTCTCAGGTAAGGTAAAGAAAGTCAAATCTGACCTAAAACGTAAGCATTCAAAAAGTACTTACAATTTGGTCAGAAGACTCCCCTGTGGTATGTTCGCATTAAAAGTCTTCCAGCATCATAAATCTAAGTCTCGGTAGGCAGATTTTGTAATCAATTAAATTTATTTTAATTGGTTACTTTTCTTTTATAATAAACAAAAATATAAAGGCAAATAAAACTTCATCGTTTAAGTATAAAATACAATAATCACGCTTTGAATCAAAGGTGTAGTAAGCTCTGGGCATCTCATCTTCTGCTTGGGGTTTCTTGTCCTCAGCTCTGGGCTTCTAGGCGTCGGGGGCTCTGGCGTATCAGTATCCCAAGAGGCAATCAGTTTATTCAGTCTTTTATACTCCTGTTGTTTTCAACAGACGTTAGGTTGACACTCCTCCAAAGTTTCCCAGATCCTTCTCCAGGCAGGTGCAAGCGGTCCATCTCTTCATGTCCTTGAACTACAGTAAACTCAACTAAGATGGCTGAGTTCTAGGAGTCCTCTAGCACAAAATAATCACACTTTTCTGCTCCTCTCAACATGGGTTGGCACAGTCACATACATAACCAATTACTGTACATCTATGCCAAAACAATATAAGCCATCTTTTACAAACAAAATAAATAATAACATTGAATGCAATGCATTCTATCCAATACACTGGCTAAATATGTGTAACAAAAAGGCATCTATAATGAACAGGGAGGCAGGTAATTGCATTTTCATGATATTATACAACACCCCCTACATGCAATTATCCTGACTCTTTATCCTTCATTCTCATAATTGTAGCACAAACTTTGTTCACTTCATCAAACTTTACCAATAACATGAACATTTGTCCATCATTCTTAAATAGATTGGTTTGTTACAGTTCATGCAATATTTCACCCAGTTTTGTTTTCTGGTTCCCATAACAGAAATAATCAATTATATTGATTTTGTAATGGTATTAAAATTATTTATTTATCAAGGGGCAAAACTTTGTGCTCTGCTTGTTTATCATGTATTAGGCCAATTTGGATCTCAAAAAGAATCCATTACTTAAAGCACCCGGTCTTCCCCAAGAGTCGCGGCTCCACCCCTAGCCCAGCTAGCGGTTGCGTTTCCAGGTGAAACGTGGAAACGTGAGCCGCTTACATCTCCTAGGGTCTTTAGGGCGCAAAGTTAGTATCTGGGGTATGATGGGTTTTCTTGCCCCAACTACAAAATTTAACCTCCCCTTTGGTTTGAACCAGTCTTGAAATTTATTCAATGTTCAAACAGTGCACAAGGTTTCTTTTTTATTATTGCTTGTAAACGTCCAGTTCCAAACCTCTGGGTCAAATATTTTCAAGCAACTCATTTTGTCATTCAAATATCTTACACTAAATCCAGTAATCATTTCTTAAGCATTAACAGATTCTCAGATATCATAATTGTACCATCAAATATAACAAAACCCTTTTTGTAGTAATTGTTGCATAAACATATCACATTCTACAATTATTTATCTGGTTAATTATGGTTACATTTCATACATTTACTATAATCAGAACAATACAGTAATTAAATCTTTGTATCCAGAGTAATCCTTCTAATGTTTCCCTTAATTTCTGAGAACACTATATATGTTCAAACATAAATTATATAAGTCAATAAATCAATTTGTTCCTTGTTATACATAAGGTTCCCATTTTAAAGTTTGTAAACAATCTCTCAAGTTAATAATGTCCATCTTTAACCCTTTTATAATTACATGTACAAGTTCATCTTTTAACATGCCCTACAGTCATAAGAGTTTCTTCTTTAATTAGCATAGTATATATTTTAATTTCCTTAATATTTTATATACATTCAAAGCCCACTCAAGCCAATGAATTCTTTAATTCATAAAAATGTAAGAATATTTCAAAAGCAAAAACAACAACATCATTTTCAGTAATTTCTTACTATAAATTATCTTAACATCCCCATTATAAGGTTCACACTTTGTTACATCAGTATTTGGTGGCATCACACACATTTTAAATCCTCAAAAATTAACCCAATAATTAAAACGTCTTATCAGGAGTTATCACCCTAAATGTCTCCTTAGTTAAATCTAAAAGGTATAATCTTTTCTAACCCCAGATTTGTTTGTTACTATAGTATAATACCTTTTCACATAATACAATTAAAATATTATTTATTCATTTACAATAATATATTTCGTTTTCTTAAATCAACATGTATTTATCAGTCAGTAAAAACCATAAACACTTGGCATTATAGATGACATACAATTATTACATTTTATCATACAGTAAGTACATTCGTGTTTACAATATCAAACACCCACTTCATAATAATCCTTTAAGTTCTACGGTTCTTATTTTATTTATTTTTTATAAATCATTAAAATAATAAAGTAATAATATTTACCAGGACTTCCCAAAAGGTTTAACTGGCCCCAGCTAAGGTCTCAGTGCTGGTGGATGCAGAGCGGCCGTTTCTTGCTATTACAGTCTATCTTGTTTTACAGTCTATTTTGTGACTGAATAAGAGGCATACAAACTAGGACTTCTTCTGCTATTTCCACCCCCTTCTTTGGAAGGGTTCCAGTTTCAGTCAAGGCCATTTGGTGCTCTTGCATGGATCATAATGAGAGCTTGTTTGTCCTCATCTGCTTTCTTGCTGTTCTCAAACACCTGCATCCAGGAGTGTCAATCAGGTCAACATTACAATATATCTACTAGCACCTATTATTCATAATGAGCTAATTTTCAATTATTCATTTCTTTTTGTTTGTTATGGAAACAAACTAAATTAACTTTAAGTTGTTTTCTCCACTCTTATACAAGTTGATTGACAATCCTTGTCCAGTTTCTCTCCCAATTTTTCCTAGTCTTCTTTCTGCATATTAGAATACTTTAATATAACAGATACTGCAATATTTTCCATAATCCTAATCTATTTTATGTGACTCTCATTAAATATTATTGGCCTACATGCTCCATATGCTATCATCATGTATTCGTGATTTAATATCACTCTTCGTTTCTGCTGCCAAGTACGTGCACACATTATTTTTTTTCCCTCTAAAAAGAAATACTGTCTATTTTCATTTTTAATTTTATCATGATATTTAGGATGATGTTTAAAAATAACCCATGTTTTATATCATTTTTCATTTCTCACTCTTACTACAAGTAGAAGGAATTAGTCTCCTATTCATGTATTATTTTATCATATATTAACATTATCTCTTGGTTATTTTTCCTTCTAGCCAATGCTAGAATATTCTTCAATATTCTTCACATCATTTAATAGTTTTCAAAATATTAGTTTCATCATCACCAAATAAGTCTCCATAACTGTATTAAGACTTTTAGGATTTCCTTCTATGCCATTTTCTAAATTACATTCTTACACAATTCATATTTAGTTTGTCCATGAATGTTCTTCTTAAACTTTGCTAAGACTGACTATACTTTTGCAGTGTTTACTGATCTCTTTCCATTTTTCCCAAATATTTCAGTTCTAACCAAATGTATATTTTTCTCTCTCGTCGTCAAAATCTTAATTTCCTGTAATGTTCCTTTAGGGTATATTCACCTTACAGTGAATAATCTTTGTTTACCTTCCTATTAAATATTTCTATCAGGACATTCACTTTAAAACATCTTGTTCTTTCTGTTTGTAATACTAATATCATTGGGTTTTTTTCCTCCAATTTTTTACCCTAATTTACTTCACCTATATTCTAGTGCTTTATACGGTGGAGGCAAGATTATGCAGATATTAGAATCCCATAATTTCAGTAGTTCTATAGTGCACTATTCAAATGTTCTTCCTTTATGTACTATTAAATATATTTTTCCACTTTCTATATTTTATACTTGTAGATTTTCCACATTAGCTTTATAGCACAATTTCCTGCTTTCTTTTGCTCACAAAAAGCTTTAGTTCACTTAAATCGCTTTTACTGTTAGGCTACAATAAAATCAACAAAATTCCAAATTGCTGCTACATTCATAATAATTTAAACAATCAATAATTTTCATTTACCCACAGCAATTGATTTATATTAGCAGGATTTTCTATATTTCAGCATTATTCTTCCTCTTTTTGGACTATTTCCTTTAATTGTTTTTGATAAGTAAATTCCAAAGTATCACTCAACCCACATCAAAAACTTTTAATATTTTACTGTTTTGTTAATCTTGTGCCAGCTCTTTCTCTTGGCACAGACAATCGAGGTGCTTTGCTGGTGGTCCTGTTCACTATTTCCTTGAAGACCAGCCTGTGGTGCTGAGTGAACCTCTGCTAGCAGGCTCTCCCCCTTCCAGGAGTTCACTGGCACACAGGATCAGCTCTGCCTTTCAATCATGTATTTGGGACTTTTTTTTTTTTTTCTTTCTTTAAAAAAAAAATATATATATTATGCATTTAATCACATTCCCCCTTTTTGGGAGATTTTTTTATTGTGATCAATTCTTACGCTATATTGTAAATAGCTTTTAGCAATTGTTTCCATTAACCATTTCTCACTTTGGTTGGAATATTTTGCCTTCTTCAAAGCAAGATTTTAGGCTCTCTAGTTTTCTCCCAAGTCTCCTGGGACAAAACCAGCAGCCACTTGCTTTGTACGTCATTTGTATTTATTTCAATACATTATGACCATATTTACGACGCTAGAAATACCCAGCTGTTTCCAAGTCTGATTTCTTTGTACACCTTTGTTCCGTAATTTTGCCTTAAATGGTTAAATCACCAAAGGTCCATGCCCCAAATTCAATGCCTATTGCCTTCCATATATACCAGCAAATTACTTTGGTTAATGTCTTTCAAACATTCATCGCATTTAGTCCACTGCAACCCTGTTACATAAACAGTCCTATACATCCATGTGCTCGTCGATAGTCACTGGGTCATTCATTATTACTTTGAGGATAACTCATCCTACATTCCTGGCAGACAACAACACACTAGGTTCTCTCATTGTTTGTTGACAATCTTCTTTTTCAGTTTATCATTAAATTAACCTCAGTCCTGATAATACCTCTCTAGTTATCTTCAACTTAAGAAGCTTTTCTTTATCTTAATCATACTTTTATTGTTTAATTTCATTTGTCACCTTGTTTTTTATAGCAAGGATCAAATTCCTTTTAAATCAGAGGAAATGTTCTAATAACTCCAAGTTTCTTAGTCAACTATCCTCACTTTTATTATTATTTTTACATCTGTAAATGGCTAATCTCCATGTAAGCTTATTCAGACATTTCTTACAGTCACTTTGTATGCAGTACTTGTTGATTTTCAGTTTGTTAAATAGCTGTAAAATGAAAAATATTAATTTCATTTATCACATCTTGCCTGCAACTTGTATTATTAGGCTATTAACAGCTGTTCTTGCATCTTGATCACTCTGCTGCATATCTTAATACTTTATATTAAAACTAATTTAAGTTAATTAATATTCAAACCTTGTCTTTGTTCTAAATATCCTAAAACTATGTGGTCAGTCTAAAGCAGTCACTATCTCTTTCACCGTAGTAATAATTATACATTTACTTTTGTTATGTACATTATTATTTCATCATTATTATTATTTTGTCTAAATTCATTCCGACAATCCATCCACATTCTCTCTCTATGTTTCTTCCGGCTTCTCCCGTTATAGGGGTCACCACAGTGGATCATCCACATATCTGTTTGGCATTGGGGTTAACAACAAGTTCCTTTCCTTGCGCGACCCAGCATTGAGAGTGCACTCATGCAACACCAGTCGCTAGGACTTCCTAAAAATCCATGAACTACTATAAGATGTAACCCACTTAATTATTTTAATATCTTATTTCTTGTTCACTATATTTAACCTCCATATTTGACTTTTAAATAACTCCATTATGTTGCATATCTTTAACATATACAATAGTAATATTATAAAGCCTGTCCCCATTTAGGAACATGTATCTTGTTATCAGTCAAAACTTCAAAGATTAAATTCTCACTAAGGTGTTAAATTTGGTCCAATATCTGTTATATATTATACATTCTGTTTCCGTTTCTCTACTTTTCTTTAAGTCAAGCTACCTTATCAGCTGTATTAATATCATATCACTGTGTTTTCTTTAAAATTGTCTGCTAAAAGGTTCAGAAAAAGGTTTAGTCTATACAAGAGGTTAAGTCCCCCCAACATTTTTTAAAGCTTTAGAGCTAAATCAGTTAGTTTACCTGGCAGTCTATTTTCCCGTTTTTCAAAACAGTTTAAATCAAACCCTGTTTCTCCATGTATTACTGGGATGTCTGGTAAAACTCCTGTCGAGCGACCTTGAGATACTCCCGTGAGCTCTGCGTGCTAGGCTGTACCAGGAGAAAAATTACTCCCTCTAATATACTTCTTTTTCTGACTTCAAACTGAAATCTTCAGTCTTCAGTGCACATAGTTTTACAAACAATTGTACTTTTTTAAGAAACCTCTTTCCTTTTTTATGACTTTTTATCTGGCTATTAATAGTTGTTACAACATAAGATATCAATCGTCCTTTTATTATAATGTTTTGCTTTTATTTTTATATTTCTTCCTCACTGCAATGTTTCCACATTTGAGGCTCTCTAACTGTAGTTGTTTGTCAAATGAAGCATATCTTTTGACCTCGGTCAAAAATTCCAACTTGGAATATCTTTTGCACAGAACTGCTAAACTTTTTCTCAGAAGCAAGGTATGTTTTTATTATTATTTTATTTTATTAATTGATATCATATTTTATCAATTCTAATATTTCTTTCTTTCTTTCTAACTATTCTTTCTTTATACCTAATTTATCAATCAAAATTTAAACTACTTTAAACTTCAAACTATTTAAAACTTCTAACTACTTTAAACTTTTAATTACTTTTAACTACTTCAAACTCTCTGGTCCGGCTTTCTCAAGCCAACTTAAAGTTTGTCTCAACAAACTTTTTTTTTTTTTTTTTTTTTCTAGTTATAATTGCACTAGATACTTCGGGTAAAGTTACTGACAATACAACAGCAGTGAAGCAACACTTTAGTGACTTAAATCTCTTCTTAAAGCATTTTATTTTAGGATTTACTTGATTTTCCATTTTATTTGTTTATAATTCTATTTAAAATATGTAGTTTTCCCTCTTGTGTTTGCCTGTAAAGCGCTTTGAGAAAGCAACTTTTAAAGGTGCAATATAAAATAAAAGTATTATCATTAATACTTGGGTAAAGCTGGTTTTATATTCGCACATTCGGCACAAACTACAATCACTTTTTTTTTTTTTCTCTACAGAACTCGACGTCTTTCACATGGCTGCTTTAATTGCACTAACATTTCAGCTTATTCCTGTTTAGTTTAATACATTTTATTTTTCTAGTATGTAACTATGCTTCATCCTTTGCTAGCAATAACATATTTTAATGTATCCCATTAAGCTATGCATTTTATGCGTATAAACCACTTCAAATTCCAAAATCTAAAACTCTTAAACTCAAACTCGTTAAACATTAATAATCTTTTGTATATATACTCATTAAATCCTCAAACTTGACTTCCTAGGCAATTTTAACACAACTTCTACAGCTTTTAAACAGTTTTTGCTTTATTGAGTCCTCAATCAACTTATTAATTCTAAATTTCACTGTCCAGGGTGTTTCCTTAGCTATCTTGAGCGGCTGGAATGGTAGGCATTTCGACTCCTTTAAAACCTTCTGCCATTAGTATAATAATATTAAAAAATTATATATATATAGCCTATATATACATAAAAACAGCTTTGCCTTCTTTCACAACTTCTTCAATTGGTATAGACCTCTCTTATCTAAACGTATTTATTAGATCAATTTTCCATTTATTATTCTTAGTTTCTCAGATGTTAATAAAACATCTATCAGTCTTTTTCCTCCAGTCCAAAACATTGTATCTTGTCCCTAACTTAAACATTCCATTTAATAATACTCTTTGAATTTACTATTTTTAACAGCTCTCCTAATCTAAGAAGTTTACAATATAAGTTTTTGTATAAATTTCTGTATAAAAATCCATACTTCATGTATAGTTATAATTATAATAACTTTTTACTAATTATAGGTCATCCTTCTTGCTTATCTGTTCGTCCGATTGTTTATACAGTATTTTATTTTATTTTTGTCTAAACTGTAATATTCTCATTTCTTTTGAATATTTTATTTTCTTCTATGTAAAGCACTTTGAATTACCATTGTATATGAAATGTGCTATATAAATAAGCTTGCTTTTCCTTGCTTTATCTTGTTATTTTAATAAATTAATTAACAATTTCTTGCTGCTAGCCCTTAATTACATATTTTTAAATAAATTATATTTTCTTACCTTAGAGTAGCAAAGTTTTCCTGTAGAAAACCCTGTTATAGTTCAGTCTCAGTCACATCTCCATTTTTGAACCTTTATCAGCGTACCAAGCCCTGTCCTAAGTTACTGAAATATTTTGCATTTTCTCTGCTGTAGTCATTATTTAAAATTTTGTTCAAGACTAAAGTAGCTTATAAAATATAAAATATTCTATTTATGTTTGTTTGTTTTGTCCACTTATGTAATTTACATATGTATTTATTACTTCGTATTATTCATATTATTTAGTTATTACTATCTTTTCATTTTTGATCTAGGAATATCTCTCTCAGTAATCGGTCATTATATTTGTCTTTATATCTAAGACAGATACACATTTGTCTTATAGCGAAATCTCGGCTCACCTTTATGCATTTTCTAATGCTTTAACCTCCTGCCAGCATAGGCACTATATGGTTATGTAATTTTTAACTCCTACCTGTTTACTTATGTTTGCAGTATGACCTGACATGATTTAAGTCTAATATTCCTGCTTATAAACTATTCTTCATTGAATTTTGGGTTAAAAGTCAGACTAGCATAGTCAAAGTCCCAGTGTCTTTTTCCATCTCTTCTTCTGGACTCTGAAACTTCTCTTTACCAATATTAACACTCTCTTGTTTTTTGAAGTTCTTACTAACTTCTTATGGTACCTAAGTCTCGCTTCAGAAACTAATTTTTGTGTTTAATGACACTATTACTTGTTCTAATATTTAGTCACTTTTCTACTTAAACCCTCAGTAATGGGTTCCCATTTTAGACTGGCTGTCTTTATATCTCTGTAAGTAAAATTTCTATAGGCACCATTTATTTTTATTTTTATTTTTAATTATTTTTATTGTTTTCCTCTTAATAGCATCCTACTTTATTTCTTTCTATCGGAATATTTGTATTAAGTCCTCTGTTTTTACTACATTAAACTCTGACTAATCATTCAATATTAAAAGTATATACTAGCTACATTTAACACAATATCTTTTGATTACCTGCTTTCACTTTCTGTGTTGTGTATCAGAGGTATTGGACTCTAACTCACCCTGACTCTGTTGTAAAACTCTCATACAGAGGCGTGGACAGCCGAGAGAGTCCTTACGGGACATCTTTTCCCGTTTCTAAAGTTGTTACTCTTTGCATTGTTACTTAACAAGTTTATTGTTAATAGTTTATCTCCCATTTTCTTCATTGTTTGTTATTTGCAATTATATTCCTTCAATTACCATTTTCACTCCATCATAAACTATTATTTAACTTTACAATAAAATAAAGTTTACCTGACTTATTTTGTTGTCAGTGCCTCCCTTAAGTTTTCATAATTATCGTTTTACAGGTCTTTCAGCTCTATAGTGTTCTGAAGCACGAGCTCTTCTCTGTAATACAGTGTGGGAGACGATCTGGCATGCACCGCTGTTGGCTTTTCGAGACTGAGCTATGCTCACAGACTCTGTCTCTTTAACCGTTACACCTATTTTACAATAAAATCATCCTGGCTGTTCCAGGACCAATAATTATACTTTCATTACACTTTTTTATTTTTTATTTTAATATGCCAGATAACATCCCATTTTTCCCAACACATATTGTTACAGATTATACTGTAAGTACTTTTAGCCTGCATATTTCCACTTCATAAAACTGTCATCTGACAATAGGTGCATTTCTTCTGTTTGTTTAAAGATATTATCATCAATTTGATATATAGCCTGTCTATCCAGGTCTGGTGGTTTAAATTCTTTTTAGCACTCTATCATTCGTAATATTTAGAAAAACATTTCTTAGCTGTTTGTTAACAGTCATTAATCAGTATTAACCATTATTCCTTGTCTAGAAGTCTTATTCTGTAATGTTATTACATGTACACATTTTTCCACTTCATGTTAGACCTACCTCAGTCTTTAAGTTTTAACCATTTTGGTCTATCTCTATAGAGAAGCTACTATTCCATTTTCTAGAACCGTTGTGTCTGCCTGGGAGGCTAGTTTTCAGTTTAATACATGAGAATCTCCTCATGTTAAATATCTAGATTGCTGGATTTTACTGCTTGCCCTGTCATAAGCGAAGCGTCCTCCACTAACAGGTCTTATCTTTTAGCCAGTCTCTGCCTCCTTACTCTCTGAGGCTAGCCGTTTGAGACTTTCTGTCTCTCCTTTTTCACGGCTTTCTCAATCTTTACGGCTCTCTCGCTCATAAAGTTATTTGTTCTACGCGCGTTCAACCCTTTCTGGGCTGTCTATAAATAATCTCTGTTCAACCCTTTCTGGGATTTTCCTTTAAATAATCTTTTCTAGATTATTACTTTCTGGCTAAATTTCTCTTAGTCGACTTTTGTTTTAACCCTTCTGGGTTTTATTATTATTACATTAATCTTTGCCCTTTCTGGGTATGCATTATAGCATTCATTTCTCCACTCTCACGGAATTTTATTTTTATATTTTCCACTCTCACGGAATTTTATTTTTATATTAATCTTTGCCCTTTCTGGGCTTTATTATAACAGTAATATTCTCCCTTTCTGGGTTGTATTTTTAAATACTATCTTTTCCAGAAGTTTCTCTTAGACGTCTTTTATTTTAAACCTTTCTGGGTTGTTCCTTTAAATAATCTTTTCTAGATTATTAACATTTTTGGGGTCTTACAGGTTGCCTTTTAGTTGCTAATTTACTAGCATTCAAAGTTCGTACTCCTATACTCAAGCGTACGAGTGCGGAAGCGAATGGGCAAGCATTGCTCGATCGACCGTGGCCAGGGGTCGATGGATCAATGCCCCTAAAACGTTGGGCGCCATGTTTTACGGTGTGTACTTTAATCTTAACACCTTTTACCTATTTATTTATTATTCTCAGGTAAGGTAAAGAAAGTCAAATCTGACCTAAAACGTAAGCATTCAAAAAGTACTTACAATTTGGTCAGAAGACTCCCCTGTGGTATGTTCGCATTAAAAGTCTTCCAGCATCATAAATCTAAGTCTCGGTAGGCAGATTTTGTAATCAATTAAATTTATTTTAATTGGTTACTTTTCTTTTATAATAAACAAAAATATAAAGGCAAATAAAACTTCATCGTTTAAGTATAAAATACAATAATCACGCTTTGAATCAAAGGTGTAGTAAGCTCTGGGCATCTCATCTTCTGCTTGGGGTTTCTTGTCCTCAGCTCTGGGCTTCTAGGCGTCGGGGGCTCTGGCGTATCAGTATCCCAAGAGGCAATCAGTTTATTCAGTCTTTTATACTCCTGTTGTTTTCAACAGACGTTAGGTTGACACTCCTCCAAAGTTTCCCAGATCCTTCTCCAGGCAGGTGCAAGCGGTCCATCTCTTCATGTCCTTGAACTACAGTAAACTCAACTAAGATGGCTGAGTTCTAGGAGTCCTCTAGCACAAAATAATCACACTTTTCTGCTCCTCTCAACATGGGTTGGCACAGTCACATACATAACCAATTACTGTACATCTATGCCAAAACAATATAAGCCATCTTTTACAAACAAAATAAATAATAACATTGAATGCAATGCATTCTATCCAATACACTGGCTAAATATGTGTAACAAAAAGGCATCTATAATGAACAGGGAGGCAGGTAATTGCATTTTCATGATATTATACAACAAACTGTAACGTTAACTAATGAAAACGCGATAACTATAGTGATAAATGTAGTGATAATTATTGCAATAACTATAACGTTAACTAATAAAAACTATAGCGATAACTATAGTGGTAAATGTAATGATAATTATTGCAATAACTATAACGATAACTAATAAAAACTACAGCCATAACTATAGTGATAAATATACTAATAAACGATAACTATTGCAATAACTGTAACGTTAACTAATGAAAACGCGATAACTATAGTGATAAATGTAACGATAACTTTTACAATAACTTTAGCGACAACTATTTCAATAACGATAACTAATGATAATTATAGCTATAGTGGTAAATGTAGCGATAATTATTGCAATAACTATAACGTTAACTAATAAAAACTATAGCGATAACTATAGTGGTAAATGTAATGATAATTATTGCAATAACTATAACGAAAACTACAGCTATAACTACAGTGATAAATGTAATGATAACGATATCGCTCTGAAAGTGATTCCAACAATATTCACAGTGTCATTTTCATTATATTTGTTGTGTGAACTCTGCTATTCTCATAGATTTACAACAATTATTAAAGCTTTATAGTTATAGTTCTCAGTGTGAACCGACCTTAAGAATATAATTCACTCCGTATTTATTCTATAAGAGCGTTCAGTGTGTGTGTGTGTGTGTGTTCAGGTCTCTGAGGTCTCTGAACGTTGAAGGGAATCAGTTAGTGGCTCTTCCCGCCGGTCTGCTGTGTGTGTGTGTGTCGGAGCTCAGGCTGTCCGGGAATTACACACACACGTTACTGTGGAGCGAGAACAGCTGCAACTCTCCACAGACGCTGCTGCACACGGCCGCACACACACTCGCACACACACACACACTCACACACCTGCCGCCCGCCGCACAGCTCATCCTGCGCAGGTAACACACACACGCACACACAAACACACACACTGTCCTTCACTACACACTCTGAGAATGTAATAATGCAGTACTTATTAGAGAGAGAGTAATTAGTATAGTATTCTGATTACACTGTTGATGATGTAAGTATTAGCTAGTATTATCAGTTACTTTTTTAGAGCAACTCACCGTCAGACTTAAAGTTCTTACACACTGAGTCCGAAACTTTCGTATGTTTTTTCGTATTCGTCATTCAGTGGCTCTGGATTGTCAAAACACCGTTCAGATGCTTGTTACAGATGCGGAAAAAGCAGGAAATCAAACCCGATACGAATTTTTGTATGACGGACGAATGTTTCGGAGGCAGTGTGTGAACGTGACTGACACAACGTGAGGTCTTATTGAGTTTTTAATGTGTGAAAATTTCGGACTCAGTGCGCAAGAACCTTTAGTCTGAAAAGTCCATTCAGAAAAATGAAAACTGTTCAGTTGGCAGTGTGTAATATGAGGATAACTACTCCGTGTGAAAAGTCCTACTGAACCAGATATTGATATTGATATTGAACCTTCCAGATACTGAACCTTCTACTAGATGCTTATATAGAGTTTATGACGCGTTTGACAGAAACTCATGCCGTGTTTATTTCATGTTGTAATCGTCCATCATTCATATTCACTTAAACCAACACACTTAGAGATGTAGATATTTATAATAGAACTTTCTACTATATAGCCTATATATATATAACACTGCCGTTTAAAAGTTTGGGATTGGTAAGATTTTTTATGTTTTTAAAAGAAGTCTCTTCTGCTCACCAAGGCTGCATTTATTTGATTAAAGCTACACTGTGTAGGATTTCTCCCATCTAGCAGTGAAATTGTTTATGTCTACCAACTGAATATTACTTTCTAGCCCCTCCCATTCCGAGGGCGTTTTAACTCCTACGGTGGCCGTATTATTTCAAATCTGCCGGCAGTCGTGAGTAATCTCCCCCTCGCATTCGTCACGGTGCCACTGAGTAAAAACGTGAAAGGCGAAGCTTGAATTTCCAGGTATGTCCCTCTTTGGCACATGTATTTTCAAGATGGAGGCGCAACATGGCTGCCGCCATTCGAGAGACTCGCTCGTATGTATTCTAAATGGCAGATTCTACGCTTACGAGAATACTTGATTAGTTGGTAGAAGTAATTACACATTAATGAGCACATATATTTTTGAAAGAATAAAGTGTTTTTTTGCTAAGAATCAACTTAAAAAATTACACAGTGTAGCTTTAAAAAACAAAACAGTAATATTGTGAAATAATTATTTTAAATTGTAATAATGTTTTCTATTTTAATATGTTGTAAAATATAATGTATTCCTGTTATCAAAGTTATCAAAGCAAATTTTATTCATTTATATATATAGAACTTATACATAAAATATATATATATACAACATTCTTAACTATTCCTAACTTTTAAATGTATTTATTTATATATACGGTCAAAAGTTTGGAATAATTAAGAATATTTGTGAAAGAATTCTCTTCTGTAAAAGAAATCAATACTTTTATTGGGATGCATTAAATTGATCAAAAGTGACAGTAAAGACATTTATAAAGTTTCAAAAGATTCTATTTCAAATAAATAAAATAGAACTTTCTATTCATCAAAGAATCCTGAAAAAAAATGTGTACATGACTGTTTCCAACATTGATATTGATAATAATCATAAATGTTTGTTGAGCATCAAATCATCATATTAGAATGATTTCTGAAGGATCATGTGACACTGAAGACTGGAGTAATGATGCTGAACATTCAGCTTTGATCACAGGAATAAATTATATTCAAAAATAGAAATATTTTAATAAAATATATTAAAATAGAAAACAATTATTTTAAATTGTCATAATATTTTTGGCTTTTGAACAGTAAGTGTAGTATTTGATTTGAATTGTAGCAAACAGGATGTAGAACTGAAACATTTCAAAATCAAAAGTATCTCTTTCAGGCAGCTTAAAAAACCCGTGGACATCACAAATATTACTTTTTTGATGAAATGAAACAATGAAATTGAAAGTGAATCAATCACACTTTTCTCAGGCATAATTTAGATTGATTTATAGCATTTGCAGAATTTGCAGATTTAATGTTTTTCAAAACTGAATATGTATGCATTCTTATCAGAATGACTAATCTAGACTTGTTGGAAGGTTCTAGTGAAGTAATAAACACACTGTATAATGCTTGTGTGTGTGTGTGTGTTCTCAGAGCTGGTGTGTGTGAAGCTTGTTCAGGACCCATGTTCGGCCCAGGTCTGAAGCTCATCCATCCCGTTCACGGTGTGTTCGGGCTTCAGCTTGTCCCGGTCATGTTCCTCTGCTGTTCTCCTGCGTGTCTCCACAGATTCAGGAATCACAACCAGCAAGTGTTTGATCAGAAAACACATTTATTCTTCTGATGGAACTGAGCAGCTTTACACTTCTCTAAAACACTTTCACGGAAAAATCAAATACTTTCATTTAGATTGTTTTGAACTTCTTCTCGAGGCCTAAATACTGTCCTGTCAGTGTTTATATAGTGCTTTATACTGTACATCGCTCCACAGCAACTTTACAGTAAATAGAAAATAAAAGGAAATCTGTTTTTGTGTTTGCTCTGAAATTATTGAAAGAATATTTTTCTTGTCGTTGTAATGTAGATAGTTTCATGTAAGAAAGTAAAAATAGTTCGAATAATCAAGGCATTATTTGACTGACTAAATATGATTCATGTTCATTTCTATGCACCAATATAATAATACATAGCCATAAACAGCAGTCTTTACCTTCATATATTAAAACATTTATGAAACGGACACAAAGATTGAGTTAAATGTGAATGAACATGTTCACTGAATCAAAGTCACAAATCAATCAATTTGAAAGCATCAAACCCACTCTGACTCTAAACTTCACAAGAAAAAACTACTAAAGTTAGAGACACTCTTAAAACATCAGAATGGACACAAAAATGTGAATTTGCATAACTGTTTTCAACACTGATAATCATAAATGTTTCTTGAGCATCAAATCATCATATTAGAGTGATTTGTGAAGGATCATGTGACACTGAAGACTGGAGTAATGATGCTGACAATTCAGCTTTGATCACAGGAATAAATTGCACTTTACTATATATTCACATAGAGAACAGCTGATTTACATTGAAATAATTATTCTCAAAATTCTTAATTATTCCAAACTTTTGACCGGTAGAGTGTATATGTGTGTGTGTATATATATATATATATTACATGGCTTGGTTGAATTCTAATGTAGAATGCGGTCTGTTATTTCTTGTTATACTACAGGGCCGTTGAATGCTTGAATCTGATTGGTTGACGAACGTTCTAAGGTGTGCATTATTTTCAGGGAAACGCACGGCTAAAGTAGTTCCAGGCAGGTCTTGACCGCATTACAGCTCCATATCACTTCGCGTAGTTAACCGTAATAACGGAAAATAGGATACAATTCATAACAAGAAAAAGCTTTTAGCCCCATGCGCTTGATCTGCAATTTTCAATGTCTAGCTTCACAATCAATAGAAACATGCAGTTTAATTTTAATAAAGTATATAGTCCTATCTATAATCAATAGAAAATTAAACTGAATATAGGCTAAATAAACGGATAGTCCTGCAGCACGGATTATTGCAGATAACATAACAAATAAATAATTATTGATAGGCCTACTTGTTAAAAGGGCTTTGTGTTTCATTTATTTGGCCATAGTCTACTGTCATCTGTCAATAATGAAAAGGAAAAAAAAATGAATGAACGAATTAATTAAAACGATTTGAATTAATTAATAAATAAATAATAATACTGACGCACATGCTTTTCTGTCTCATTATTGCAACATCTCTCTCTCTCTCTAATAACTGCATTAATAACTGCATAATGAATGTAATTTGATACTTATGACTGATCATGCCCAAACGCGTGTTCAGCGCGTTCAGTCTGTGTTCAAAGTCACTCCGCTTCGCGTCGTGACCGCATTACCACCTCGGGTGTGCATTATTTTTCTAATAATTCAACGGCCTGTCGTCAATTATTCCTTACATAACAGACTGCTGCTAAGTATAACCGTAACACACCGTTGCCACAGAGCGTTGCTATGGACGCAGGATTCTAACCGTAGAGACGGAACGGACTATTTTCTTTAGCGGAAGCAATACAATCGTTTTTAAATCAATTAACTCCTTTTTTAATCAATATTTTGTGGCAAATTATTGATTTATTTGATATGTAAGGGATAATGTAGGCTGATCAGGACCCCGACGCGAAGCGGAGCTTGAATCAGCCTGAAGGGGTTGTATTCGCTATAATAACCGCCTCGCTCTACATTATCCCGCTTATTACATGGCTAACTTACCTACCAAATAAATCAATAATTTGACACAAAATATTGATTTAAAAAGGAGTTTATTGATTTAAAAACGATTGTATTGCTTCCGCTAAAGAAAATAGTCCGTTCCGTCTCTACGGTTAGAATCCTGCGTCCATAGCAACGCTCTGTTTTTCATGGCAACGGTGTGTTATACTTAGCAGCGGTCTGATATCAAGAAATAACACACCGCATTCTACATTGGAATATATATAGCAGCTTGAGTAACAAAAGCAAGAAAGGAGGATTCCTTCATTCCACCGTGGTTTTCTGGGAATCTTCCTCTGCGCTGCTGTTCACTCTCTCCTGTGTCGGGTCATCGGTGTGTGTGTGCTCGTCCTCCTCCTGTGTTTCCTGTGTCGGGTCATCGGTGTGTGTGTGCTCGTCCTCCTCCTGTGTGATGATGAAGAGGTTACTCATGGAGTCGGACAACTCCTCTCTCAGCTCGTCCTCCGAATCCTCAAAGTTCCTGATGGGAAGCAGACGTCAGTCAGGGTATCTCAAACATGTGTGTGTGTGTGTGTGTGTACAGGTTTATATTACATTGAGGGACCAGCCAGCGGATCCCATGGGTACAAAAGCTTATAAATCATACAGAATGAGTTTTTCGAAAATGTAAAAATGCAGAAAGTTTTGTGTGATGGGTAGGGTTAGTGTGTGTTTGTGTGATGGGTCGGGTTAGTGTGTGTGTGTGTGTGTGTGTGTGTGTGTGTGTGTGTGTGTGTGTGTGTGTGTGTGTGTGTGTGTGTGTGTGTGTGTGAGTG